>NW_010580538.1:16438-59612 GCF_000705375.1 Tinamus guttatus | reverse complement strand
TGCTGGATCCAGCCCTGAGCACTGAGCAGGGCAAAGGAACATCAGGAGCCCTGCGTGGAGCAGAAATGGCAAAGCTGCAGTATGTCACCTAGAGCAAAGAGAATTGCAGGAGAGTAGAGAAAGCAAGAGCATAGTGCTGCTTGTTCTAGCACCGAGTTCCTCTCCCTACCATATGTGTCCAGAACAGGAGTCTATCAATCACTTCAGCCTAATAGAGCAGTATCAGCTTACCTCAATGAGGCACTTAATTGAAAGAGCATTTATGCAACTTGGATTTTGCCCATCGTACTTTATGACACCGTTTTGCGCAAGAGATGTCATCTTGCATTTGCTTCTTTGTTAGACCAGATTGGAGTTATCAGCGGTTGAGTAAATCCTACCACTCTAAGGAACATCTGCATGTGTTTGCAGGACAGAAAGAAGAAGAATGGATGAAAGGATGGAGCTGATAGAGATGGGTACGACTTCAGAGATAGATATGTACCAAAGCTATCCTTCAGAAAGATTAGATGATTTGGACCCTATCCTCACCTGGTGCAAATCCTCATGATGGGTTGTGTTCACATCGCCTTCAAGTGGTAACTGTGTTATCCTGCTGTCCATGCTGGACTGACTAGAGTTCTTCATGCAGTGGATAAAGAGATACCTAAAACTTTTGATTTTCTTCAGTCTGCTGGCAAAACCATTGCTGCAGGTAACTCCTGAATTATACTCCTTCTCTTTAATATCAGTAACGTGATATAAGGCACCATTTCTACCCCAAGGAAAGGCATAAACCAAGCAGGAAAAAAAATGTGGATCCCATTTTCTCAGCCTAGCATTGAGGTAGGGAGAGAAAATGTGCCTGGTGGCCCAGAGAAAAGCTGGAAGAAAGACAGCAGTTTCCACACTAAACCACGGGGGGTTTATTTGCCTCTGTTGAAATCCAGTGTATAATTAACTGATCTCTGATAACATTTGCCTTGTCAGGATAGAATTCAGATCTTATCTTGTTTGACAGCAGCGTTTATGGTGTTAATACTGGGAAAGAAAGGGAGAAGCTGTAATTGCAGAAACCCTATTTAATTTGAGAATTCTGTTATCTTGTCACAGGGGCTGAGATTTTACTAATAGATTCTGACTTTGGGAAAATTATATACTCAAGTAGATGGGACTTTAACAGACAAGATCCTATTGATACTTTCATGAAAATACAGTAAGCCGCATTGGATGTTTAGAAACGTGTTTTTGCTTAGTGCAACTCCTAAAGGTAAAATATGTCCACAGGTTCCTGCTGCATCATCCCAGAGTGATCCAGATTTTCATGGAGGGTCACCAAAGCAGATGGGCAGTGCTCCAGGGAGTTTTGATGGGCTGGGGGTAGCTGTTGCTCTCATGAATCAATCAGCATGGGACTTAGGGATAAAGAATGGAGAGCAGTGACATTTAAACAGAGAAGACAAAGGACATCATAGAAAGGTCCCAAGGTCTCAGCTGTGATTTTGTCATCTTGGCCAAGGTCTCACTACAGTTTTGTCTCATCTAAGATTCATTTCTTCATTCCAGTTCTCAAAAATTGTTTGCTGTTGTCATGCAGTCTTATAGAAATCCTCGCCTTCTTAATGTATAAAGAAAATTTTGCCACCCAAAATGAGCATAAAATTGTTAAAATATGCCCTACCAGAGCAAAATGAGGAGTAAAAAGAAGTAAAGTCAGCTGCCATCCCTGTCTCACTGGTGGATGGCACAGCCTCTCTCCTCAAGCAAGGTGGCACAGGTAGGCACAGGACAAGGCCACCATGGCCACCCTCCCTAAGGTGGTGAGATGTCCCTCAGCTTCAAGGTCTGAGGCTGTCAGGGGAGACACTTGCAAGCACCATGAATATGTGAATCCCATCTGCCACCTGACACCAACTCCAAGGATTCTGCTTACCTGCATCCATATCCCCATGGCACATCAGCAGATGTAACTACCCAGAAGGACATAGTCACTGCTGAAGACTAAGCATCTTCTCCTCATTTGGCCAGAGCAGGTACAAGGAATCCCTTATGTGGCTCTAACTTGGAGTTAAATGATAAACTAACCAAAAGGTGGCAAATACCTCTCTAGAGGAACAAATGTCCACAGAGTATCTACAAAGCCGTTTACAATCATATTAATGGGAGATCAATTATTTATATTTAGGACAAAATCAAAACCACTGGACTACAGAAACCTGCTGTGGCTTCATCATCACTGTTGATTGACTTGCAGCTTGCAACTTCTCTTTCAAGATCCCCTACCCTCTTTTGTCCAGCCTATTTCCCACACAAATCTTGTAGAAATAAATTATTTGTGCATGTTGGGTAGGTATGTGTATGTGCAGGGCTTTGAAAGACCCTGCTTGCATTTGGAAAGTATTTTCCTGGAAATAGAACTAGCGATAAAATTGCCTTTGCTTGCTATCAGCCAGGAACATGAGGCAGATGTCAGCTCCAGAGCACTGAAAAACTCAGGTCCAACAGCATAATCCAGCCATGCTGGATTTACCCAACATTTTTATCTTCTTTACTGTTTTTCCCACCCTTCTTTGTAAGATAAGAACAGAATTTAAAAAAAAAAGGGGGCCAAATGACCTTGTTAGTAGATATCAGAGGAGTTTTATCATTATTATTATTTATTTATTTTTAATGCTGATTAATTCTTATCAGTGATGTCAGCTGTCAGCAAGATAAATAAGACACATCATTAACACCTGATTCCCCAGGGAACCCTGCAAAGCTGAACGAGGCGGTGTTGGCGCAGAATGCGTTTGCCTCCACTCAGGTCCCTCAAAAACAGACTCTCTTTTTTCCCCAGGAGCTCTCCAAAACAAGGGTGCAGAGAACCTGTTTCACACTATGGTCTTTCCAAGTGAGCGAGAGAAACATGATGGCCCATTCATCACTTCTCTTTCCAAACAGAGTGACACTCGACAGGTCTGGGATTGGGGAGTGTAAAGTAACAAAGCTGGAATTGGTCCAGTACTGGGATCAACAGCACAAGATCTTCCAAAACCAGGGAGTGTGGGGATGGTCTCTGACTCTTCTTGTGGTATGTCTAGGGGAAAGGGAAGCTCATAGGTGCACACTCTCCATGTGTCATCTACCCACCCCACATTTAACCTTGTCCACATGCAACTCCAGAGGTGAAGCGAATGCCCAGGACTTACCTCTCCACTAAGGCGCTGCCCTGGCCTTCGTGGAGGTGACATATATCACTCGGCCTTCTGCAATGGAGCTGTCGTAACTGCGGTTTCACCTCCCTGTTTCTTATTGCAGTGGGGAGGGTGATGCATGTATGTGGATAGCAGACAGAGATTTCATTACATAGAGCAAGTCCCACACGCTGTGTTGCTCCCACAAGTAATAACTTTCTCCTCCTGCTACCATCCCTATTGGAGATGACAGGGAATGCATCTCTGTGAGTTACAAGAGGATGAGCTGGGATAGATGACAGATTGGGCTAATGCAGTCCCTACTAGGAAGCAGGGAGCTGTCAGGATGGCATCCGCAGTGGTTATAGAACATGTTGTGATTTTTTACCTCTCCAAGTCACTTTAGAAATGGCATCTAGTGGGAAACAGCTCTGGAGCTTCTCTTTAATAAGCAGTTTGGACTACCTTTCCTTTATAGTGTAGCCCCATTCCTCCAGAAAGAAGGAAAGGCTGAAGCCCAAGTCTTGGAAGAGAGCAGGGTCCAGCACCCATGCTAAGTCTCCCACTGAATAATCTTGGTTAGGAGATGCTCTCCACTACTGCAGGGTGCTCAGAAGACACTGGTGGAAGATGCTAAGACTGCATTGACAGGTGAAACTAGACTGTTGTTTGACCTTCCAGAGACCTAATCGTGCTTGAGGATCCCAGGACTTCCAGCCTCACTGCTATTCCACCAGGAAGTTGGCAGCCCTGAAGAAAAGTCAGTAACGGGGCTCTCGGGAGTTGTTGCCCTTCCAGAACCTCGGCATAAAGTATCATCTCAAAAGCAGATTAAAAATCTCATCCTATGAATGGAGTTGTTGTGCTGAGGTGGATCTCAAATTAAACTTCAGGGATTGTGTGTCTAATATAATAATGTGTCGTAATGTCAATAGGCACCTACTGCACTTACCCAATTCTAAAAATTCCAAAGTCCCTGACTCAGCATATTTAAGTATGTCTTTAAACCCCACCAAATCCAATTGAGTCATAAAATCGAGGTTTAGGTTGAAATGTTCACTTATTGCCATGCTGAATCAGCTCTGTTTCTTATGCTGCCACTTACCAACTCTCTAATTAGAAGACAAACATTCATTTATTTCACCTAGTTGTTGTGAAGCTTAACACCTTTATGTTTGTTTGCAAAGTGCTTTCAGATGCTTGCTTGAAAGGTGCTTTAAAAGTTCAGCTTAATCTCAGTAATTTTTCTTGCAGACAGAGCTGTACAGATGGTGGTTAGAAAAGAGATTTCCCCAGGTACAACAGAAGCATTGCCATAACTTAGAGCCCTTCTGCATGCTTGGCTCTTGCACTACACAGAGATAACATGAATATTGCTTTCTTGAGGTCGTTTGGGGTCCAGATTTTCATATCGGCACCCAAAGGCATAGGACAACATCCCATCTTCTTCACAGTCCAGCCCCCTTCACTGCGCTACTTTTTGGCAAGGCCATCTCCCACCTCCAAGCTACCTGGAGTGGGCCAGTCCTCCCTGTTCCCGTGAGCGCTGGTGGATGATGCTGTCTCTTGATTAGGGCTTGCGATGATGCTGGGTTTGAAAGAGACAAGCTGGCCAATTGAGTAGGGCAGCTGAAAACTCTTCCTGTGTTCCTCTCTTTTGGGTCTTTCCATTTTGTCTAGGCAAACTGGCAACAGGGCTTCCCATTGAGGAAACACCTTGGTTGCTCTGAAAGAAAAAAAAGTAATGAATAAATAAATAAATAAAAAGAAAGAAAGTAAAAATGGGAAGAGAAGACAGGAAGGGAAGGGAAGGGAAGGGAAGGGAAGGGAAGGGAAGGGAAGGGAAGGGAAGGGAAGGGAAGGCAAGGCAAGGAAAGGGAAGGGAAGGCAAGGCAAGGAAAGGGAAGGGAAGGCAAGGCAAGGCAAGGGAAGGGAAGGGAAGGGAAGAAGGGAAGGCAAGGGAAGGCAAGGAAGCACTGCTTCAAACCCTTGTCTACACACCTACACAAAAGGTATCAATTTAAGCCACTTTTAAATCAATAGGACTTAAAGTCCTGGGCTTTTCAGATGCTGTGATAAGTCAAAGCAGCAACCTGAGAGGGGCTCGTAGCTCCCTGCCTGGTATGCGATTCAGCTGGAAACACGGATTGGAAGTTGTTCCAGGGAAGGAGATGCAAGAGGTGAGACCTCCTACATGCTGCTCTGAGCCCTGCAGAGAAATACAGGCTGCTAAATTGTGCATGCTGCCTGCAGACGGTGCGACTGAGTGACTGATGCATCATGGAAAGAGTTTTAAATAGCCTTGGGCAAAGTAGTTCTTTCCTTTCCCGCTTTGAGGAAATCAGTACACGGTAGAGGTAGCCTGAGCTGGTACAAGAATGGGAAAAGTGATTTACGGACAATTCAAAGCAACAGGAGCTTTCATTTGCACTGAAAAAAAATCGACATTCTGGCAGTACATCTTACTCAAAAAAACAAATACATTGACAACCAAAAAGCCAAAGATTTTGTTTTCCCGCAATGAAATGTTGAAAGTTTTCAAGCAAGGTTTATGGGCAACCCTTGTACGAGGTTGCAAATTGTCAGTGTTTGGGCTGACTCTTGACTTCCTCCCCTTCTTCCCTCAGAGGAGCAAAGCGTCTTTGTTAACACAGTTCTTTCTACTTCCATCAAGACAAAAATTATGTTAAACTCTCAAGGAAATCTATTTGGCTCTATCTTCAGCTGCTTGCTTTTGACTAGTTCTCTCTCGCTCTCTCTAATGGAATTACTGAGATATTTTTTGAGCAGAACAGAGCCTTATCATAACCCCTGCTCTCCTTTTGGAAATGATTTAGTGCACTTCTCTTATCTGGAGAGAATTAAAGGCCTTATGATGTGTTTTTCCACCGTCATTCCCTCCTTCCTATGCCCTCCTGAAATGCTATGGACTCTAAATCACGATAAAAAACCTTCTAATTTTGAAAGCAAAAGTTGTTCTCCAGAAAATCTGATTGGTAAAAACGTCAGCTTTTTGTGAAAGGGGGATGGCAAGTTAATGAGCTTTGCATGGGCGGCCAGCAAAGCCACTGGGAAACAAAAGCTGCTCACAGGGCAGCTCTGCTGAAAGCCTTTGAAAGATGGTCTGAACTGCAGATTAATGGTGTTTGTTTTGTGTTGAGTGTGGTCCTGGCAGCTTGCTAAGTCCCCACTTTCCCATTTCTTTCCATGCCCCATATCCTGCCTTGCTTGTCAGGAAATCCTGCAGCCTGAGCTGTCCCTTTGCCTTAGAGCAGAGCTAAGGAGGGGTGTCTTAATGGGAGACGCCTGGGACGTGGAGACAGCAATGCAAATATGCTGGGGGGTCACCCAGGCATTGCTCTGTACTGCCCCACTCTGCACCCCAACACTGAGACCTGAAATTGCCCCTCTGGGTCGCTGGGAGGGAACCCCGGGTGCCTGCATACCGCCAGCTATGAGCAGAGCCTGGCACCCATAGGGTGAAAAGTGGAGGTTTCTCCTCTTCCAGCTGGGGGAAAGAAAAAAAAAAGTCACATATGTTTGCATTTGCCAAACATTCACAGGATGAGACATATATAGAAGAGCTGAATATAGCAGTTCTGCACCCACAGCCCATCAGGTGCTGCCTGCTACCTCCTGAGTCCCTCATCCTCTCCCTTTGCTCTCTCTTCTCTCCTACTGCCTTGTAGGTACTGTCACTTTGGGGCAGCATCTGGCACAGGAGGGGATGCGGTGGAGGCATCACTGCACTATTTTAATAAGTATTAAGGCAAGAATAAAAAGAAGTGGCTTCTGGGGTGTGAAGTCACTCAGAGTGTTGCCCCAGCCTGGACTGGTACATTCAGGTCAAAAAAGCTCAAAAAAGCTTGAGGCTTTTTCCTAGCCATATGAGCAGTGATGGAACAACGACAAGCAGGAATCCAGGCGGAAATTCCCACCCAACATCGCTGCCCACCTGATCTTTCCCCATACCTGTGAGCAGAGCACCCGCAGACCTGTTCTCCTCCTGGATCTTCACTAGATACTTTTGTAGCCCCAGGACTGCCAGGCTCATGCACACTGGGAGCAGGTGTATTTAGGTGTATCTACATATAAATTTTCTCTCCTGCTTTGCTCCATGGCAGTTTCTACTTTCTGCTCCTTGGAATCAGGAGCTGCAGAATTTCCAAAGGAAAATAAAAGGTCTTTTTTTAAAATTTATTTACTATTTAACCACTGCTTAGGCTCCTCCAAGAAAAGACCCTGATATTACTGTTCGGATTGAATTATGATGGCCCCGCCTGAAAGTTATATATTGCTGGTGCTCCGTTATTCATTAATCATAGCTTTTCCTGTCAAGATCAACATGTACTTCTCAGCTGGCGCCTTGACTGTGTAATGCCTCAGCTACGAAGGGAATGTTAAAAAGATGCCTCTTAATTGTTTGGGGATTTCAGACATGGCTTTTAAAATGTCAGTGCCAGCTCCGGAAAGATGGCATCCTTTTCCCTGTGAGCTTGAGATTGCCAACAGATGTTAACTATAGAGAAAGTAAATGCTATAGGGGTAGAGGCTGCAAATTCAGGCCCAGGGAGCAGGATGGGAAAAATAAGAGTATCGGCCCTGGGGCTCCACACACATCCTGTGTTGCACCGAGACTGAAAAAAAGGTGTCAGGCTTCCAAAGAGCGATGGAGCTGCCGTCAGATTTGGAAGTTCAGGAGGAAGGAAAACAAGACTGAGGGGCTCGGGAGCTGCGTTGTTCTGCTCCTGCTCCAGCAGGTTTCACTGGGGCAAATGTCCTGGCCTCGAGGTGGGTTGCTCCTCCTACCATAGGGAATAGAGGTGTCAGAAAGTGGAAGACGCCTGGGCCATGCAGGGAGGGACACTCGGTCCCATCAACTTAATGTCTTTTCTTTCCCACCAGAATTACTGCCTTCTATTTCATTCCTTAACCATCTCTTTAGGATTTCCCATCAAATCGTAACTTCCTGGCTTCGGCCAAGCCACGTTCCTGGTGTAACGCTCTTCATTCAGGGGAGCTGGAGAGAGCTGGTGGCTTCCAGCTTGGAGGAAAGACAGGTCTTTGTCCTAACAGCAGCCACGCGTGGGTCTGTGGGCAGCCTTAGCCCAAAAGTGCACAGACACGTACGTCTGGGCTGTTCCCAGTGAGTACATGACCCTACGTGGGCAATGCCCACCTCGGAAACAGCCAGACATGGCTGTGAGCCTGGAATCATGGAGCTGGTACCGGTGAGGTCTCCTCCATCCCCTGCAGGCAAGGAGAGGGCAAGACCCCTCCATCCCTAAGGCAAACCTACCACCCCCAAAACCCCTGCAATTGCAGCTATTGCCACAGTCCCAGAGAACGTGCTTATCATAGGGCAGCCAAAAATCTATTCAGTGGCAGCCCTGTGCTCCCCTCGCCTGTCCTTCACTTTTATGGGATATGGGCATAAATCATAGATGTGATCCCCGCACATGGGCTCTGGCTATATTTTTTTTATAAAGAACATTTGCTCTGATTTATAGAGTCTTGGGTTTTGAATTAGTCTAGCTTGAAAACTGAATCAAATCCTTCCATCAAGTCTGTTTTTTTGCATTATAAATGACCTCGCTGTTTAGTAATGGAATGCCAATCAGCTATTGCTTTTCTCCATAGGCAATTCAGAGAAGATCATTTCGGAACATAGAGTCTGTGATTAACTGAAACGAACTGTAAAATTGTATTTTGTTTAAGGCTTTTTCGGTTGCTTGAGAGACCTGGGATTGAGGCCGATGTCACTGCGCAGGTGGCAAGAAGGGGGTTAAAGGAGGAGGGAGGCGCAGAGAGAAGATGATGCCTTAGCTGCTCATCTTCTCATGTGTAAAACACAGGCGATACATTTCTACATTAAGGAGATAGCTTACGAGGCAGGACTATATCTCAGACTTGGCCTACAGACCTGCCTCAAAGGGTGATAAGGTTTATTCCTACCGTTAAAAGCAGCAGGGGAAAGGTGAACACATAGGCACAGTGCTCCTGGCACACGAGTTGGCATCACCACTGCAGGACCATGTCCCCTTGCAAATCCCAGGGACATTTAGAGCTGTTTTCCAGCCTGCTTTATAATGTTCTCCCATGGATACGTGGAGCTGCTATGAGCCAACCCTGGATCCTTGCTACACACTTTCTGCATCAATCTCAGGGCTTCCCTTGGAGCTGCAGAGGAGCCGTCCCAGCATGGCATAAAAAATGACAAGTGCACAAAAAATCCCTGATGACCCCAAGTCAGTCAGGCTGCTGCTAATTACTCTCCATACGAAACGCACGTGCCTTATTTCTCATCAGAATTTGTCAAGCTTCAGTTTTAATGAACCTTTTGCCACTGACAGCCCCTGACACCAAGGTGACAGAGCTCTCCACCTTCAACTCATAGTTTTGCTTTGCCACATACACAGGAGCATAAATAAGCTGTTTTTCAATCAAACAACCCAAGGTTCTCCAAATCTTTCATATTCATCTTGAGTGAATTATTCAGTGAATTATTTTGCAGTATTTAATGAGTTCCAGTTTGATTTGACTAAATATAACTTTACCAACCTGCTCTGTCTGCTCCCATCCATCTCAATAGGAGTTCTGAGCTATTCCTTTAAAGTTGTGTTTAGTGGCTTTGGGTTAGGTCTCATTAATACAGTAATGATTTTACTAAAGAGCTCACACACTAAACCCACTCTGTGGAATACATTAGCAAAATCAGTTTAAATGGGCCGAAATAAATAACTTGCCAGAGCTTTCATGATGCTGCTCCAGAACATCCGAGCAGACGGATCCTTGAGCGCTCAAATGAAATAAATGAAATGTGTTTCTGTCTGCAGCACTGATGTAATTCCTTGCAAAATAACATTGTGGCAGTCACGGGTGCAAGGTTATAGGTTGGCAAAGGGAAGGGAAGAACTGACTGAGCTCTGGCTGAAACTTTTTTGCTGTTCAAATTCCTCTGTTTCCCTCCTAACGCTTTACGGAGGCTCTTGTGTCTAATGAAGTACAGGATAGGGCTGCAAGGGGCTCAGGGGCTTTGCTGGGGCTTCCTCCTCAGCCACCTATGGCCACCAAATTTGCAGAAATTTGATTAATCTCTATCTCTGTCAAATTTGCTTAAAATCAGCCAACACATTCACAATATACAGAGGCAGAAAACGCAGATACACATGCACATACAAAGTGTAGACGCTTTAGAGATGAATTTCCATAGGAAAACAGACTAAAAGGCTTCAAAAAGCTTGACTGTCTACAAAGTCATGTCTGAGTACAAGGTCTCACAAGGAAAGACATCTTCTGCAATCTGTCGTTATGGCGTCGAACAGGTACAGCAGGAACGAGCAGCATTTCTGGTCAGAGCTTCCTCAGTTTCCCTCATAATAAGACAGGGATGATGATGATGATGATGATAACCTCTCTTCTCTTAAATCGCTTTAAGACTGCCAGATGGGAAAGTTATCTAAGAGTAAGGTATTAGTATTAATTCACCGGTGGTCAGTCTTGTACCTGGGAACAATATGTGTTTGAGTGTGCCAGTAGATTGCATTCCTAAGTGTGTCCCCGGAAGGAGCGTGAGCTGGGATCTTTCTCAGTGGGAACAACCATGAGCTGTGATGTATCGCTTCACGCTGGAAACGTTTACAGCATGCTCTTCGCAGTGGGCATCTGCAAAGCAGCTTCTTAAGCTTTTATCACAGCAGGATAATATTGACAACCAATGAACTTTCCCTTTCCGTAGCAGTTAGAGAGGAATAGGTATTAAAATCCTCCACCCACTCGGGTCCCTGTCGATTTTTATCCAGGCTAAGCAACTGGCTTATCACCAGGAGAGAATCTTTCTGCAAGGCACCATCCAGGAGGAAAGCACCGGGCGGGATGGAGCCCCGGCCGTCTTAACGATTGTGAAATACAAAGTGAAATAACACAAACTCACACAAAGCAGAAATGTCCCTTTGATACTTCACTTCCATTCCATTTGCCTGCTCCTCTCTGCTTCTTCTCTTTGCCCAGAACTTGAGCCAAAGGTCAATGAATTGATAAGGTTTCCTCGTATTACCCCATTTGAGTTAAGGATCTCTTAATGCAAGGGAGGGAATGTATGCCCATGTTTGCAAACAGAATCCAGATTTATTAACCTCATCGTTATTATTGAAATATCACTCATGATTCCCTTATTGATTTTGACGCATAAAGCAGGGATTCAAATCTGCGTTAAAATAACAGCTCCGCTGCAGCGCTCGGTATTGATGGTCGGGGAGCAATAACGCTTACTGGAATGGAAAGCCCACGGCGCTGCAGGCAGTGGTGTCACAGGGAGACCCAGCAACGCTGCTTTTGCTTCCTTCTCCTGCACACTAGAGCTGACAGTTCCCAGGCCACCTACCTGCAGACACAGTTAGACCTTGTCCTTTCCAAAAGCCAGGCAAGAAGCTGCTGTTCCCATACGCAGCAATGGGATGAACACATCTTTAGGATCCCCCCACACTCCTGCAGAGACTCCACAACCTCTCCATATGCAAGTCTAGGGACAATAATATTCATATAACCTCTATCTCCACTACTCTATCTCCCCTCTCTCTGTGTACTTAGATTTCCAGCAATCTATCTGCTTGAGTTGAATAGATTGGAGAAAGATTCAGGTGTAAGGATGAATGGAGATGGATTGGTAAGAAGATATCCAACCATCCATCTGCTCCTCCACATATCTATCTTTCTTTTCAAATCCTGATTCATTTCCAATCATAGGGAGTGAGTTATTCTCCTAGATGAAGACTGAGGATAGATGGATGGATGGTTAAGTAGATCTTTATTTAATCTATCCATCTATCTGTCCTCCTAGACCAACCTATCAGCCCATCTATCCTCCTAATTTTTTCTCTATCTGTCTATGCTCAGGAACCATGATTCATCTAACTCCCAGTTAGGATTTACTACAGCTTCTCTCATCAAAGAGCAAATATGCTTGACCCTTTTCATTACCCATAAAATTATTTGCAGCGCTCCTTGTTTGGGGTGGTTTTAGCTGAGAGAAGCAGAGACTAAAAGCGGGCGAATACCAAGGTGCTCTCCCCAGTTACCCACCAGGCTAATCACCGCAGTCCCCAGGGAGCCGAGAGCAGCCAAAGCCCGGGAGAGCACGGAAAAAGCTCTCCCAAAGAAATCCCTGTGCATGGGACACACAGCTGCACTGTGAAAGAAGAAAACAAGTGTCAGGATTGAGCTGGGAAGGGAAGGATCTAGGAGTCTCAAGGCAATTCTATGTCCCAGTACAAACTCTGGAAATGCATATGGATCAGATCTTCTACAAGCAGCAGAAGTTTACATAGTTCCCCTGGCATCAGTGGCTTGCATCTATTTGGACAGCACTTATAAATTACAAGCTAACAGCAATCCTGAACTGGACACTTTTCCCATGAAGGAGGGGAGATTTTGTTCTGCAACTTCTGATATTCCCCAATGAATCACTCTGCTCCCATCTCTCTCTCTCTCTCTGTCTCTTTCACATCAAGACAAGTAATTTATGACGACACACAACTTATTACTGTAAATGTTCCCCGTTGCTCTGAGAGCACAATTCCCTCTCCCGTTTGCTATTCACTTACTGAAAAGAAACAGTCTCAGCTTGTGACGATTGCTACAGCCCTGGAAAAGATTCCAGGGAGCTTATATCACACCTTAATAAACAAGGAAATTAAAGGAGGAGGAGGAGAAAAACACTGACCTGGAGGCCAACTAAATCTTCAATATATGAAGGAAGCTGGGACTTATAGAAAATATCTATTTGTCAAAACTGAAATTTTGCACCAAAAAAGAGGCTATATTCAAGCTCCCCTCTTTTCTGTCTGCCTCCAGGACATTTTCATCTTTTTTAGTGTCTCAGTGTCAATACTTGCAAAATAAAAGAAATTTACGGTTTGAAATGATTCTGCATTTTACAATGCGGAGCCAATTATCATGAAATTAATTATTACAAATGTAAAGTTGCCATGGTAAGGACTGAAACAAAACCTCCCCAAATTGCCAAGGGAATTATTTTCACAGATCAAAAGCATTTTGTTCTCGCAGACTTTCGCATTGCAAACAGCATTAGCGAATTCCTCTTTCCATCCCAGTGAGGCTGGCAGAAGGTGTCTGCTGAATTCATGAGCGTTTTTTTACAGGGCAGGAAAATCTTTCCACATGCAGCATAAGCATCGATTTCGATCAAGGGAGTCAGAGTGAGTCGGGTACCAAATCCCAGTAAACTGTCCTAGGCATTGCAGAGCTGGGAACCGGGCACGGGCCCATTCCTGCAGGCAAATCTAATAGCAATGTTTTAGATATTCACGATCAGGGTCCAGGTAGGGCATGATGCACCCACAAGAATGGACTGGAAGGGAGAGCAAGGCTGAGGTGCCTTGGCTGGGGTGTATTAAGGGATCAGTGAAGATGCTGGGGTAGTTGGAGGGATCAATGTGCACTGAGGAGCAGTGACATGGTAGCTCCTTTCCTGCAAATTTCCCCAGCCAAGGTGGTTTGTCCTTCATTTCCTGAGCTAGAGATTCACTTGGACACATGTTCTGAATTTAGAAACAAGCACATTTGACGAAATACATATTTTATGAGGCCCCTTACAGGGGCATTGCAAAAGAAATGACTAAATCTGGCTCTCCCATTCTTTCCACTCCCTTAATACTAACTAACAAGCATCAGGAACGATAAAAGGATCTTCTCCGACTGTACTATGAGTCAAGAGGTTCAGGAGTCTGTGAACATCCTAGAAGTTGCTATGTGTCAATGAGACATTAAGGATTAGAGAATGATGTTTGCTCCAAATGCAGTCCAGGAGAGCTTGTGTGGTATCACACCGAGGCAGGTCTGGGGCAGGGCAGGTCTTAAATATTGCAGACCTGGTGGCCCAAGAGACACTGCATCCCTGACCCTGAGGTCCTGTTGACTGTTTTTCAATCTTCTGCTTTCTTTCTTCTTTTGAATCTTACAAACACCATGGACAGTACTACATCAGAAGAGAATAAGCCATAAAGACCAGCACTCAAACCTCTGACGACTCAAATCTGCCATTTTATTAATTGTAGATATAGGTACACATGCACACATATACACTGCAGATGTTCACTTAGTACTAATAAAGTGTCAAGGTCCTAGATTTTCAGAAGTAAACTCATGAGGTTTCCACCAGATAAACCCTTGAGATATGATTCTGCACTACATACCTGCTGCACACTCAGAAACCAGAATCCCCTGTGACCTCTCCCAAAAAGCTTCTCCCTAGAAATGGAGGATCCTCAAAATCACAGCTCATCTCTGAAAGCGAGGGCAATACCTGACTTCTTGCCTGCATCTACATTAAGAAGTCATGCAGTGCAACGGGAACTGAGAGGCTCCAGTGTGTATGTTGAGTGAGTTTGGGGTCCCTTTGGATCAGCCGCAGTCCTGTTCCATGCTCCAAACACAGCTGGGACACTCTGGATTTCTCCTGGAGCACATCTAGGTTCCTCTGGACCACAGCCCATTCACACTTTCTGGGATGGCTTCATGATGTGAACCAAAACACAGTCGATATTGGGACAGCAAGGGGAATCCACAAGCACATCTCCATCCCAGCTAAAACACTCATGGAGATGCACCCCTAGAGAGGCCACGTGACTATCCCTCACCCTCAAACCAAAGCGTGGAGATTCGGAAGTTCAAGCCTGTAAAATTTCTCTCTACCCACTCTAATCTATAAATCATCCCCAAGCCATTTGTTTGGGGGAAATATACAGTCCCTGCCATAACCACTGTGAGATAAAGCACTGTAAGTGTTACGACATGTGGCTAATCCCTTTAATAGATCTCTTGCTATTAATTTAAGTGCTCGCTTTGGCTTTGCTAGGCCCTGTCATTATTCCTGTGGATTATGTCTTCAAGGTGGCCTATCTGCCTTATCCAAATACTTTTCATATTTCAAATTCTAGAGTTCGCTTAGCATTCAGCACAAACCAGCCAAACACCTTGCAGAGCCACTGAACTGGCGAGGCATAAATCTGCCACCCGTCTTGCCGCGAAACAAATGTCTGCAAGTTAAAAGGAAAAGTGCTGCATACTGTATCATTTAGCAGCGATGATCTTACATGCAGCTGCGGACAGGCACAATTTGCTCATTCCTTGAATAGTGGGAAGGCACATTTTCTCAGCAGCCTCGCAGGATGCTTGGAATAGAGTAGCACTTACCTGAGAGTTGCTAGGATGTGCCTGGTTCCATTTACTCCCTTATAATTGACCTTTTGGGCACACTGAAGGTTGATCGGCAAAGCTGCTTTTTTTTTTTTTTTTTTTGGTCCTGATCACAGATGGATTTTTAAGACATGACAGAGAGCAATTGAGGTGCCTCTGTGTCCTTCCCCATAGTGAACGGGCCCTGACACTTCTAAGCCTGGTGGCTGAGAGACATCAGGAGCTCCAAGGATGAGCTTCCAGCTGGCAGCTCCCTGCAGTCCTCACAAGGTCCCAAGCCACCAGTGGTCTCGCATTTGAAGAGCTGGGACGTGCTTGTGTGCTTGACCATCCGTCCCAGGTGAGGATGAACCTCTGCACCAGATTCATAGCAGTGAGATCTCACCACGCCCTCTTAGCTTGCAGTCATGCCAAATGAGGGTGAGCTCTGCCCGAGAGAGAAATATCCAATCCAAGATGAAAAATTCAGTGAGGACATTGAGAACATGACCTTCTAGTACCAGATTCCCATCCACTTTTAAATAAGTCCATGGACTACAAACCAGATACTTCCTGGGAGCAGAAAAAACAAGCCCTGGTTCCCCTGGACCCGCATTTGGGCCCCAAGTCACTGCATTTCTCAAGGAGCAGCAGGATGGCAAAGGCAACAAGGAGACACTGAACCTCCTTGGCTTATGTTCATTTCTGATAAGTAATGACTATTAGTATTCAGGCCAAAGACCTCTCAGCATTACACAGTTCAATATTTTCTGCCCCTGTAACAAAGGCAATCCATTTTGCATGCAGAACGCGGGAGTGCAACCTTTTGTTAGTCAAGTTTCTTAAATTTTTATTGCAAAAATCAATGAAGGAATTGGAATTCCACATCTCATTTTATGGTCAGGAGAAAAAGAGGGAGGGCATGAGGGAAAATGATGAAAGAGGGGAAAGGGGAAAAAAAAACCCTAGCTCAACCAGATATGCTCATAAATTCTTTAACAATTTAATTACTGTGCATTTTGTGCTTCAGTTTTAGTGCTTTGAATGAGGGCTGTTTTTTTCTGTTGTATTTTTTCCCCTGCAGAGTCTATAGAGTTCCTTGTCTTTTGTGGTTGATCTTCTTGGAGAAAGAAATTATTCTCCATCCAATTAATCTAATTAGAATGTAATCAAGTTGTAGAGATCTGTGCAGCAGTGTGAGTGATTAGGAAAAATTACCTTTCCGCAAAGAGTTTAAATTTAATTTTAGTTCCATAATCTAAAGCCCAAATAAAGGAAAGTGTAATTTGCACTGCAATGCTTCGTGCCATGCTGCCTGTTTCCTGGGTGGAAAAGCAGATTTCAGCTGTATTCGCAACAAACCACCCTTGTGTTTCACAGCTCAAACCACGCAAAAGCAACAGTTTCCATTTTCCAGAAGGAAATGGGAAGACACACTTTGCTTAAGATGACACACCGGGTGGTGGAGAACAGACTTAGGTTTTAGTGCTCGAGTCTTGGGTTTAACCCATTAGAACATCACACAGAACTGCTACCGACTGGTGGTTTGCTGAAATCACCATCATTTTGTCAACCATGATCAATGCTTTCGCTTTCAAATGGAAGCGTGTAGGCACCTCTGCAGCAAGCAAGAGAAAATTGGAATATTCTTTATTTTCTATGTTTTTTTGCCCTTAATCAAGAACAAAAATTTAAGATCTCAAATCTATCTGTGCAATGACATATTCCAAAAACATATCTTTTCCACCACATCAGAAGGTTTTCAGAGTCATAAATAGTTCAGTTAACAATAAAGAATTAAATTTGCATTTTTGGTAATTTGCTGAATTACTTCTTTGGGTCCCAGCCATCCCATTTCAACTTATCTGAGACATTTCGTTTCAGACTTTCCCTCTAGGAAAGGTTTCTGGGGGAGTAGAATAACTTCCAGCTCTTCAGAGCTTCAGTAAAGCTGTGACTAAAATTTTTGCATTAGCCAGAGTAGTTGCCTTTCATATTAGACAGTTGTGAACCATCAATAAGACCCAAATCTCAAGAGCCATCTACTCTTTAGAGACCTGGCCCAGCCAAAACCTTGCACCAGGCCCATTTGCTCTATTAAGCTACTTGGGTGCAAATCCTCATTCCAGAATTTAAGAAACCATCTCCCAGGGACATTCAGTCCCCCAGATCACTGCCCTGCTGAACTCAGTGCAGCTGCTCAGACAGGATCCTCACTGCATCTCTGCGTTTCAACCTTGAATGCTTATTCACATGTTCACCAGCCAAAAACTAAGCAACAGAATCGTCTTTATCATGAAACACAGATATTTAGATAGCTAGGTACCGACATACGCGTGTATATGCATACATACATGCCCCATGAGATGTTCCCACTCTCTTAAAGTCAGAGTCAGATATTAGGAGATGGAAAAGTCATAGGACTCTGTTAATTGCAATGACCAGTCGAGCATCTTCTGCATTGTCCTGTCAGGAAAAAGAAAAGATTTTAGTTGTAATAATTTTCAAACTTATGAATTTCAAAACATTTTGAGCATTGTCCACAATAAAACAAGCCCTTCCCACGTATTTCTCCTTTTTTAGTATCTTATAACCCTTTTGAGGGGCGTAATTTTTTATTCAACGGAGCTGGGAGGGCTGAGGAGGCTGCTCGGTATCTTCCTCTTCACGTGCATTGATCTGAACCCAAATCCAAGAAGATTAAATGGGAGACAGAGATGAGGAGTTTGTCCATCAAGTGCTCCTTTGGGGCAAGAAGCACCCACTCACCTTAGCCCTTGAAGGAAAGGGGCTAAGGAAAAGAAGGAAAGACAAGGAGGGAAGGAGAGTGAGAGAGAGAGAAAAATAAATTGCTTAAAACTTCTATTACTCTTCATTACCTTCCACTTTATGTAAGTTCCAAGGTTCATTTAGCAGCTGTAAGTAGCCTGGTGCCTTTGTGTGTAGGAGTTGTCATGCCCATTGCACCCATTAATGTACTACGTGAAGCTGAAGGTAGCTCCGCTGCTGCTCCCAAGCCAAATCAATGTAACTAATGTACCTCGTGCCACAAATTCATAATTGTCCATCATTGGACTAGTTGTATCAGCTTCGAGTGTTTTTTTGCAAATGGAGAAAGACAGAGATTATTGCGTATGAATGAAAAGGGACATCTCCCTGGGATAGACCTGCCAGGACAGCCAGAACCCCAGGTTCTGGATTAAGAAAAACAGAACAGGGCAAGACAACATCGTCTGAACACAGAGAAAAAGTGCTCATTGCCAGAGGAAATGGCATTTATTTTTCCTAGCACGTATTTGTTGGCTTGATCATGCCCAGAACTCTAGTCACTCGGGAGGCAACTTGCAAAGTTTTTCTTTGGTCTTCCCTTTCTAAAGGGAAAATTCCTTAAGAAAATATGCAGTAGCTCAGTATTCAGGTGGGGAAAGGAAGGCAGGAGCTGTTAGGAGAAACAGGAGAGCTCAGATTGCAGAGAAATGCTGGTTTTGAAAACTTCCAGACGAGGACTTAATCCTACTAGGAACTCCCTGGGGTTGGCAAGGCCTCAGTTTTACTTCCCAGCCTCCTACTCCAGGCACAGCCTTCATGGACATGAGCTGGGGTTGCTCATGCAGAGTCACTCTTCTCTTGGAATACGTTTTGTAGAGAAACAATATAAATATTTTGCATTGCCATTCATTAAATGCGTGGTTACAAAGTATTCACTGGGAAGGGAGGTTGTGACGGACAGTGTCTGTGAGCCCCTGGTGTCTGTTTTGGAGGAACCGTTTGATGCTTCTATGTTTGTGCCGTTTCATAGCCAAAGAAAGGCTCTGAGGAGCCTTGGTACCAGGGCGTCCTTTCTTCCTCGGCTGGGAAGCCGTGCGATGTGCATGCACTCCTCTGAGCAGTTCTGGAAGCCCTAACACTGCTAGCAGCCGTGGGCTGACCCATGGCCAATGCTGCTTTAGCCGGCCATCCATAGCTATCCTGGGTGCAATTACAAAACATGGAGATCTTCCTAAAGCTGCTACTCAGTCCATAAGATTCCTGGATAAGACCAGGCACAGCGTACTGTGAAGGTCACAGCAAAAACTGGCCCCTGTCCCACAGACCTTCAAACTTAAATACATGAGAAGGTCAGAGGAGAGAAGGAGAAATAAGCACAGAGAAGGACAATGACTTATCCAAGGGCCCTCAGCAAATCAGAGTCAGGATTTTTCCAACTGCCATCTAAGTCCTCATGGCACAAGAGCAAATTTTTTTTTGTAATGCAAAAGAAAAAAAAATCCTCTTTTCTATATTTGTCTGCAGAATTACTCCTGGAATACTATAGTTCTTGGACAAAATAACATTTTTAGACCAAATGCCAGTACAGGCAAAGACGATTTGACAGTTCTTTGAAAATTGCACCCTGGACTATTAAGGATGGGGAACCTGTTTGGATGCATTGGGAGCATGAACTTCCACATTTCAGTTAGAGCTGCCTGCAACCCTTCTGCAAAATCGGATAATTTCATACTTTTTTTCCCCCCTCTCTTTCTCTCTATGCTGAGACAAATTTCCAGGAAAATTCATTACGCGGTTTAAGTGATGGGATTTATCATTCCATTCAGATTCCCCAACTCAAAGCTGCCCTTGCTGTCATACTAGTGAGGCAATTCTAATTTGTTTCTTTCATATCTCCCCCGCAAAGTTTGCCACTGAATGATGGGCGCAAAATAGAGATGAAAACCTAGAATGACTCTGGGGCTAAAGGTAGAGCAGTTGAGGGCCTGTTGCTTCACGGGTTGGGGCAGGGAACCGGTATAAGGTGGGAGGTTGTCCCGGGCACTTCGTGGAGACCTAGCGCAAACCTCGTGCCAGGGCTCCCATGGAGCGTGGGAGCATCATGAAAGTGCAGCTGGGTCTATCGCCTACCGCGGTTCCTCACTGCTGAAGGGAAGCAGGAAGCTCAGCTGCCACAGAGACCTGCTCCTGGCGCAACGGGATCGCTCCAGGACTTCACCGCGGTTGGAAGGTCCCTTCTGCTCTCTCCTCCCTGGGCAGGGCCCAAATCTGGCACCTGCCTCTCATTTTAAATGTGTATGTCTTTTAGTCAATCTGACCTTTATCTACCGGTACTAATAAATTATATATGAGGCTCCTACTAGCCTCATATAAACACAGCTTTTGTTAATAAACACTGTGGTCACACCTGGAGAGTTAATTCTATCTGCCTAGAATCATTACCCTGTAAACTGATAATCTAATTGATATATTTCAATTTATTTCCAATAAGCTGCAAGAAGGTAGGTTTGTTGTAGCAGAAACTACAATTTTTATCATCTTCTGCCTCAGTCTAAGGAAGAATGAAATGAAGGAATTTACTTTATGTGTACTAAAATATTCAAAACATGCTGAGAAAGAGGTAAAACAATTAGGAATAACTTTAAGATATATAAATATGATAGCCAGTGCTTGAAAATAAAATGTAATCACAAGTAGATAGCTAATAAGGAGATAAAGAGAGAGATCTTACTTTAAATAGACACATATCCTATTCAATTGCAGCACCATTCCCATGCAATCGCAATGTTCTTTTCCCAGTAACACCAAATTAATTCATTTTGATTATTGTTATTACGGCGAACAGCAAAAGGAATTAACAGTGATGAATCATGCACTTACTGCAAAGCGTGAGCTGGATTTCCCACTGCCCATTGAGATGCAATGAGACCTGCACACGGTTGAAAATCCATAAAAATGATGGAAGGAAATGGGAAGGAAATCATCTGGCAGGTTAAAAAAATTCCTTGCATGTTAATGCCTGCCAGGCTCTGTACAAGACCCATGATCATCACTGTGACCTAAAAACAATTAGAAACAGGAATATGTAATTTTTCCTTATTGAATCAAGTTTTTGGCTGGGAAGAGGCTGATGTGGCCATCGTGAGTCCCTGGACTGACCTGACACTGGTTGCGCATCCGAAGGGCAACGTCTGCAGCCTCCCAGGTTGTGCACTTGGAAGGTGAACACTGAACGTGTCTGAAGGATAACTCCAAGCCACATGCCTTGCCCACACCACATTTACAACACAGTCCCATGACATCTTTCTGGCTTAACCTTGCACCATTTGGGGGTATTTTTTTCCCTTAGCTCTGTGGCTTTCCTGGGAAACGAGAGGCATTGCTTTTGCTCCTGGAGCCCCCCTAAGCCTGCTTTCTAGAGGAGCTCCAGGAAGACATCAAATGAGCTCCCTCCTCTAGTTACAACCTGATTTGTGATATCCTTTGCTGTTTATCAGGCCAGTGGGGCCTCAGCTGACAAGCAAAGAAGCTAGAACCAGCTCTGACAATCTCCCTGGAGCCCTTCCTTGCTGCTCTGAATGCTCTGGATGTGCAGTGGGGTCCTGGCATCCACGGGGAAAGCACAGCATTACATGTAGGGCAGTCAATGGGGGACTCAGATGATCTATATTCAAGTCCCATCAGGGCTGGAGAATCCCCCTTTGTGCTGGGGAGCTGATTCTGGCCTGGAAAAAATTAGTGCTGTTGGTAAGTGGGAGAGGACCGTGGGAGAAAGCAAAAATCACAGCCCTGACAGGCATGAATGAGAAAGGAAAAAAAAAAGAAAAAATAATAATACAAAAAAAAGAAAAAGAAAACAGCTCTGCACAAACAAAGTTTAATGTAGTTGGAGCATCCTACTGCTCCAACTCATTCAAGGAGGGGATTGAACTCAACAGCCGAGGAAGTCCCCACGAGAGGGCATTGCTGCAATGGCTCTGCGCGAGGCCCAGTATTTTTCTGCTATCTTGTTTGCGAGACAGAGCTTGCAGCAGTGTGATCTCCTCCCCAACACCAGCTTGGGACTTTTCAGGGCCACAGACTGGATTTGCTTCGACCATCAGCTGGATCTTGACCCCCTCCACCTTTTCCCCGACCCCGGCATTAACAAATGCTCTAACCCATGCTCATCTTACCAGCACTGCGGCATTTGAGCCCAGCTGTATTAAGGACTTTAGCATTGCCCTGCCCTCATTTTAGAGAGTAAGGACAAACCAAGAAGTGGGAGCAAATAGCATTTCATTAGCAACAGAGATCCCATGCATACTGGGGTAACAGGAGCATTGCTCAGCTTGGTAGCATTTCATTTGCTTTCCTCTACATGCTCTCAATTTCTTTTGATATCAGGAACAAGGCTTGAGCCTGACACCTCCTTGGGCAGCTCCCAACTTCTGCTAAGACCTCGAGTGACACTCGCTGCTAAGTGCCCTACGAGAAGGGAGGTGTTTGGTATGCGTGGTGCCACTGTGGCGGTCATTCCCTCGTGGAGATGTTATGGGAAGTGTCACACAGGCAGGGTTTATTGGACTTCCCATAATTAATGTCCCTCTACCTTGAATCCCAGTCAGCAGCTCGCCAGGGCTGATGCTCCCCTTTTACACTGCTGTTAGAGCTTGAAGGAGCAAAGCTGTGAGATGACAGCTGTGAAACAGACAGGCTGACTCCGGGGTCACATGCAGGGCCCCCATGACTGGTTTGAGCTCTGCCAGGAATGGTCTTTAGCTGCTTCATAAGAGCAGGCAAGAAGCCCTGAAAGAGAGTTCTGGGGTAGCTTGCACAAAACAATGGGCAAGACTCAGAGGTCTGGGACATTGCTCTGCTCTGGGTGGTTTGCAGCCTCTCTCTGCCATCCCAGTGCTAGTTACAGACTCCCTGGCAGGACAAGGGCATTTCCGAGCACCATTGCAAAACCAGAGTCATTGCCATCTGGACAGAAGCACTGTGCAAAAGCCAACAAGAGCTGCTCGAAGCCAAGGCTGTCACAGAGTAGGCACCATTTGTGCGTCTGCGTGTTTGTTTGCAGACACTGAGGGATGATGCGGTACTATTAGCGTCTCCGAATCCTCAGCTATGCCGAGCATGCACAGAAATAGCAGGCGAGGCTTTTCCCTCCATTTAACACAGCGGGAGAGCAAGAGGGCTGGTTTAATAAGGAGGTGACGTGGAGGTGGCTGCACAGGAGGGAGCTCAGAAAAAGTGGCCCTCATGGCTGGCAAAGGACATTGCCACATGCTCATCGAGGCTGTCCCCACCCCAGAACTTCACCAGAGGGTTAGGACTTTGGGGATGTGGGAAGGGGAGGAGGGTAGCAGGGTAGGAAGAGAAGGGCAGGGGAAGCTGCGTGCCTAGCCCCATGCACAGCCTTCCTTAGGAGTGGGGGGTTTTTTTGTTGTTTTTTTTTTTTTTTGATTTATAAACGTGATGGAATTTTAATAGAGCAGCAGCAACATTAGCAAGTGTTAGAGGAATATTGGGGCATGAGGAAGGGGAGGACAGCTCCATATCTCAGCTCAGCAGACTTTAACCAGACTCTCAAGACCAACCATGCTGACCCAGACTGCTTCGGGAGACGCTTCCTTGCCATCCTAACCACTCCAGGGCTCTATTAACCCGATCCTCTGGGGTAGCCTGAAGTCTCTCTCTGCCCCTTTTTCCGCTCCTCAGAGAAGCAGCTATTTCTGTATTACAGGGAAGTTTTAGGAGAAGAATCCATTAGGGGCTCATTTACAGCCATGCCCTTAGGCAGAAGCAAACCTAGCCTCACTGAGATGATAGACTAATCCATCACCCTACTTCACTGCTGGCCTGTTCTGTCTGTCAACAGCATTACAGAGCACAAGCAGCTAACACCAAGCTGTCTTTTCCTTCCCTTTGCAGTCTGGAGATGCTCAAGTACTTCTGGCCACCCAGAGACACACAGAGCCCCCAAGGGAAGCCATGCAGCCCTGTGTCCACGTGTCCCCACCATGGTGCTAAAAGAAGAGGGTCTCTCCCACATACTTTGGCAAACAAGTGGGATGTCTCCTCACTGCCAGAAGTTGGGGATGAAGGTGGGATGCTGTTTGGGTTCCCTTTTCAGAGAGATGCTTCAAACCAAGGCTGTGATCTGCCTTCCTACGAGGAACTAGCAACAGGTTCAGATCCACTCTTTCTAGGTCCATTTTTGATCCAACTCCAGGCATGAAGCAGGAGCTTTTTGAGATAAGGGAATAACGTAAGAACAACTTCCTGTATGAGATCAGAAGTCCATCTAGATTAGTCTCCTGCACAGCCAGCATGGGAACAAGACAGGCTGGTGTCTGCAAACCCTTCCTGATTCTGAGAATCTGCAGCTTCCTGAGCCAGAAGGTGTATCTGTAAATAACTTGTATTTAGAAGCTTTGATGGACAGATTTTTTCTATCTACTTGTTTAATCATTTTTGAACCCATTTCTGCTTTTAATCTCTACAACATGATCTGGCAGTGAGTCTCATAACTGAATTAGGCGTTGTCTGAAAAAAAGTCATTTCTGCATAAGAGGAAAGATGAAGGTATCTTGAGTTTCATCTGTTGCTGACATCAATCTGAACTCCAATCTTTGCTGAACCTCTTTAGCGAAGTGCAAGTCGTACCTGGCCAGAGGACCATGGCTGTCAGGGTCAGGTTGTTCAAGGGCTCACAAAGAAAGTGTTGCTCTCCCTGGGCACATCTATGGTCGTAAGTTGTAGAATGTCCTGAAGAGCCCCTAATTCCAGCAAAGTATGTTCCTGCTAGGGTCAACCACATGATCTGCACTTTCAGGCCCGTTAAGCTTTTTCCTCACTGCAAAGCCCCTTCTAAATCTCTTTTCATCCACTTATATAATGGGACAAAAGAGATTTTTATTATCCCCCAGAGATGGGGAAAGTACGGCAATGAGATTACATTTTACGAAGTCATGCATCAAGAGAGAAGCTTGTGCATCCATACACATGGAAAAAATCCTTTGTATGAGCCCAAATCCTCAGTTTCAGATGGAGGTAGAACAGCTCAGTTGCATCCAGCTCACTATAGCTTGGGCCAGCTTAGAAAATATCAGCCTGATGTCCTAAAGTTTCCATCAGCAAAAAAAAAAAAAAAGAGAGATAAACAGGTCTCTCTAACCCTGTTCTTGCACATTTGTCCAAAAAACTCTGCCCCTTTCCTTCTGCAAATTCCAAAAGGAGACTTCTCCACTTTTTCACCTCGTGTTGATCATACCTTACTACTGGTTGGTCATAAGGATAATTTTAGACCTGAATAGTGATGCTTTAGTTTATAGGTGCTCTCTCCATAGGCCCTAGGTCATGAAAATGTTCCCTGAGATAGTTTCTGAAGTAGATGTCAGAAAAGGAAGGATTGGGAGGGGAAAAAAAAAAAAGAAAAAAAAAAGAAAAAGGAAGTGTCTAACAGCCAATGCGATCAGTGCCCACCTCCATTCTTCTGGTGTTGAACACTGCTGACACAGGCCCTGCGTTGCACAGATCTGTAGCTTCCTTCAAATTAGCAATTCCACAGACACAGTAGGAGCTTGCATATGAATTGTCCATAAAGGGAAGAGAGTCACAATATCAGCCTAGCATGAAACCCTGGTTTCTGCTTTTTAATTAAGATTTCAAGCTTGTATCTCCCCTGAGGTGCTGCAGGAGTTTTGCCAGATAGAATAAGCAGCCGGGGTCCTTCTCAGCAAATTGGCTTTTCATAGGATCCTAGCTCCGCTCATACATCCTTTCCTGCCTGCTGCTCAATGCCAAAATTGGGCTATAACGTCTACAAGAAGAAAAGTCTGGCACTGTGACCCATCCCTGCAGGCTCGGGTCTTTTTGTGACTCTCCTCTTTGAGGAAGATCTTACAGGCAATACACAGAGGCAATGGGACATGAGTTTCGATGTGCATCACTCTCAGCATATCAGTTCCTCGATTAAATGGAAGGATAATATTCCCAGTGTGAATACCTGTGTTTATATACTTTAAAATCTGTTCTTCGCCCATGCATGTTCTTTTAGTATTCTCTTAGAGTTTCTTTTTCCCTAGCTATTTCTATCTGCCATGCATCCCTGCAGTTGGAAAGTGAATTCAAAGAGACATGAACAATCAAACAAGTTATCTTCTGGAATTAAGGAAGGATATTGGCAGGAACTTTTGGGAATTGAGTATTTGGAGCTAATCCCCCTGCTGCAGGATTTTTATTGCTCTGTAAATATGGACTTAGGAGGAAAGTAGAGTAACTGGTTGCTGGTGGGGAGTCCTTGGAGCAAGTCAAGCACTAGAATCACAAACCAGGCCATCATGACTGAGAACATTTATAAACACGGTTTTACCTCTCTTCCACTTGCACCTTCTGCCCATTTCATCTCCTTGGATGTTGTTCTTCAGTGGCTGTGAAAATGTTGCAGTTTGAAAGCCGGAGTGGTAGTGGTGGTAGTGGGGGGAAGGAGATATCAAATCAATATCGGATTCACAAACAGTCCATGGACCGTAGGTCTGATCGCCTTCCTAGGAGCGAATCGAGTTCACAAATAGTGTGATCAAGTATAAGCTCAACCCTGGCAGTATCGGATTCACGAACAGTCTGTGGACCGTAGGTCTGATTGCCTCCCCCCAAACAAGCAGCCGAGTTCACAAACAGTGGGATTTATTCAAATGCAACATTTACAAAGCAGGTTTCGGATGTCAGTACAGGAAATTCTCTACTAGAGCGTGGGGTTTTTCGCTAGCTCTGATGTACAAATGTGCAGTCATCACTCACCCCGGAAGATGGGAGAGGGCTCTCAGTCTCGAGTCTCCTCAGGCGGCGTCCCGATGCAAGGGGAGGAAAGGGGGATCAGCGCATCAACTGATCCAGAATTTATGATGGATTCTTCCCTCTCACTTCTTAGTCTCCCAGTGCGAGGGGAGGGAAGGGGGCTCAGCCTGTCGACTGACCCAGGAGTTACGATGGTTTCCTCCCCCCCACTACATCCTTAGTTCACCTTTTATACTTTTCTTTACATTCAGGTGGAGCTTGAGTGACTAGAGTCATACTTAATATTGTTATTGATTGGTGAAAAAGTTTCTCGCTTTCATTTAAAGGTACAGTCAATCGAAAATCTAGAGCGCATGCTCAGTGAGGGGTGGTCGTACCTCGGAGGCAGGTAACTTTTGGGATGGAGGTGTGGTTTTCACATTATAATGAGCAAAGTTCAAGCCAAGTTCATCCAAAAGGAGCGATTTGCCACCTTTGCTGGCTCAGCACCGGACTTGTTATCGTATATCTCCCATTAGACAGCCACTGTGCAGCTTATCAGTGGCCCAGCACAGGGAGTGCAACAGAGTTTGGCCGCGGTGTCTTCACTCCACTCCATCCTCCGTTACTCCCCTTTGCAGCTGCGAGGAGGGCAGATTGTGCTGCCCAGGGAACCGTGGAGGAGCAGAGTCAGTGTGCACCAGCCATCCTGGAAGTGGCAACTGTGTAGCACCCCAAGCAGGCCTCTGTAATGCCAAAACTTCGTTTAGGCCCTAGTTTTCCTCTCAGTTCCTGCTTTCAAACAATTCTTCCACCGTGGCCATCATCCAGCAGTGACAGGCTTCCAGATTCACTCAGGCCTCTATGTCTTACCAAAATGCAAGACACTCTTCTCTCAATAACCATGACTTCACAGCATCTGTGTCCCTGTGTCAGGAAAAAATATTCCTGCCTTTTTCTGGAAAGTGGCTTAATCTCCTACCAAGAAATAAAGATGGAAGGGAACTGCATGGACTCCGCTCCTCCATCACAGGCCTATTGCCCCATCTTTAAATTGAGAGCAAAGCCTGATGAATCATAGGTACCCCAAAGATGAAGCAGGAGCAACACCACGAAAACATCTTGCCCCTCCAAAGACAGACCTGTACTAAGTCATATCAAAGACTGAACCACATCTGAGTGGGGTTTTTTTACATGTTTGCAAGGTCCAGCTGAAGAGGACCTTGCTTGGAGGTCTTTAGATGCTACCTGCAGCATCAAGAGCAGTAGCCCTGAACAGTGTTGGCCACTGCTAGCTGTGCCATACGGAGGAGAAAGCGAAGAAGTCTGCACTGGAAGCACCTTTAAAGGTCTCACTATCACTCCCATAAAGCATTTAAAGTACAATAAAAACGGCAAGAGTTAGCAGGGTCTGGTCTGGAGCAGGAAGCTAATGCCTTGCCCTACAGATGTTCATGAAATATTAAGTGACTTTAAAAGGAGGAGGAAAAGGCTGCAGTAAAATAGACCACTGTTAAAAGCAGGTCCAGCTGCTGCTGGCCTCTGACAAACAGCCAGGGAAATACACGATTTCTTTAAGACCCATTAACTCCCATGCTAGTGTTAATGGCTCTGTAGCTGTTCATCCCTCTTCCTCTCCACCATGTGAAAGGCTTTATTTAGAAGCCGAGATGGGAGCCCAGCTCCACAAATAATGTTTGCCTGCATGTAATTAGGCTTCAGCAGAGCAAAACTCCCCAGCCAACGGAGAGTGGAAATCCAGGTCACAGAGTCCTCTGCCTGCACCACCTCCTCCTGGCTCGCTGCAAGTAAATGAAGTCAGGGGATTTGATGCATTGGCATGGATGTCCCAGCCCATATTTCACTGGGAGAGAGAGGTAAACTGGGCAGAGAGGATCCTGCTGTGGGACAACTCATTGAAAAACATGGGCTGGTGGCCTTTGGCTAGAGGCTTTTGTGTCCGCCCTGCCGGTTCGTAGACCCAGTAGATAGAGTGGACAATGCAGCATACACCACACGAGCCAGAGACACCTGAGGGACATGTTGCCTCACCTCATCCTCCTCCTGCGCTTGCACCAGGGCGTATTTGGACGCTGCTTTTTCCCTCACCAGCTGCAGGAGGCAGTGGGGACCCCAGAGCCGGGTTGGACAGCATCATGGCTCAAAAGCATCATGGTTCAAAACCAGACCCACGAAGGGATGGAGCTTGCAGAGAACTTGCATTCAATAACCGAGCAAAGACCGGGTGATCTCCAGGCTGGCATAGATATCTCACTGCAGCGTGAGCTGCACCTGATGCCTGCGTGGTACGAGGGAGCCATAAACCACCAGCACCACACGATTTTGTGTTGATGCTCGGTTCATCACTGAATGGCTCCAAGACAAGGATGGTAAACATTCAAAACTGATGTTTTGACATTTGCTTGTCCCAAATACGGACAGAAAATTCAACATACAAGGAGGGGAAAATAAAATGCAGAACTGGAACGGCATTAAATTTCCATTCGGAAATGTCTAAACAGCTCATTTTCATGCAGCAAGCATCAACTTGCTTCTGCCCACGCTGCCATTCAGCCCCAGGAAAGCTGTGGGACAAGCACCAAACTGCCAGGATGGGCTGGCATCTGCATCACGATGCTGAGCAGCTCCCCGGGTGCAGAGCTGAAGAGGAGAGGCAGTTTAGCCAGTGAAGATACTGTCGTCACAAGCATCTACCTGGAGGCAGGCAAATAACTGATTTCTCTTTCGGCTGAAGTATCAAATAATGAGGAGAAAACCGTCTTGATAAGAACAAAATCTATTCTTCGGATTTAAATGCAATGGTTAATTTGTTCTCTCTACATACCTATTTTAGTGAAAAGGAATTAAGTGTCGGGAAAAAAAAAAGTCCTTTTTAATCAAGGCTCATTTCATTTTAAAAATGTTGAAAGGCAGAATGCCAGGTGTTGTGCAGAGGTTTCTTTGTTCACCATCCCAGTTCAGCATGAATTTGCAAAACAGTTTGATTAAATCCATGCGGATTTTTCTGACAGAAACGTCTCAGGTGACAACTTTCACCCAGAAGGCTCCAGTTGTGGCAGTTCCGACAATACAACTTGATGTCAGCCTGAAGGGAAGCATTTCAGTTCTGCTCTCCCAAAGAAAATAAATGAACACTTCCAACAAAACTGACACTTCCAGAAATCTTAATTTCTACAAGGATAGAATAGAACAAGGACATTTTTCACAAAAAAAAAAAAAAATAGCCCGCTTAAGTTTACCCATGACCTTACCTAAGGTTTATACTTTCATGTCCAACATGCAGTACCTGGTGCTGGGCCAACGTTTCCCAGCCCAGCCACCGAAATGAACAGGCTCAAACCTTTGCAGAATACCTAGCTCCAGAAATCCGGAGCAGCGTTTCGCTGCCGATACCCAAGCTGGGCCCCAGGAGCTGAAACCGGAGAGGTGGCTTGATTCAGCATGTGTTTCCTGATGTTGATGGAGTGACATTAATTTATAGCAGCTGAGAACCTGGCCCCGTGCCCTCCCTTGTGCTCTGCCTGCCGATGAACACCGGCCCTTAGTAAATTTTGTGCTGTCCCCTCCATGCGTCCCCCCTCCTCACTCTGATAGGGGCTATTTGCTTAGATATGATGGAAACTTGAGATGGAAGCAGCGGCGCCAGCCAACGCTTTTGTCACAGCAAGAGTTCTGCTCTTAAATGACCATCTCCTGGCTGCCCGTCAGCGCCGTGTTGTATTTCTCCCATGGAAAGAGCCAGAGCTGATTTATCACCATCAATCTCCTTTTCCAGGAGAGCCATTTTGAACTCACCTCTCCAGAGCAAAAAAATCTCTTTTTTTAATCCTTGAAATCTTCTGAAGCAGTGAGAGCCCCATTTCACTCCAACCTTGGCCAGTGGGACCTGCTCCCATAGAGCCAGAAAGGTCCTGAGCCCCAGCGAGATACACTCTGCTCCAGTGCGACCTCAGGTTCCCCAGTTTCTGTTGAGAGATGAGACCTCAGGGACCAGGAGCTCTTGGAGAGGGAGGGTGCTCAACAGTTCTTTTCATGCTTCTGGTTTTTACTTATCTAACTCATTTTAAGTCATCCTTATTGCCCTTTCCATTTGGGAATGATAGATTAGACTTGCCTTGTCCCTTCTCTGCAAGTCCACTTGGATTCCTCTCATCCATCAGTGGATACAGGCCAGGTCTCTATGGGGTGGAGGGAAGGGCAACTCTCCCCTTTCCACAGCTGCAAGCCCCTGGCTGAGATACCTGCTTTAGAGGGAGCCTCGATATCGGAAGAAAACGGCGCTTGCAGGGAATTACTGAGCCCTTCATGGAAATCTTTTGACATGGTCCGATGGTGCATTTTGGATTGGCAAAGCAGGAGAGCTTCCAAGCTCATGGATGAAGGCTGCAGCCAAATGATGCAGATTAGAGTAGACCCTCAGCTGGTCTAATTAAAGACCTGTTACCACATTATCTCTTGCACGGGAATGAAGAAATAGAAAACCTCGCACCTTGGATTGCATTCTGGGAAAAAAAAAAAAAAAAAGAATGGGAAGTGTGGACCTCAGTCCTTTACCATTATTATTATAGCTATGACTTTATCAGCTGGAAACCTCAAGCAGCCCCCCTGCAGCAAAGCACTGCAGGAACCAAAAATATGAATGATCCTATCAAAAAAGAGTTTACTGCCTTCTTGGCTAGTGGCCCATCTCATATTTTGGCTTGAGCCATATCCTTAAAATCTAAGGAAAATCCCTGTCATTCCCCTTCTGCTTGAAAGGAAACTGCCAAAAAATCTCACCTGTAATCCTCCAAATCTAGGAGGAGACTCTTAGTTTATGACAGGAGGCAGCCATCCAAGGGCCATTGATCTCCCGCGAAAATCCCGTAGTGAAAAATCTCTCATGCCAGTCACAACATGAGCAGTCTGGCTTTGCCCTTACCACCTGTTTAGCTCTATGATCCTTGTCATCTCCAGGTCTACATTCCTATTGCTGCCCTGCTCTTATCTCCAATTAAACAGAGAGGAAGAGGGAATTAACAACCATTCCTACCTGCTTGGACAACACACCCTAATAAACTCTGTTTAACCCATTTGTTACTTTGAAAATAATATTTCTTGGAAGAGTTAAAACAAGTTCTCCATCAGCTCTCACCACTAGATGTAACCTTCCCCTCCAGAACATTTGCACTAGACTCAGGAACATTTCAAGTGGGTGAGGGTAACGATTCATTTTCAGTATTTAAAGTCAACCCAATAAATCTGTAAATGATTTTCTAACAGTGCAGTAAACTCCTCAGAACATAATCAATGCACATTAACAAAGCATGGGGTAGCCGGAGGTTATAAAACACACACCATGAATCTTTCCCGTGTTGTTCTATCGGTCAGAAACCTCCAACTCCCTTATTAGATTCAACATGTATAGATGAGAAATATCCTGTAAAGCCATTCATAGCCTCATCTGGGATTTTCAAAGGAATCTGTTGAAACTGGAAAGTCTAGGTCAGATTTTTTAAGGAATATACATGCCTTAGGTAGAGGTGCACATAAAAAGGGATTTTTACCAATGTCTGAGAATCACAGGATAATTTAAGGTGGGACTTCTGGAGGTCCCTAGTCCAACCTATTTGTTGTGGGAGGACTAGCATCAGCATTATCTCAAGTTGCTGAGGGACTTACCAAGCGAGTAGTGAATATCTCCAGGGATGGAGGCTCCAGCACCTCTTTGGGTGACGACCCCCTAGGGAAGAGGGCCTGGTACTTTGCCGCTTTTGGGGACTCATCACATGCAAGAGCATTCAAAGGAGACCCATTCCACAGCTGAAAACTTACGCCAAGTTCGTCTTCTGAATCTCCATACGTAAAAGACACATGCCGTGGTGTGAGAAGCTGGGCAAGAAAGTACTTGAGAGGTCTGCTTGCTTTTTCTCCATAGGTCAGTAAAATCAGTTAGTTCCAAATCTAAAGATTTAATCTAAAGATCAAAGCTATTAGTTTTATAACTCAAGGGGAAAATTGGCTTTTCCCTTAAACCAAGATTTTGGATGAGTTTCATCTAGCCTAAATTGGGCAAATAAAAAAATTACCCACAAAAATCAAAACTAGACATTTTTCCTTCCCAAATGACCTTTTCCCAACCATGTCACCCTTTGGAAAACAAGACATGTTACTGTTGCATAAAAAGTTCTAACAGCAGATAGTATTACTGATAGAAACCATTAGATCAGTAATCATGCAAAATATGTGTTGTGTTCATTCTTACAGTACTGTGTTTATGTTAATAGAGCACTTACAAATAGTGTTAATAGCAATTGCATCAATAACAACAACAACACGGTTGTTGTGAAATGTTTATATAGCATCCATCTGCTCAGAGATCCACTGTGATAGATGCACTGCAACCATCTGGCACAGTTGGGCGTGTTTGTCTCGTCCTTATCATTACAGCAAATCCCTCCCAGGAGCTCCCACCGGTTTTGAGTTGCCAACAGCCGTAAATCACCTCTAACTGGTAGCCACTTCTGAGGAGGAAGATGGGGAGCCACAGGCAAAGGTTGAGAACACCAAAATGTGAGGCAGGAGAACATCTTACTGCAAGGTGCAAAGAGGTCCAGCGAGGGGAATCTGGGAAACCATAGTCAAATAAGAGACACAGATCACTGCAAAAGCACCTCCACTTTGATGACATTTATCATTTTAATTTTAATTGCTTTAAAAAAGGAAGGAAGGAGGTCTTGCAGCGATGGACAACCTGGCAGCAAAACCAGCTCCTCGGAAAGCTTGGATCTCCTGCTGGCTTGCATGGCACGTCAGAAATCTCTGATTTCCTTCCAGTATTGAGATCCCTTACTGTGAATCCTCAAGCAATTCACTGTCTGCATGCATTAATTTCCTTAGCTAGAAGGTGGGCATGGTGCTGCTGAAGACCTCTATTATGGACAAGTCATTCAAGCAGCACTTGTAATTTTGGAAGATTCACTTCAACTTGCTCTAGCCAAGACAATCTAAAAAAGCTACTTTTTGGAAAGTTCCCAGTGCCAGCAGCTGGAGCCACATTTTGTCACAAAATGGGAGACCGCTTTTGAAAATCTTGACCTGGAGAGAGCAAATTCAAAGCAGTGCTTTTGTGCCATGCAGAAAGAGATCCTCTCTCAGTCAGAAGCACCACAGTATTTGCTCATAAAGAAGTATAAAGCAGAACATTTATATTCCAAGACAGACAATGAGCTATTTTGGTGTAAATAGTAGGAATTAGCACTGACCAGAAAGCCGGTATTTATAAAACTCACATGAAATCTTCCCTTTATAGCCTCTTTCGGGTTTTTATTATGATTTTTAAGGGATTAATCAAAAATTTCTGTTTTGAGTCAAAGAAAAGATCCCTTCCTCTCTTGTTAGAAATGACATTTCAAGATAAAAGTTTCATTCCAAGACAAACGTCTTCCAAATATTCTCATCAAACAAGGAAGCAGATTGTGCAAAACAGGCATTTTCTCCATAGAAAATACCAGTTTTAATTAAACTTTTTTTTTAATTCAATGAGAATATCTTTCTCATGAAAGTATATGTCTAGTTCTCACAATTATGCTGTTAAATGCTGTCTATTTGGGAAAAATGGCAAATCACAGGATTTTCCCCCACTTACAAGATGCACAAAGGATTTCTGGCTAATATTGGGTGAAATAATGACACACCGTGTTAAGACAGAAATAAAAAAGTTTCAGACCAACTCTCTTTTTTCGCTCCTCCCAGCTCAACCACAAGCTCTTCAAAGTTTCTCCTCTCATTGAGTTGAGTCATTAGTCTTCAGATAAGTGATGCTTGAGCCTTTGATTAAAATTACTGGGGAGCGTCTCTGCATGATTAAAGAGAGATAACACAATAAAAGGAAGAGGACTTTACGCCGTTATTATAGCAAATAAGTGCAATTCCCAACCCGAGAGCTGCATCAACTTGTCTAATGTAATAAATGCTTCCCCTGTTGGAAATGTGTCAAATTAGACTTGAAGATGTCAGCCTTGGGTTTTCAAAGGCCTTGAAGCGTTACGGGGTGCTTTGTGATTGCAAGCCTAATATGACTAAAAGCTAGAAGGTGACGCTGTCCCATAGAGCACGGCATCGGAGGGAGAGATACATGCTTGTTAGTGGCTGATGTACTCCACAATAACGTCTGCCAAGTCAAAAGAGTAGGTGAGGATGCAGGCAGATGCACGGATGCGTGATACCAGAAAAATTAGTCTGGGGGTAGAAGGGGTGGATTTGGGATCAAGAAGAGGCAGACTCAGTCTGCTGCTCCGGCACAGACTCACTGCACGCTATCGGGCAAATTGTCCATGCGATGCACTCACGCACGCGAAGGTCTGCTGAAGTCAGAGCCGCTAGCCCCGTTGCTCCCTGCAGAGAGCCTCACTGGGTGCACGGTCACGCTTGGGGACAGCAGAATCCCTGCTTTGTCTAGGGAACAAGCTTTGCTTCTAACCTTATCCAAACAAGAATAATCATTCTGAGGAAAAAAATAAAAAATTTAAAAAATGTTAATCCAAAGAGAATGTCCACACAAGAAGCCATTTCAGAATAGCTGCACCATCTCATTCACCAGAGCAGACAAGTTTTGTGTCTCTGCCTTCCCTGACAAAGAATGGTGACCAATGAAAGGACCTTTCATTGCCTCCCTGGGCATGATGTTGGGCTATATTCTCTAACCGTAGGTGCTGAGCTCTTACATTGCTCATGGCTTGTAAATCTGTAGACTGATCACTCACAGAAACATCCTCTTCGTGGTGGAAAATATACTAGTTTGTCATGCAAATGATGTGTCAACAGAATAGCAGCACTTGGCAATACTTCCCAGAGTAAATTAAGCAGTTAAACATGCCGTGCGTAATATTAAGGGGGTTGTGTGTTACATGTAATAAGAGATCAAGCCAAGTTGTCAGAAAGCCAGGCTTCCTCAGGAATCTGAAATTCAATTCAGTGGAACGGAGGTGGGTAAAAAAATCCTACCCAAGCAAAAAGAGCTGGTAAGCTTTGGGAGAACCGGGGCCCTGCTCCTGCCAAGACCCCTCAAAGGGATGTGGTCTCAACTGAGAACCCACTCAGGTTTTATCCAGGAGAGGAAGGGTGCAGTTTCGGCTTCCTTGTTGGCATTTCAAGAACAGGGGCAGATCGAGGATTTGCCTTGTGGATTTTTCAGAGCTTGAGTTCGGTGCATCTAGGAACCAGTTGCAAGGGTAAAAATAATGCATGATCCAATCTTCTCAAGGCTTTTCACTTCTGGGAAGGTGGAAATACCAGGCAAGAAAAAGAAAAAAAAAAAAACTCTTGGATTATTTCAGCTCCACAAATTGCTCCCTGAGGCAAGTAAGTGTTGTAAAAAACACACAAATATTCAGATACAAGTTTAACCAAATACCAAGACATTTGGATTTATTCAAGTGTCAGCAGCCCCTAAGCTTTTTAGTTATTTCAGGCTCCCTTGCATCAGCAAATGCTTTCTGTTTTGAAAACTCAGAGTCAAACCTGGGGGGCTCACAGGGCCTGAAAGAGTGAAATAAAAACGTTCCCTGGCTACCCTGTGAACCAGCTCATTAAACTCCAGTCCTCACGCTGGTCTCCAAAGTGAACGGCTCCAGTGATTTATGGAGACCCAAAGCTAAAATCCTGTTCATTTATAAAGCTGATGTTTGGTTTTAGGGTGTTTGTTTTTAAATGAAAGTAATGGAGGGAGTGATCAAGATCAGTCCTCCCCACTGCCTGTGATTTCAGTGCTATCCAAGGGCCCTGGCAGCAGCCCAGACCTCCTCCTCTCCCATGCTCTTCCAGAAACCCTAACTCATTTGGCACCTAATGTGCTCACAGGCACTTTATTTTGAAGAGAATCTCATTTTTTTAAAATCTCATTTACAGTCCAAATGTCAAGACCATTGTGAGCCTTTAGGCCAGTATTTCTCACACATCCTAATAACGCACACGCGTGCACACATTCCTTATGGTTAACTTCCCCCCAGGGTCCCGTGGGCCTGGAAAGACAGCAAAATTTCAGTAATGGAGGGGTTCGTTTGGCTCTTCCAAACAGTTCCTGACCCTGCTTAAACCCCTCCTGGGAGAAACCAAACAAAATGCATCATATAACCGTTGCAAAAGATCTTTTGGAGTTAATTGCTTCCCAAATGCCCAATGATAGGAAGTCCACCACCAGCCACAGCACTTTGTCCAAATCATTTATTTCACTGTTAAACAACATCACCTTATTTCTGGGGTGGGTTGTCCTGGCAGCTCCTTCCAGTCACTAATTCTTGTGAAGGTCTTTTCCATGTTGTGAAGCTCTCCAGTACTTTGATTCTGTTCCCTGTGTGCGTAACAGTGTCATCAACCAGCTATTAACCTTCCTATTAGTTAACTAAGCAAACCACACGCCTTGATTTGCCCTCAGAAAGGTGGGGTATCCCGTCCATTAGTCATTTTTCTGGCTTTTCTTTGAGTCTCCTCAAATATCTCCACACCTTTTTGGAATTGCAGATATCAGTGTCAGACACAGAATAAAGTTCCCTTCCTGCTCAGGACTGACCATGGGATCACATGCTGTTCATCAAGGACCTACCATCTTCCCAGAGCTTTTCCAAGACATCATTATCCATGTTGTCAGTATGGTCTGCATTCATTGGTTCCACAAGCAGGCTTCCCTCCCCAGTTTTAGTCACCTAAAAGTTAAACATTTTCAATCAATCTATTCCTCTAGCTTGCCTCTACTACCAGGAGAGAGAAACAGGCATTTCCAGAAGTGGTTCATCCCATCCTAAGGGATATCTGAGTTACACTGAACAGCTCACGCCCCCACCCTTCTTAAGAGTAGAAGGGGACCCCAAATAACTATTTTTTAGATGGCCGAAGTGAGATGAATGGTCTGACATTGGATCACACCTAAATGCAGAATTTACTGGACCCAGGGCTGCCAAACCATCCTGAGGCTCTTACTCATTAGCCAGATCTCTGCAAGGGCCACATTTATTCCATGGTCTTTGTGTCACTTTCAACATTTATCAATGAGGGTTTAATGGACTATTTTCTTTTTTACATTCCCCTGACTCATTGCTGGAGACACTAAATGCAAAAGGGTCAAGATCAGGCCCACGCAAGGGAAAAAAGCTGTTTGATGGGGTTTGCCTTTGAGGAGTCCTTTTAGAAACCTTTATCAAAACCTATCCATTTAAGGTGCCCCACGTAGATACTGGATGGCTTCAGGGTCTTAATTAGGATGTCCTGTGATATCAGACCAAGTGCTTTTTAGAAGTTGCACTAACTTAAGAATAAGTGAAGCCAGTGACAGCTGCCCCCTTAGACTACTGGGTTTAGAGGTCAGAAAAGATTATAACAGCCAGGGGGTCTGACCTTCTCTGTGACACAGGCTATAAAACTTCATCCTTAGGTTCTTTGGAAAAGTCCAACCATAAATCTGTCCAGGCCAATCTATTCCCTGTGCAACTCCCCTGAAGTCATCATAGTTGCTCTGAAAGTTCAGTAAGAGAATGGTGGGATAAGGGAGGGAAGGGTTCAGCTCAGAACCATCCTGTTCAGGACATTCTCGTTTTCCTGCAACTGAAGACTCTTCTACCTGCATCGATTTACAGCAGCCTCCCAGCAGTACTCATAGCTCCCAAGCCAATAATTTTAGGACTTCGCTTTCCAACACCCACAGACTTGGAGACAGAGCCCACAGCCTCACTGCAGCTTAAATGCTTTCTAATGGCCTCAGCCCAGAGATTAACTCTGAGCCACTTCACTTTGAAACCCTTCCATAAAAATGCCTCCTGCAAACAGATTTGTTTCATTATCATTGAGCCCGAAAGTGCCTGAAGTAACAAACAACTTCAAACTCCTTCAAATACACTGTGGCACTGGGTCTGCACTTCATTTAAATCCTGCACACCTGGGTGCATGTGTTGTGGGGGGACAGCAAGGGAGGGAAGGGTGGAGAGCCCTGGTGTGATCTATCAGTGATTATGGTGCAATAAATATTGAATGGAGGATCTATGATAACATCTATTACAGCTTTATGAAACATTGATAGCATCTGAATACATATTGCCTCCTGAACAGCTCGTTCCGGAGATGTTTAATGAAAGACATCTGTCGTTTTATCCTTGAATCTACATGCAGGCAAAATACAGTCTCCATCTATACTGTAATCTCAGTAAGGGTTTCCAGAGCCATAAGGAGATGGCATGAAATATGCAGGCTCACTTTCTAAGTGGGCTGGATGAGAGATATGGAGTTTGGGTTTTGTATAGGAAGTGGGGTTTTTTTTGGAAATGAATTAACTTTGTGCTACTGCAGAATCAACCCCTACACAGACGACTCATTTCCTTCACTGGGATTGATAAAAGACTGTAGGACACAGTGATGGGGGAGAACAGGGGCTCACAAAAAATCAGCTCCTGCTTCAAACATTGACCCCTGACCGGGCACTTCTCACCATTCATGTACAACACACTAAGTCCTGACACATTTTAACCCCCTAAAAACACAGCGTATCCCCAAATTAATGACATGTGATGTTATTATGCCCCTCATGAAATCTCACCAAACATACATGTCCATATATGCACACAAGCCCTGCACTCAATCGTGTACATTTTTTATCACAAAATTGCATCACTTTCTTTTTAACTCATCTGCCAACACAAAGTCCAGTCTGCCCTGCTAAAATCTTCCCAGTACAGGAAAATCAAAGCATCTCCATGCCCATTTCACAGACAGAGCTAAAACATCCTCTTTCCTTCCAGAAAAACCCAAATGCACTGTCACACACAGCTGTCTTGGGTCACTGATCTAAGATATATAGCAGTGACACCCCCCAAAAAGATGTTCCAAGCATAAAGTAACACAGCTTTACTTTGTAGCTTTACACATAGCTTTCAGGTTGCTTTTTATACCCTGTCCTGTTCATCCTTTCTCTTCTTGGTCCATATTTCAGCGAAACTTGAGCAAGGACTGCAAGAAATGAAAACTGGACAGTCATACTTTGGGAAAATATGCTGTTTTCCCTCCCCAATTATCTTCATACTTTCTTGGAAAAACAAAGGTTTTTCCAGTTGTCCTTATGTAAAAAACATGTACTAAGATTCTGACCTCTACAATTGGTTTCAGGGATGAAATTCCCCCCGGCCTCCAGGGATGAGCTATTGTTCATTCCAAGGAAAATTTCACTTCCTGAATGTAATCCTCTTTGCTCATTGTCTGGTTGTTTCTGGTGCAGCCCAAGAGATACCCCCTAGCACAGTACTTGTTCCAGACTCACCCTGATGATCCTGGGAGCAGAGGGTGAAGTCATGAAGATGGAGCTACTTAGCACATAGGCAGGGACTGACTTGGCTCCGGCTGCTCTTGGCTGGGTCAAAGTTCCTGCAAAGAGCAACGCACCGAACCCGAGCCAGGCTGAGACGAGCCTGTTATTATTGCTTGTTTGCTGTTGTGCTGTCAAAGCTGAAGCAAGAGGAATGAGAAGAAAGCTTGTTCTGTTCACAAGCAAGATTTAATTGGAGAGCAATGACCTTTCCTCACCCACAGAGAGAAGACACTCTGTGAAAGTGGACTACAAGGCACTGTTGGCTCAGTTACTGCATTTTGTCCTGCTATAGCCCTCATCAAGGGCAGCCTTCACTTGAGGCTGCTTTTATCATGGGTGGAAATGCACGTTTCTGCTGACCCTGCTGGACCACAGCCCCAGGAAGATCTCCCAGACCTTTACCTTGGTGGCTCTTTTCCTACTCAAGCCAAAGACCATCCTGTTAGAGAGATAGAGCAACAACATTCTGGAAACCAGGCAACAAGTGGTTTTCCTTCCAAACAGTTAATTCCAAATGTTCACATCTGGCTGCTGTTGAATAGGACGAAGCAAGAGGAGCATTAACAAATGTCCTTTCCTCGTTGTTGGGCAAAGCCTGCAAAGATGATTGCAGACCTGTTAACTGCAGTTTTTGGATTGTAAACTCTTTTATGGACCTGTCCCTCAGCATATCCCAGCCCTGCTCCCCCGCGTTCATCTTTAACTAATCCTTCCACCCTGCCTTTAGAAAGCACAAGGAACTACCACACTGAGCCTTTAGTAGTCTCCCAAGGACAATATCCTAATGAAACCTTTTTGTTGTCCCATCTCTGTTTCCCATACGCAGTGTCCTTCTGCAGACAATATTAAAACACACATAGGAAATGAATGTGATGCTTCAAACACGTTTTCTGCAACACTTCATAAGATCAATAGCCGCCTACAAGCAACACTTCCCTGGGAATGTTTTCCAAGAAGTGTTTTATCCACCCAGCAACAGCAATAATCACTTAGGAGTAATACAACCCCTCTCCCACAATTTGTTACTGTGTAGGAGAGCCGTCTGTATTTACAAAACCGTGATATGTGGCACTCCCCATCTCTGAATTAAGAGAGGGTTCAGTCGTGTTTCTCTTTTCTGGCCCAGCATGAGCTCCCCGTCTGCTCTTCATGCAGTGAAGCATTTCCTTCACAGTCCAGGGAACTGGAAGCACAAGGGAGCCGATCCTTGGTCCTATCCTTTGTCATTCCTGTGTCCGGAGATGAAATGGAAGCATGGTCATGGGGCTCTGATTTCTCAAAAATGCTCGACCCTTTTTGACACTCGATTTCTAGAAACATGTGAAACAGAGACATCCAAAGCTAGTGAGCACTTTTAGAAGTCTGGGCTTTGGATTTTTGCTTCCAGGGCTAAAGCACAGCATTGCTCCAGTAGAGCTCAGGTGTTTCTGGAGGGGTTCCCGCTTCCTGAGGAAAGCCAATGGAGCAGTCTGGATACGAGCAATCTCAAGACTATACCTTGAGCACTGACTCCAGCCTCGCTGGCCAGGTAGGCAGCAATGCTGCATGGATGGTGCCATCAGAGCCAGCTTTAGTGAGATGGAGCATGCTAGAGAGGCTGAAGGCATCACCAGACTACACATTCCATCAAGACAAGACTCCTCAGGCTGGAAGGCACAATGTTTTTGGATATCTCACAGCTTTTCTTCCTCTCAGCTTTCAACTAGTGCTCAACTGTTCAGGGATTTAGGAACACAGGGTAACTTACAGCCCTTCAAACTTCTATTATGTTGGCTATGAGGCAAGAGCAACATCTCACTCCATGGTCACAGGGAGACTAGCAATAATAAGAACTTAAGAAAGGCATGAGGATACTATGCAATGCAAGTGGTAGATGATAATCCACTTCATTTCTTTTCTTAATCTAAAAATGTATTTCTTCAGTGAAAATTCAGTTTAGATTTATAAGCTTAGCTTCTTAAGAAATTGGCTCAATTTTAGCACTGTTATTTTATGAAAATGAGAATAAGATCCTTCCTCTTCCAGTAAATTATACCACTTTCTGCTCGAGGTTTTAAACCAATTCAGCAAGCATCCTGAAAACCCTTGTGTGGACATTCCTTACTATGGGAGCACAAATGGGGTATAAATCACATCTTTAGCTAAATCAACACAGATTAAAATAATCACGTAGGAAACACTACAAAAAAACCACAAAGCCTACCATTTGTCACCGAATCACAGAATGGTTGAGGTTGGAAGGGACCTCTAGGGATCATCCAGGCCAGCCCCCTGCTCCAGCAGAGACACCCAGAGCAGGGGCACAGGGTGACATCCAGGCGGGTGTGAAGATCTCCAGAGAAGGAGCCTCCACAGCCTCTCTGGGCAGCCTGTGCCAGGGCTCTGGCACCCTCACAGGAAAGAAGTTCTTCCTCACATGGAGATGGAACTGCCTGTGTTTCAACTTATACCCGTTACCCCTTGTCCTGTCACTGGCCACTATCGAGAACAGCCTGGCCCCATCCTCCCTACATTCTCCCCTCAGGTACTTGAACATGTTGATTAAATCTCTTCTCAATCGTCCCTTCTCCAGGCTTACCAGGCCCAGCTCACTTAATCTTTCCTCACACAATTGATGCTCCAGTCCCTTAATCATCTTCATCCCCTTTTTAGATTATTTTCCCAGTGCCACCTTAGGAGCACAGTCCCCAAACTCTCATCTCAAGCAGGACAGAAGTACATAATTTACCCTAAGCACCATGCAGATGTGCACAGCTGCATGGTTCTGCCCTTGCCTTTCATGAAGAGGCTGATCCATAAACTTAACTCATCTCTTCCCAACCTCCCTTTGGGGTTTTCTGCCTGAGCACAAACGTGGCAAAGATTGTGGTGGAGAATGACCCTTTGCTATCTCCCAGCACTCCTTCCCTTGCCTTCCATCATTTACCACAGCAGATTTCTTTTA
>NW_010580538.1:0-16394 GCF_000705375.1 Tinamus guttatus | reverse complement strand
AGGCTCTGGAGCACAGAGACAGTAAAACTTTGCTGTAATGTCCCTTGCTGTTGCCTGGTCTCCTCCCGCCATTGGTTAGCAGCATCAGGTTATACACTGTTAATAGCCTTTCCACTTGTTTATAGCCTCCCTGGCATCATTCCTGGAGTTAGCACTGCTGTTTTACTTCCACTTACTGCCTTGGGAACGACCTCCCTTCCAGCGGTGGGACTCACGTGTCACGCGTGCGATGGGTAATTGAACACATGGGAGCAGGTCAGGGGGCACTACAGCAACAAGCACATTTGAAACACATCATGACAATGGCAGTGAACTTAATCTTGGATTGCATGGGTTGTTTTGGTTTCTTCTCTTCCTTTTTCTTTTTTCCTGTGAAAGTGAGTGAATAATTCATAGGCAAACCATTGACATGATAAATTCCTCCATTCCTTCTTTTGTGAATTGGCTGTGAACAACTTTCCAATTTCTCCCCTCCGCATTTTCATTATCCCAAATTATTCACTAAACAATTGCCTGGAATAATTCCAGGGAGCAAATTCTCTGCCGGGGCCGCCCGTGCTGATGTCAGTGGAATTAATGCTAGCAGGATCTTTGGTTCAGGGGCGACAGGACATCCACAAGCCTTTTATGACGAGAATTTGGGCTCGAGGTTTGGAGCCATGCCGATGAGCTGTGTCAGAGCACAGAGGTTGGACAGTCCTGTTCACTTTTCTGTTAGATAAGCAGAGTTCTGCAAATCAGATTTCCATAGCGAATACTCACGTTTGCAAATTAAGCCTGGTTTGAAATCGCTGCGATGCAATGATCTCTTGCACCATTACTTCTAACAGCGCTCTGCCAGCGTATTTAATGCCCAACCCTGCAGAATGGACAGGAACAAAGTGGGATTTTGACATTTCCATTACGGTTGCAGCAAACAAGCCCTTCCCCTTCCAGGAACACTCCTTGCAGAGCCATACAGACCAGCAAATCCACCATCAGCCTCACCAAGAGAGCTCACGGGCTTTAATATTTGTAGGAAGTGAAAGAAAAACACTGAAGGTTTGCTTTAATTTCATGGGAAAAAAATTGAAGGTTGAGTTACAGCTGGCTGACCTAAAATACTGAATTCCAAGGAATCTCCCTAACTGATGATTCCTGGTATCAGAAAGGAATTGTCTGGGGTGTATTTGCAGTATTTATTTATAAATGAGGCATCTGACACAGAGAGATCATAAGCAATTTCTATCTCTCTCCGAATCAGCAATAGGGTTCCAATTTTGAGTCTCACAATATCATCAATTGTACTGGAAAACTTTCAGGGCTGATTGTCAATAATTTGCAACACATAACTTAGAGGGAGAGAATTGCTGCAGTTCTCCCATTCGTCGGCTCAGAAAAATCACCCTGTGTTGTGCAGCTCAACAAGACTATCACTACCTTAAAGACCTGCAGGTCTGCGGGCTCTTTTCCTTGAAATGTTTTGGGTTGGTGGCAAAGTTTAAATGCCATATTTTCATTTCCCATCCTATCATGGACAAGGTAATAAATTCTTTGGTCTTTTCTCTGACTCAGCTTCTCTTTTCTTCGCTTCAAACCCCTGCATTTGGATTTAGATTAATTCCTGTCATCAACCTAGATATATGTTTAGAGAGCTGACAAAATTTGTCACAGATGACAAACGCTCATAAATGCAATCCTGATCTCTGCAAGAATTTTGATCTTTCCTTGCCACAAAAATCTCTCGAGTTAAATGTTCTCCCACAGCATAGAGGTGAATTTCACACCAATGGAAATACAACTGCTAGCTGGCAAGGCTTAGTTCTGTGGTACCACGGATAATTGGCCAAGCAAGCTGAGAAAAGCTTCCTGTATAGCTGAAATCTTCAGACATTTTCCTCCTTAAATTGCTTCTTTGGTGCGTTGCTGCCACCCACACCACCATCTTGCTGTAGGGCTGCATGAACTCTGCTGAGGACGTGTAACCTATTCCCATGAGATGCAAGAGCTCCTCATATGCTTAGTTACTAAAAACAAATGTCCCACAAGGCATCCTGTGCCTTCAGCTTGAGTTCTCTCACATGGGAAGGAGTGGATGCCAAGGCCATGAAGTGATGGAGCAGAAGACACGGATCTGTCTTCAGAAGATATGACCTGCTAAGGCAGGCAGACCCCTCAACCAACACGTGTCACGAGCTCAGCAGCCTGATCCCACACTTCCACAAAGGATCAGGGCATATCCATGGTTATATACATACAGCCCCACACTCAAGGGGGACATCCGTCTGCTACAGTGGCACAGTCCTGATATGGTGCTGCTTTCCCTGTCAACTACCTTCCGATCCTGAAGTCTTGGAAAAAAACAAGTCCATTCCAAGGACTCCAGCATGTAATTTACCATCAATCACTATCCAGTCCACTGTGCTTAAGCCAAACAAATAAAAACTAGCAGACAGAAATAGAAAATGAAATACAAACCACAGTGTTTAGTCCAAGACACCACAACCATGTCATTCTTTCATGAACAGAGCTGACATAATGTGCTCAAAGTATAGCAGAGCTGTGGCATTATCTTGGACCAAACTGTGGCCTGGACAACCGCAGATAGCTGATGTCGTTTCCCTGCTAGACTCTGGGGACAAATCTTACCTGCTTGGGGCAGAAGATGCTTGCGCATCTCCTGACCTTACTTAATTTGTTTGTAGATCCTCCTAGTGCAAGCTGGCTCGGGGCTTCCTTCAGCAGGGAGAGATGGATTCCCATCAATATTCAAGGCACACAGCAGCAGGGAGAGCCTCTCAGCCACAACAATACAAACAAATCCTGCTCCGAGGTAGAGAAGGGAGATGGTTGTTTGCAGGGTCTATGTAGTGCTGCAGGCATCAGCCACGCTCTGCTCTTGCAGAATCCTTTAGTCCCTGTCCCCTGGCCACCCTGTGCTTGCTTTGTGCCCCAGCCCACGCCTGTGGCCTGTGACCGGGGGCTCTGGAACTGTTCCAGAGCTTTGCACACCACAAAGCAGGCATGGTTCTTTTAATTAGCCTGAAAATGTAAATGAGCATGGCGCGTGCCCAGGCCCCTCCTGCAGAGCCCATGAAAGAGTCCTGCGTGCTTCTTGGATCGGTGGCAGTAAATGGAAAGGACATTAGGCACCAAGGCTGCCAGCAGCGAGTCCAGTGGTGCCCGAGGAGCAGCAAGCACCATCTAGCAGACGATACCAACCAGTTCCTACACCAGCAACCTGGCATTAAGAAGCAAGCACTGGGCCTTACCTACACCCAGCCTAGGGACCACCCCTTTGCAGTCTGCTGGACCACAGATGACCCATCCTCTAGGATGAAGACAAGTATCCTGCTACAGCCAGCATTAGTCTAGCCATGTCTAGCCATGACTCCAACCATCCATCCATGCTTCCCTCTCCACACTCTGCAGCCCCTTTCTGTCTATTTGCACACCTTTAAGATAAAGAAAATGGCATGTATTTTTCTGTTTCACTCTGCAGTAGTGCCACTACTCTTTCCTCCCATAACTACCATTCTGGCTCCTGTCATCCCAGCATACGAAGACGACACATGCAAACAACCTGCAAGAGCAGCGCTGAAAAGGATTGCTCAACTGGTGTCTGGGAAGTTGATGCACAAGCTCCCACCGTGCACTAAAGGAGACGCTTTGAATAGGGAGGACCCAGGCTGCGATCCAAGACAGCCTGACGCTCGTAGGGGTCTTTTCAGAGACATCAAAGGGCCCTTGATTAGGTCCGTGCCAGCTTCTCTCTTGTTGCTTGGGAGAAAAATGCAGGTTTATGCATTGCTGGGTTTCAGCTTCAGTTTAATCCTTTGCTTTTGTTGCTGTTACAGAATTAAAGCTGACTGGTGCTGCCAAGGAATAAAGAACGTATCAGAATGGAGTCAGTGACCCATCCAGTGCATGAGCCTCTAATAAATATAGATCCTAGTTATTAATGACCCCAAGTTAAGATAAAGTCGCTATCCCCTTTAGCTGGGTGCAGTTCATGCTACTTCAAAAGACCAAACTGAGCCACCATTTACATTTTATCTCCGCAGTTAATACCCATCTGGCTCACCCGCTGCCAGGGCTGGAGCACGGGGCTGAATGGCACCATGTGATGGTGGAACCCTGGGCTAACAGAGCAACGCTCGTGCCAAACAACCAGTGCCCAATAACCACACAACGGTGAGGACATGCTCAGCCATCGTAGCATCCTGGGATTCAAACACTGTGTCCCCTCCAAAGAGTCCACATGCCAAGGAGGATCCAGCAGGCCTGGGACCTTCACCTTCTGGTCTTTCAGCATCCCAAATCGCATCCACTCCCCTCTGAAATAGATCAAACTTTGCCTGCCCTCTCCCCAGTCAACACCCTCACTCCTCTCAGCTCCAACTAAAAGAAAAGCTCATGCTCACCGCAGGGAGCGGCATCCTGGGGTGCAATAGGGATGAGGGTCCCAGTGCAGCATTCTTTTCTTAATGGCAGTGTCCTCCTGGGACCACAAGAGCCCTTCTAGCAGCACAGGGCTAGGAGAGGCTTGTCAGTGAGGCGAAGCCCTGGCTGCGATTGCTCGGCTTGCTCTCCAGCCCTCATTTCCATGTCGTAAGCCAATTGGCACTGCTGCTTCGGTGATGCTCTGGAGCACCCTTATCACTCCAGGAGAGGCTTTCACTGCAGCCCTCGAGCACTAGGAAATGGAGAGACTCAACTTGCTAATGCTGCTCTGCAAATCAATCAGGAGGAGGATGGGAACAGCTTGGCCCTGCCTGTCACTCCATAGAGGCTTCTCCCTTTACCACTTGACAGCCTATTAATTCCCAACCAAAACTCAGAGAAAAACTGCTGCTTCCATCAGATTAAAACAGAGATGCAGGCAAGAAGTTTAGCTTGCCTAAGAGCACCCCAAGATACAGGAAATACCACCAACAGCCAGCATGGAGGTCACAAGGATGCACAGTGTCATCCAAGAGGCCTTGGATTATGCTGTTTGCAGGTATCTGTGATAGGCTCTGGGTCATAGGGGCTGTAGATCTGTGTACTTCTTTTGCCAGGAATGACCTAATGCTTCCCCTGAGTTTCCCCTTTCCCCCTCGTGGCTGGCATCCACATGCACGTCTTTGTACTTATCCACTTGCACCCCAAGTCCAGGGCACCAAACCTGAGACCGGATCCCAGCTAGCATCTTGCTGAGGCTGCTTAGCAGCTTTTTGTCAACACAAGTGATACCGGAAAGTGAAGTCTAGTTTAAATCAGCATGAAAGGCAACATAAGCCTGTAGTGTTTTAAAATCAGAGGAGCAAATCCTCACAACACAGAAATGAACCAAATCCATCATCAAAATCAAGGGAAAATGAGGAACATTTTTCTCTCATGTATAAAGGTCACTAAAAGTGGAAGCATCACATGGGATCACTCGGAAACAAGTAGTATAAGTAAGTACTCAGAGGGCCTCTTCTATTAATGAAGGAGCCCTGCCAAAAAAAAAAAAAAAAAGCGGCATATAAATTGTCAGATAATGAAATTCCAGTTAATTCTCTGCCTGGTCAGCCACAGCCTGCCTACTATGCTCCTGAGTCTGGCCAATAGCATTAAGAAAAAAATTCGTTCTAGGGTAGCTGGATGAAAACTAGGTCTGGCCAATTTGATTCAGAAAATAGGACCTTTTCTAGAAGAAAGTGGGGTGACATTTCAGTGCGACAGCCATCTCCCCTGAACACACACACACTGGCAAGACCCTGCATCTCCACTGCCTGCTCACTGTGAGAAACGAGGTCCCTGCCCACCACAGCTAACTCATGGTGTGATGGGATCCAAGACTGCAACCTGAGAAATGAAACAGAGGATTCTGCATTACAATGAGGACAAGAAGCCAAACATTGATCTGAGAAGTTTGGCTTGGTGGACATCACTACATCAGGGGCTCTTAGGAGCTGCCGACATTGAAATACTCCTGCCAGTGGGAGTTTGCCACCTCTTAGCATGTGTTAGGGCTGAAACAGGAGAGCATCACAGTGCTGTGGACCAGAGAAGAGCTTCTCAAGCCAGGCTGATTCAATCTTCCTCCCCCTCATAACCTCACCTCCACCTCCAACCTCAATTCCATTCCCTCTGTATCAGCCAGCATCTTATCTCCATCAGTGGCCACCAGCACATGACTCACAGAGGGCACAAGAACAAGATGGCAACCTTGGGGCATTTCTGAAAAGAGTCCTCCAGGATCTATCTCTGTTTATCACAACCTCAAGGGATTTCCCTGAGGACAAGGAGATCACCACCACCCCCTTTGCTCAAGCAGTGCCTTGGTCACACTAGTAGAGTCTCAAAGAGAAAGGTCGGGGGGCAACTTTCCCTTTGAAAAGAGTGATTGAAAGGAAAGCCAGAGTGCAGGATGAGGATTTGCACCTACAGCCTTGAGTGGGATTCAAGCATGAATCGCCTTACAGCAGCTCGTGGCCATTACCGTCTCCCTCTGAGGCATCAAGCTATTGGCACGTCATATCACCAAATATTCAGTATGCTCTATGTAATTTTAAAACCATTATGTAAGCTGCTCTCTTCTCCCCATCTCTCGTCGTCTCCGATTGGTGTGTCAGAATGTAATTAGCTTTTGATGGGATGTTAAGATTCCTTGAGCCCCTGTGGAGAGGCAGCATGGGGAGAGGCGAGGCAGCGAATGGTGATTGTCACTCCCCATGGTAAATGCTCCAAGACCCAAGAAGGCTCATTTACAAAAATATAAGATAAAATAAATAAAAAAAAATCCAACAGACCCAGTAGGCTTTAGTTTAATTGACTGAATCGCTGAGATTTTTTCCTTTTTTTTAAGGTCTGTGATCTCTCCTGCTTGGAGATGAAGGGAAATTAACTCTCTCATGGCCAGCAGAAGAGTGCCACGCTGCAGCAGTGATCACAACCCTACTGCAATATTGCATATCACAGTGCCAGCTGAAGAGGCTTAGGAGAGTCCTGTCAGAGCTGCTTGTTCCTGAGTTTCCAACAGAGCTGTGCTGCAAGCTTATTGCCAGAGCAGATCACATAAGCAGGCCTCCATCGGCTCCAGGACCAAGTCCTCCAGCAGTCTGCACAAACCCATTGACTTCTCTGAACCTTGTTCATGCCATGTGGGCTGGAGGACCAGTGCCTTCAAGCAGGACCTAATGCATTTTCAGAGCCTTCTCTACACTGCCACTGGGGTCCCCTCCACAACCAGCTTCCTGCAATGTGGCTGGGCCTGAGCGTTCACAGGAGCATCTCCCCAGGTCAATGACAGTATATCAAGCATTTTCACACCTACAGATGGTGCTGGTATCACTGAGCAGTATGTTTGTCAACACATCGGCCCTGGCCCAAAGCCCACTGGAGTCATCAGATGCTTTTCATTGTCTTCAACATGCTCTGACTGAGGTCATTTTGGTCAGAGTCTCCACCAGTGCAGACACAAAGGCATGCAGATGAGTCATAGAGGATGCTCAAACACGCGTGCATTCAAATCAGCTATGTACACACTTTCCCAGACATAGACCTACCACAGATTGTAAATGCATGTGGTCTGATATTATTAATACACCTCTGGCTCCAAATGAGATGTGAAACACAGACGCGTCCAATACAATAATGAGCCATTCCCATCAAATGCCAATTCAACTGGATAATGGGCCCTATTGATTGCTGCAAGGGCCTGAGCAATTTCGCTTGTCCTTGTAATGATTAATATGACATTATCAATATTATTCCTCTTCAGCAAAATTAATTCCCCTCACCCCACTTCTGTCCTTCTGGATGCGAATCCATTTGAGCCTCCATTCATGCCTGCTGAGACAGAAGAGCAGACCTCTGGAAGGACTGGACTTAATTCACTTCTAAAGTGTTGTCAGGCAATTGGATTTTTTTTCTTTTAGACTGCCACTGGCATTAATGGAAAGAAAACAATAAATGTATCTGGTCACCTAAGCAGTCAGCCTCCACTTTTGTAGCTCTGCTGACATTTCTGTCCCTGAGCTGGACAGTAATGCATTCTATTTTAATTTTAGCAAATGCTTTCTTTATGATCAGAGACATTTTTCATTTGTACTTGTTTGCATCTCCCTTAAAACTCAATATTTCACACGGGGATCAGGGTTATTACCTGTTCCTCAAAATAACACTAATGTGGCACAAGGATATTTCAAGTGTTTTTCTCCAGTCTCCTCCACTCAAGAGCAGCAGCCTCCTTGCTGGCCACTTCCAGGAGCAGTCCCAAGCCATCAGTCCCAGCTCTGTGGCCCTGGGCTGAGCACACAGATGACAGTGCTTGTTTCTGTGACCAGAAGCCTTAAGCTTCATCTGGAGTGGCTCTTTAAGAGACAATTCTGCCCTGGGACACTGACCTTCCCCATCTGCCAAACCACTGGGAAGCCATGAGCATCAGAGGCAGGGAGAGCTCAGGGTTCCTGCTATTTCTAGGACTTGCAATTCTCAAGTGATGTGAATATAAAATAGTGAAGCTGATGAGATTTCTTTACAACCTGTTCATCCCTTCCCTGCCAGGTTACCCCCAAGAGATTCGCATAGAAACTCTCAGAGCAGATGCATGGAGTGAGTGAAATCGGGGGCCTCAGACACCAGTTCTGGGTCCAGAGGAGGTTTGTGACAGTGCAGCAAAATCCCCAAAAGGCGTCAGAAAAGGTCTAAGCACCATATCCCAGAGCTATCACCTCTACCACATGCAGGTACCTTGGAACACCCAGGACGCAGGCATCTTGGAGGGTGACTACCAGATGTGCTCCCCTGGATATTCCTCTCATCTCTGGCATGAAATAAGAATTAATAAGAGAAGTGGGATGAATATACACATAGCAATTTTCTAATTTTCTACGTAAATTTGCTTAAAGCTGCTGAAGAAGAAAGCCCAAAACTTGAATAATAGAGCTACCAGACAAGCACAGGAATGACAAGAGCTCTGAATTCAAACATGATTCTGCCCTGAACTAGAGGGACCACTTGAAGGGCCGAAGGAAATGTTTGTCCTTCCTCGGCTGGCACAAAGAGAAAGGCTTCTAGCAAACAGCGTCACTACGGCACTGTTTCCAACAACACAAGTATCTCCCCTCTGGGGCTGGTCTGAATCCAACATTTGACTGACTTGAGTCAACAAAACAGAGGGAAGGTTTTGCATGCTGGAGACTGCACCTCTTCATGCATATATTCTTTAAATAGTTATTCAACATTTTGGGGCATGAGGAGCCATTTGACAATCTGTATGCTTGCACAGGAGGATGGGAGACCTTAGCTGGATGTTTTTTTACAAGATGAAGAAATTAGCCCTGTTATTCTCTAAGAGCGGGAATCAGCACCAGAGCTTGTCTCCCAGCTTCACTGTGATCTCCTGTAACAGCAGCACAAGACAAAAGGTTTTGTCTCCGCTCAAGGAAGGGAGTTCTGTAGTTCCCACAGACCTGCTTTTGCAGCTGAAACTGTGACACGACTGCTCAGCCTCACTTCTCTGGTGATCACTCTTGTCTGCTGAGCAGCTCAGGTAGAAGGAAGGCGATGGGAAGGCCCTGGGAGGAATCAGATTCCTTCCTCCTGCTCTGAGGATCTCCAAACCCAAAATGTTAACGGTGTCATATCCATCCCAAGCAATGGAGGGACCTGCCTCTTCCCTCACACTTGACGTCCTTACTCAAGTAGCATTGTGCAAGAAAAATCACAAGAAACGCATGGAGTAGCTGGATAAACAAGGTACAGCTCAATGTCAGAGCAGCAGAATCTGCCCGCATTGCTCTTACTATGCACATCCACGGATTTCTGCTTATAGGCAATGCAGCAGCTTGGCTTTTTCCCAGTGAGATTTTTCTGTCGCCAGAGTCGCTGGTGTGGGCAGCTGCTGCTAGCAGGGCAGATCCACCCACTGCCAAGGCAAATAACTGTAGCACTAGGGGCTTTACTGGACCCTGGCTTCAGCTGGGCAAAATTCTGGCAAAGCTCCTTTGAAGCCATGTCTTCCTTCTTATGTTCTTCTGCATAAATCATTTCTGGCAGCTTTTGAGGACATGTTATCTCAGTCATTGGGTTAAGGTCTATTTAAGATGCTAGGATTTGTTATCACCTTTTCTTTCGGCTCTCCAGCTTTCCCACAGGTCTCATTCTCACACCCACAAAAGTCTCAGATTATTTTGGTTTCCAGTACCAAGATCTTCATTTTAATCACCTGGCATCTTCAGATGCAACAAAAGATAAACTGCAGTTTTTAACACTTGTAGAGCCACCATCTCTGCTCTTTCATGTATTTATTAGCTCCAGAAAACAGAACATATCATGAGCAGCACCTGAGCATCCCGGCTTCAGTGCAGTGCCCTGTCCTGCGTGCCAGCCTCTCTGGAGCCCCACCACTGAAGGACCATTTTCCGATGAACACAAAGATCCTAGTGATAACAATCCATAAAACTAAATTGCATTAAGAACCCCCCAGATGCATCTTTCTATATCTAATTAATTTAATGCTAATAACCAGCCCTATCGTCCATCCTTTTCAGTTTCCATTATAAGTATTTTAATGGAATTGGAAGGAAAAATGACTCTCCCTGAGTGGAGGTAAGTGACATCTTAAATATCAGTCCCAAGAAAAGTTAAGGAAAAGAAACTGGAAAGATAAATAAAGGATAATGGGTGTTCTCATGATGGAGAAGATATTCTGTGCCCTCCCTGCAAGATAAACCTGATCTGAGCTTCTGATCTCCTGAGTGCCTGCCAAGAGGAAGCTAAGAGATGAGCTGGCCCTTAATCAAATCAGCTCTGTCTGTCCAATGAGCCTGATGACACCAACACATGAAAACTATGGAGATAACAGAGGGTTCCCGAAGGCACAGAGCTGACAGCAGAATTTCCTCCCTATCTTGAAACCACACAAACCAACAACCATTTCTCCAGAGAGGTTTGTGCCTCCTGGCTTCTGTCTCCACTTTCTGCTCTCATCTATATCATCTCCTACACACCGAGATCCTTTGCCACGGGGCAGGTCCTCCGGAACAGGAGACCAGCTGCAATGACAGGACTCCAAAATGCCCACAGGAGCAGGGACAAGGCTGCCTGATTTAGGTACACCTTGTAAGATGGGAGGGAAAATAGGGCTTAACTCACATCAGTGCTGGAATAACATAAAAGCACATATGCAATGCTTTTGGAAAAACCTAGCAGAAGAACCTAGAGCAGAAATCTAATATGGAGCACTAAGAAGGTCACAGAGAGGTAACAAGAGATGCTTCAGGTTATGGACTTGATGTAAGAACTGCTCAGAGAAACTCCTGCCTAGAAGGACATGGGAAGAGTTGATCCTGATCAACTGAATAAGGTTCCTCCTACCCCTGCTGTCTGTGATTTTGGCGAGGTTTGGTATCAACAGAAGAGCCCAGATCCATCTACTCCATGTCAGTCACATTGGACAAAAAAAAAAATCACATTACACATCCTCATATGAGATGTACTTTCAAAACTCCTATGACCATCACACTGCTAAACATTTTAGTTATGCCTTGAAGCTCTTGACCCTACAAGTTTTCTCTTAAGAATATCGATGATTTTTTTCTGATTCTAAGCTTAGATGTCTCTGAAAAGTTTGCTGACCTGTTTCACTGCCTTTTTTCCTTTGACAGTGAAGCTTTCTCCCCTGTCCAAATTAGCCTCTACCAGCTTTCTAGTTAATGCAGCTTCATCTGCCACCTCTCAGAAGAATGCACTTACCTGCTTTATTAATCCCTAGATCTGGCATCCACCTTCTCAGGGCAGCTTGTTAAAATGGATCTGTTGGTGCTTCTATTGATTTCAGGTTCTATTAACTCCAAGTGCCCTTCCTGTAAGTGGACTTCACACTGCTTTTGCTGAACGCCATTGCTAGCTGGCCTCCTCCCTCCACGTCAGCCTCGTGGAGAGGCTCTCTCATCAGCACACGCACGTGTGTGCATTTAAGCAGCTCTTCGGTCAGGATCAATGGTGGATGCACATCCATGGTCAGGTGAGTACGTCTGAGCTCAAGCACTTGGGTAAAAACAGGGAGGGAAAAGGCAGATGCCTGCACAGAAGGAAACGGAGGTGCAGGAGAGATGAGTGATCAGCACTCATGATGACCAGCAGCCGTTCCCTGCATCCAGTTGCTCAGGTGTCACCCTGGTATTTTATGGTCCTGAAACTGAAGCAAGAGCAAATTCCAGGACATCTCCACTCTCAAGAGAGGACTGTTGAAACAGCTGCATGTGCTGGTGTTTTAATATTAATGAGTCAATAGTCATTAAATCCCAATAAACAACCAAACTCAAAATAGTAAATGTGGGAAACCAATAGGGTTATTAGTGCAATAGGAACTTAAATTGCAGTAAAATCTGCAGGCAGCTTTGCAGCCTTGCTCAGTTCAGCACTGCCCCAAGGCTGTTCTTTAGTGTGGTGATGTTGGTCTTTTTCTGCCCTCCATAACTGCCTCTTGTAACTGCACATTAGAAAATTCTCCTTCAAGGAGAGACATGAATCTGAGTGGTCTGATTCTGGCCCCTTTCGTATGAAAATCCTTCAGTGGCGTGCTGCATCTCTCCAGGAACCAAGACGCGCTTCTGCATCTTCATCTCCCAGGCAGTGGGGTAAATGAGGGCAAATCTCAGAAGCCATTAGCAGAACTGCCCAGAAGAATCATAGAATCATAGAATCATAGAATGCTTAGGGTTGGAAGGGACCTCTAGAGATCATCTAGTCCAACCCCCCTGCATACGCAGGGACACCTAGAGCACGTGGCACAGGACTGCATCCAAGCGGGTTTTGAAGATCTCCAGAGAAGGAGACTCCACAACCTCTCTGGGCAGCCTGTTCCAGTGCTCTGTCACCCTCACTGTCAAGAAGGCACAATTGTACAGAGGGCAGGAGAGACAGTCCCCCTTCTACACCCATGGCTGTCCCCAGCCTGGTGCCAGATAGCAGATAGGCCAAATATCTCCTCCACAATCTCCATTTTGGTCATAAATTGCTGGGAATAAGAACAACCAACCTAATGGAGCTATGGCTGCACTGAAGAGACGTTCCCAGCAACCACCGGTTGTATAGAGAAAGACACAAAACAAAATAATTTTTCCCCCTTGAAAAATTAATCTGTTCTGAAACTGGGGGAGAAAGTTCAGGATGCTCCAGCTGTAACGGTATATACTTTTTCTTCTCTAATCAGGATGTGTTATTGGGGAACAATTAAAAACAAGTCAAGGGTAATTAATAGTAATTAAAAGCTCTCAGAGGGGAGCAAGGTACTTGTGACAAGCAGCATATCTGAGAAGCGAGGCAAGTTGTTCGCCTGCACAGCTTGTCTCTTCTCCAAGAAGGTCAAGAGAGCCTGGGGCTGGGGCATGGGAAAGGTATCCCAGGACACGCACCAGAGACGCTGCAAAACAGCAGGCTCAGGCTTTCGTTCTCCCACATCAGTCGTATTTCTCTCCCTAATAGGCAGTGGAAGGTCGAAGGAGCTTAGTGAGAACTGGCCCAAGGGTTGAATACTGCTGGGAGGATTCAACACTGGATTACCAGCACCATCCCTGAATATGGTGGGATGCAACAACTCAACTTCTGACAGCAACGGGTGACACAACCAGCAGGAAACACAGAGCACACACTGGAGCAAGCAGGTGTCTCCAATCCATTAACAGGATCTAGGAGGAGACCAAACCACTCACAGAGCCAAAAGATGATTTAAACAGAAGTTCAACAAAAAGAGCTTTCCTGAAAACTCAACATTTACTCTCCTCTAGAATACATCCTCTCTGGCTTATCTAAAAAGTCCCATATCTACTTGTTTATGCAGTGTTCATAGTTAGAAGTGTGAGAAGTTTTATAAATATCTGCTTACATTTTTATAAAAAAAATATATATCCGACTGTAATATGTAACAATAGGTGTTACACCTATTGTACACACCTGTTGGTGTTAGGCACCTATACAACTGTCAAGACACAAGAATGAGAACAAATCAAGATGCTAAAACTAGATCCATAACCAGAGGTTACATTTACATGGGACAAACCCATACTTGTCTTCAAGACCTGTACACTTACATCCACGCTTCACAGCTCCTTGCGGATGGAGCCAGGCCACATATCTGCTGAAGTACTTCGCTACATTTGGCTTCCGTCAATGACTTTCATATTAATGCAGCATGATGAAGTCATGCTGCCACTAGCTGAGTGCTGGGAATCACCCCAGGATTCAGCTTTGAAATCCAGGGGCATCCTATGGATAAGTGGTTTGGAACAAGGTAGGGGAGAGCAATGTCCTTAGGACAAGACTCTTCATCCCTTCTCAGCATCATTTGCCAGTCCCTTGAGGTTTTCTCTTTCCAACTGTGCTGTTAAAATTAGTCTCTTTCTTCAACACTGCATCATGAAGTGGTCAAATTTCCCTGAAATAACAGTTTTTGAAGCTATTCTGTTAAGATGCAAAATGACAGCAAGAGCCCTTTGCAGTATTCGATGGTTGTGAAGCCAGTTTCTCATCTGCTTAGGATTGCAGAGTAGTGGGGTGATAGCCTCAGGGGGACCAAAGTCTCCTTCAGACAGAACGGAGTTGCCTGAAGTTGGTAAATCCAGGTCCTTCTCAGGGGTACATGGGCACCCCAAAATTATAGACACTAGAGTAGCAGAGAGGTACCTACACAAACATGTTTCTGCCTTTGGAACACTCCTTTGGGAAGATTCTTCAGGGAAATTAATGAAAAATTGAAGCAGAGGTTTATATGCTTCTCCATGCACACCTTGTGCATCCAGAAGACTCCAGCCCCTCGCAAGCATTGGCCAAACTCTCTCCTCAATATGGTCGGTCACCAGGACCTTCCAGCACCTCCTGTCTACCAAGGACTGTTAAGGGAGCTCAAGAGCCTCTTCCCCACCACCTTAAAGGGAAGAAGCGTCCTCGTCAGGGAACATTAAACCCACAGCAGGCTTTCCCACAGCTGCGGAGCTGTTACCAAAGCCGGGCGCCAATTGCCCTTGTTGGACGCACTGATCCCCATGTCAGCAGCAGGCAGCCAGGGCCACGCTGGTTTTAATGGAAAACCGTTCACCTGGGTTGTATTCAGCACACAGTGTGAAGTACTTCTCTTTATGAGGAGCACCAGTAATCCCGGCTTCCCATTAAGATAATTAAGCTGCACTCAGTGGTGCTACTGCTATAATTTAAGGTATACAGGTGCGCACACATGTACCCTGCAGAACAAATAGAGAATTTCTTCTCCCCACCATCTCCTTGATAAAAATAAATCAGCTTTTACCAGATGAGGGTGGTGGTTCCCCCAGCAGAAGCACCCCCACAACAAACTGAGCCCATTCGGCACCAAAGTGGGGCCCACTGGAGGTCCCACTTTGTAAGAGGACAAGACTCTTGCTCTGAGTTTGCAGCCTAACTAGACAAGGCTACAGGTGAGAAATCTGCCCCGAAAGGAGTTAGCTGAGGTGGAAATGGACAATATGGAGGTGACATCCTTATGCTGCCTCCATTTCCAAAGAATCCTTGGTGCATCTGGGGGAGCAAATGTCACTGCCGTGACAGAGGAGGAAAGGTCGTAGTGCCGGTGCCCTGGAGCTGCCCAGACAGCACGAAGACTAACGCGGCCCCCGGCCCCGCTCCGCGTCGCTGCTGGGTGCCCCGTATGGCAGGGGCTGCTGGCGCCCGCGAGGCAGAAGAGCCGCTTGGACGGAGGCCGCCTCCAAATCCCATCTGCCTGTTCAGCACGGAGGGACTTTCTGAGCGGGCCCGACGGCAGCTCAGGAGAGCAGATGGGGCGCGAGGCGACGGTCGTGCCGCACTCGAGGGGCTCGAGGCCGCTGAGCCAGCTGGCAGGGCGGCCTCCTCCGCGGAGCCTCCACCGCGAGGCTATTGCCAGCCTGAGCGTCTCAGGATGCGGCTGCATCCAAGTTCTGGAAGCAAAGGCGTCTCTGAGCGTTGGAGAAAGTGCTCGTCCTGCTAAATTCCAACTTTTTTACCCACGTTTCTCAAGCCAGTTTGGAAAACACAACTGCTCCACCACAGCAGAAGCTTCTCCCGAGTCATAGGGATGAAAAATAACCTACTCCACAGCCAAATGCAGCTCTCCCTAATCCATTTCTGAATTTGGCCCTTCTCTCTAGGCCTGCTGTCTCTTCTGTGGCAAGAAATCCAGGCACATTAGCATGGAAGAAAGGGTTAAATTCCTAAGTGAGCCGGTAACCACGTTTTTGCTGGAGTTTAAAAAGGCCGTGTGAGGCCCTATGGAGCAAATATTTTCTCTTTTAATGATGCCGTAATAGATTAACAGGGACCTGTCTCCCAGCAAACATAAAACAATACGGATAGATGACCCTGGTGCTTCGAGCAGTCTTATCTCCAGTGAGGAGCCCGCACCGGCAGACGCAGCTGCAATAACTTTGGCA
>NW_010580535.1:625029-722019 GCF_000705375.1 Tinamus guttatus | reverse complement strand
GACAGGACTTTTACTGTCAATGTTATGATTAAATTCTACCTGATTTTTATACGCATCTCTTAGAAAAGCAATAAAAACATACTTATCCATTTTAAAGTCTCTTCACACATTTGGCTTTCTGTCTTTAATGCCAAGGCAGAGACAAGTTGCTGTTAATCTGACTGCTTAGCCATGTCTAGATTTATCTTTATGGTTGTTTGTGGTGGGAGGTGTATTTATTCATGTTAACTCATTGTATGAACATCAATACTAGCCCAGCTGCTCCAGGGCTCAACTCCGAAAGGTCTAACAGTTAATCTTCTGAAAAATTAAAGAACGTAGCAAAAACTAAATGTTCAGAGCTGTGATTCCATTTATGAAATGACCTTGGTTTGTTGGCAGAGCCCAGATCAGAAGGCGTTGCATTTAATAGACAGGAGTTCTGCAAGATCTTATTATTACTGAGACTTCAGTCCTCTTTAGGAACCTCTTGCTGATTATAGTTAAAGTAGGCCTGAAGATCATATGGAAAGGAAAAAGGAGATACTGAACATTAAAAAATCTAGGCAGTGTCAGTGCCAGCTGAGTCCCTAGTCTGCAGTGTTACCTTCTGGAAGTTAATGTTTATATGGTCTATAATCTTTATTGAGATCATAAATGAAAAAAAGATGTCGTTAGATAAATAATAATAATAAAAAGCACTATCAGTATCTTGTATCTTGGCTCTATCTAATAAGCCATTGATCAATCATCTTGTGACATGAATTTCTTGCAGTTCATTCTTTCACCATAGTATGCACAAATGATCTAACGATGCTTAGTCCTCATGATGTCTTGGTAATTATGATTGGTCAGGAATATTCCAAATTTTATCTCTATTGCTTGGTTGGCTAAGTGAGACTCACTCAATTTGTGCAACATGAATTTGCTTACACACTCTAGTACCTTTTAAAAGCCTCTTTCTGATACTTTTATCTCTGCCTAGACCTTTGGAATCCACTTTAGTAAACATTCATGCCAGCAAAACCCCAAAGAATTTTTTTTCAGAAAGCAAGCAAACAAATGGCATTAATGTGGCTTAAGTAAACTCATTTATAGATATGAGCAAACATTCATGGAAAATTTAACCCCATTACCAGTCCCCAGAGTTTGTCAGCGTTAGATGTGGTCAAGGATGGGAGGATGTAATGGTGTCGAAGGAAAAAAGATGCAGGCAGATAACTGTTGTGTGATTCAGAGATATAATTCACCTGAAATAAGAAATGTGATCTAAAATGCAGCCCCACTCTCTTAAATAGAAGGCACTCAAGCTTGTTTTTGTAGCAGGTTGCAATTTTCTTAAATAGTCTGTTCTACGTGTTCCTTTCCAGCCAAAATATATTATATGTCGCTGCATTTTTTGAAGTGGGTAGTGTAGAGCAGTGTGATTACAGCTTTTAGCGGGCCCTTTTTGGCTGTCTAGATGTCCTTTGGTAATTGAAAACTTGTTTATTGGCATCATTGGTTGGAGGTATTTAATCAGTGTTTCTCCTGAAGGAGAAACTGCTCTACCCCTCGAGCAGGCTGCCTCTCCGCGCGGGCTTTGCCTGCTCTCTGGCAGGCTCCGTGTCGGCATGGATGTGTTTGTAACCAGCGGCAGCGGGAGGCACCGCGCGGCACCCGGCTCGGCCCGGCGGGATGAGCGCGTCCCCGGCCGCGCTGGCCGGCCGCCAGCAAAGGCCACCCTCATCCCGCCGAGCGCGGCCGCCGGCAGCCCCGCCGCGGTTTTAATTGGGAAGCATTTGCTTAACATCTCTGTGTTTATCAAAGTGCACCCTTGTTAACACTGATCGCTTAGATTTCTGTTTAATCAAATTACATACAGTGTATATGAGGTTTTGCTCTAATTTAAATATTGCCTTTTCATCCTTGTCAGCAGAATACTTTGGCTTCATTTCCTACTAATCCTGAAAGGCAAGAGTGGAGGTATTTGTCCAAGACTACTGTTTCTTTGTAGGGCAGGAGGAGAATAATGCGACCAAAAATGACCCAAAAGCATCTGCACTGATGCGAGGAGGCTTCAGCAGCTGGGTTTGCCCCTGTATAATCACACTACCTTTCTTTCTGGCCTCTTAAGCCACAGTCAAGAGGCTTCTGTGGGGAGACTATTAGGAGAAAAGATGTCTCACCAGATTTAGGGGCCCAGGTGTCCTGCATAGCTCATCACAGGGGAGAGAGGGGCTGGAGCTCGGTGGTGCCTTGCTTCTACACTTCTGCAAAGGTAGGAGGAGAGGTACTGAATTATCTTGTTTGTTTTCTTGTTTTTCTTCATTAGATGAGTGCTTTAGTGCAGGGAACTGTCATTCTTGCATAGGCACTCATATGTAAAGATGTGTCTTCTAATGTAAATGCAGTGGGCATATATATGTATATATTTAATGGCAGTCAAGGTTGCAGGTCAAAAACCATGAAACCCTATTCCTTGTGTTGCAGCAAAGTGGGCAGGAAGTGGCTAGGAGCCAGGTGTATCTGAAACGGGAAAATGGGAAGCCAGTGAACACGATGCATGCAGTTTGTATTCCTGGGAATATAATAGAGGCTGTACATGCTGCTGCTCTTGTGTTGTTTGCAAGTTGCCAAAAACTAATTGTTGGAAATGCTCAGGAGTGAATTTTAAATGTACTTGTTTATTTGCACTAGAAAATGAGATACATGGAGACATGCCCATACATATACATACATGCCTATTTATAGAAGTGTGACACAGGATAGACATCGCTTTTCCTGTTCGATGACAGATTCTTCAGAGCTCTGGCACAGACCCAGGCAGGCAAGCCAGACGAGAGGATAACTGCCTTCCTCTGTGTATATACCGAACCCACCTACTCAATTAGTTTGTGTTCGTGACAGAAAATTAGAATAGATGCAAAGTGGTTATTTATTTATTTTAACAAATTAGTTCATTCTCAGTGCGGCAGGAGAACTGGGCTTTTACTGCTTCTCTCTGCCAAATCCGTCTTTCCTAGGGAGTGTGGTGTAGAAAGGGACCTCTCTGCACTGCTCAAAGCGTTACTCTGCATTTGTTTTTCACCATATTTTTTCTAAGATGCCTTTTGAAACTGATTCTGTCCTCAGCTTGTAAATTTTAGGGTAGTGTCTCCTTGTTGTATGATACTGCAGATGGAATATGCCTGTGCCTGGATGGCAAGGTTTAGGTTGTTGGAAAATCTCCCCATTTTTTTTTTACTCACTACATCTCCCTCAACTCTGTCTTTCCCTGAGAGATTGAAGCTGTGGTTCCTAAAGCTCATTTCAAAGTTATAAAAATTAGGCTCATATTGTTTACAAAGAGATGTGTCACTGATTAACTTTCAGTTATTTAGACTTTTTCATGCTAAATATTAAAGTTTTTTTAATAAAAATATTTCAAATAGAGAATTCATTGAGAAAATATCAATGTATTTGTGAAAACATAATCTGTTAACAGAATCTATAGAAATAGAAAAATAAACTAAATTTATTTGGCATGTTGCTGACTAGAGTTGATTTTTTTTTTGCCCTGTTCTAACATTTAACGATTTTATTTAAGCTTCATGAGTTGCTAGCAATTGCATTCTTAATGTCTACTGTTATGCAACATTTGGTTTTATCAGCAAGTTGCTAGTTTTCCTTTGCATAATACTTAAACTAAACTTTCTGAGTTTGAAATAATATTACCTCCCATTTATTGGAAAAATATTTTCCCAGAGGCTATGAATGTTGGTAAAAGAAGGAAAATGGAATGAGGTTGAGCTACTGTATGACCCACATGCAAGTTGTAAAGCTGGAAGCTTTTATGGTACCTAGTACCTGCTGTAAAGGAGGTAGAATAATCACAATTATCCAGAGCATTAGGAGGATGGATGAGAGGTAGATTGAGCAGACAGATTTTAGTTCTTCATCTTGTATGTTTTTTTCCTGTGAGGAATAGCTGCTATTTGTTTCTCCTCTTTGTGTAATACCTTTAAATTCTGATATCAGTTTCACGGAAATCAGGGGGAATGGTGACAACCCCTTTCATCTTTGCAAGAAGCACTTTGTATGCAGATCCGTGTGTACATATGTGTGTATGTATAAAATCTGTAGTACATACATGAATGCAGTATACTCTTGAGGGTTTATGGTGTTTCTCCTTCCTACTTTATTTCTTTTATTCTCTTGGAAAAGATAACAGTGGCTACTTCTGACAGTGGTCTGCTGTATTTTAGATGAGATCTTTGATACCTTGGAAAGAGAACTCCCTTATGTACCTATGAGATACCCAGTAGTGTCTTTCTTATGTCTCCAGACTTTATCTGAAAAGCTGCTTTGCCAGATGGCACTGTAGATCTGTAACATTTAAACATATTTTTGGCAGTCCTGTGCATGCATAATATCCTGGGTGAAATATTTTTGCTTGTCAGGCTAAAAAAGTGTGTAAACTTCAAAATTATATCAAGTGACACATGCATATCTTTCTGTATTGTCTTGGTCAAGTACCTACTGAGGTCTTGCTTTAACCACTAATGCACAGATTAAATTGAAGTATCCGTCTTGTCTGATACTTATGAAAAATGTGACAAAAGTGAAGACTTCTGAAAGTTCTTCTAATATCTTGGATTTTATGATCCAGGACTGCAAAGCAAAACTTATCTCTAATATGTCAATACTTATTTATGTTAGTGTACTGGAGAATTTTCAGGCTAGTATAGGTCAGGTTATGATCCTAACTTTCTGTTACTCGTATATCTGTTTTCCCCATAGCGGTAGCACAGGCTACCACCTCCCTGTTATAGGTGATAATTTAAGAATTACATAAGTAATGTGATCTCTGTGTTTACCTGTGGCACACAATTAACATTATTTACCACATAGTTATCTTTGGTGACGTCCCCTAAATAGTTGACATTCATCAAAAAGAATAACATTGTTAACCCAATGGAAATTCACAAGGAAGCAGACATAGAAAATATTGCAAAATGCTGACTGAAATTTCAAAGCCCAGCTAGTTCCAGATGTTGTCATACTGTAGTACCCATTTTGCTAGCCAGTAATTTGGGACAGCTTGCAGAACAAAGACCTGGGATTGAGTTGCATGCCTGTTGCTCTTTGGTGCTATTGAGATCTACAGTTAATCTTTTCAGTTGATTTACTACTTGAAATTCCAATCACAATCTTATAAAAAATGTACATGATTTTGAAGTAATCCCTACCACCATCTTCTATGTTACTCTATGCTTGATGCAATGCAACTCATATTTAGACTTTGCCATATTTCAGCAAGAGGTAACACTGTTCAGTTTACAGTGAGTACTGAGGCATGGATTGTCATAGGCTACATTCCTTCAGAGGCATGTGTTGCAATGTCTCATTTCCATGCTTTAGATCTTTCAGTTCAGAGGTAGAAGTTGGGTGGCAACGCTTCCAACATTGTGCATGGAGGACTTAACCTCAAAATGGGACTCAAGGCTCAAGGCTGCAACTATGAATTGCGTGGAGACCAAGGAACACTAAGTGAAGGCCTCAGGGAGTCATTTTTCTCTCCTCAGCTTGGTGCCTTTTCCATCCTTTCAAATTTCAAGGATAGCAATGCTTGAAATACTTAAATGCTTAAAATACACATGAAAGGGGAAGAACTCTTCTGTATAACAGTCTAACACTTAACATGCAGGTTCGCGCTCCATTCTGAGCTTCTTCACAGACTTTCTAGTACTTCATTTTTTTCTAGTGGAGCAGATCTAAGTAGATATCTCTGCCTCTTGCGAGTATGCCTATCAAATCAGCTAGTCAGCAGTGGCATGCGCTCCTGTCCCTCTGGTATAGCTACAGCATTATGGAGAAAGTGGATGAGCAGAGAAACATAGGTCAGTAGCTTAGTGATGGGGACATTTGCCCAGAGGAATGGAGGTTTGGTCCCTCTGTACTTAGATTTCTGCTTCTGTATTTTATATTAAGCAGCTTAGTTGCTGGATCATCATCATGATGTTCTGGTAATTGTAAAGCTGTTGAATCTTGTTGTGTCTAAAATACTCTTTTGATTCCTAAATTTTCAATCCTAAGTGATCTTAGGAAAACTCAACTGGAACCAATGGTACTAAAGCACCTCCAGGAATAAACAGAAGCTGAATGGACATAGTAGATATCTAAATGTCTTAGCCACAGCTGCATGATTAAACAAACCAGTGACCATTTCTGCTTTTCAGAGCTGCTTTTTGTTCTGAAAGTTCCTTGATCCTGATATTTTATCTGCAACTCTTTCATAAACCACACTTCAGCCAATTCATTTCAGGCTTGAAGTCAAATGAAAAGACACAGTTAAGAAAGATAAGTAAATCTTAAGCAAAAGCTGGGAGTGGGAAATGGGGAGATAAAGGATCGTGAAAAGGAAAAAATATCCACCAAAGTGTAAAACTCTCCAGGGAGGAGGAAAAAAACAACAATAGCAAAGATATAAAAGAATTCTCAAGGTATTGGTTGAAGTACAGTCAATTCATAGAGAGGATGGAGCTTAAAAGAATTAAAGTAAGTACTGTAGATGAAAAGATTCAGGGAAGACAAGATGATCAGTCATCCAGTCATTTTTTTCTTCTTTACTGTTTGAATCTTCGTTGATTTGTTATTATAAAGACCTGAATACCAATTTGTGTTTTATTCTGTGGTTATTTCCAAGTCCATTGAGATTTGACAACTTCAGAAGTATATTCATAGAAAAAGGTTTTCTTAGGGGAGTGTGAACAAATTTAAATCATTTTGCATTGAAAAGAGGTGAAACATACAGTAGCAGGTTAAAATCTGGCTTATAAGAGGTGGCAGAGCTAAATCAAGAAATCTGAAAGTACTTTGGGCATTTCAGTTAAGTTGTCTCCAACCACTACTTTGTAGGTTTACTTACTATGAGTTATTTTTTCTAGACCGTAGAGAACTGGTAGCCATTTTGACCAAAGATAGTATTCACAAGTGGCATAGTGAGCAATACTCTTGTATGCCACACCTGCGTTTCAGAGTTCGTTTTTAAGGACCAGTGAAACACAACTGTATGATAATGGAGTCCTTCCTCTAGAAACTTAATCTACTATTGTCCCCAAAACAAAGGAAAAACTCTCTCTTCTGTGATGTTCCCTTGGGTATGGGACTTTTCCATACAAGGGATTTTTCCATATAATGTCTCATATGATTTTTGAAGCAGCAGTTTGAACAGCAATGTCTTTCATCTAACACTGAGCTCAAAACTCAGTTAAAAGCTAGGAATTAAAAGCTATCTTTCCCCGGTTTTCATGGGCATAAGAACCATGTGCTTAATATGAATAGCTGTGCATTCCCTGCTTAGCTCAGAGCTCAGCAGGCACCGAGAGGCAGGAGCACTGGGTTTCAGGAGACGATCATGCTTCTTGTCTCTTGAGCACATCTCAGTTTCTGTTCCTGTTTCAAGCATTTGGGGTCAATGATGCTGTGCCTTGCACATAGGGTCTCTCTCCTTGGGTCCTCTCAGTTCCCATCAAACTGAATTTGGGCTGTGCTCAGACAGAACAGCTTCCCTCCTGCTCTGTGGTTTAGAACCAAGGCAGAAAACTGTAAATATACTCAAGAGTGGAGGAAAGATAGTTTTGAGGGGGAGCAAAACATTGCTTTGGAGGGATTAGAAAAGTGTTGATGAACCAAAGTCTCCGAGAACATTTCTCCCTCACAGGCCTCACCCTCTGACCTCAGATTATTGTATGTTTGTATATTTTTAATTTTATATATTATATATATATATAAATATATATATAAAAAAACTTACGTACCTGTCATGATTCCCTTAATACTAGTATGTTGTTTTCTGATTAATCATGTTTCTCTATTCTAATCTCTATTTCTGTTTGGGACATATTATTCTGCAAATGTGTAATTCAATCTCCTGAGCACAGATGTTGCAATAATGGTTCCTAACCTGCATATGTGGTTATTATAATCCACTCTGTAAAAAAAACAGCAAATAATGATGAAAGTTCAAAGTGGTAAAAATATGCCAGCAACTGAAAACATCAGTCTTCTGTTCTGCATTCTGCACAGGCTCTCTAGTGAATATATGTTGTAGATTGTTTTATTCCTTGATATTAAGAACACTATATATTTTAAATATACTCCTTGCTATAAGCTCTGACAGGTGCATTCCACTGGAATCATGAAGCTGTGACCAGGAGAGGAAATCTCACCAGCACAGAGAGGCAAACTTAAGCTTATAAAACTTACTGCAGGAATAAATAAAAATGACTCTCAACCTGAGTGCATACAGCAAAGCTCAGCTCTTTGAATTGACTTTCACTCATTAATTTCTCATGCAAGCACACACACACACACACCCCTTTTTATCTTATTTTTCTGATCTCTGGAGAAGGGACAAAGACTTTATTTATTTTTATATTCTTAATTCTTTACATTCTTTCTTTTAAATTCCAGAGGCATCTGGATATTGTGATGGTAATAACCTTTAAGAAGACAGAAATAAAACCACTAACCAATGTTACTAAACCTAGAGAGAATATATATATATATATATATGGCTTTTTATAGTAGAATAGAATAGAAGCTTATCATGAGGTCCGTTAGCTTAGTGCTGTATCTGTGGGTGTGTATAACATCTGGAGTAGTTATGAAGAAGTGCTGTTTTTTAATTGCTGATAAAAACAGATATTATTTTGATCCTATTTGAATGGCACTGGATCAATATTTTTGACCTCTAGGAAGAGTCACGTCCAGTTCTGTTCAAAGAACATGACAGACTAAACCCCTGACCACTGTTGGGGAAAAAAATAGAGATTCTTCCTCTTCTTTTTGGAAAACTGTGCATGGGATGAATATTGATTCTCTGACATTGGTGGGCCAGAGAACTTACCTCAATTTTTCTAGTGAGAATTTGCTTCAAATTCAGAAACTGTCATTGCGAACAAAGATTGATGTAGCCTGGGACTGTAATATTGAACTTCTAATTTTTTATTACAATTCCTGATGTATCACTCGAAGTAAGATTTCCTTTTTGAAGTGGGGCTATGGATCACTGTCAGAAGTTGTTTTTGCTTGTAGTTTTAAATTCTTCACTTTTATGTACTTAATGGTTTTATTGGTGGCTAGCTATAATAAGATACCAGCTGCTGTTCCGCATGCATCACTCTTCTTCTCTTTCACAATGCCTGAAAAAAAACACTATTTGTGGAAGGATGTAACGATACAATACCCAGAATATTTGCCTTTAGAATGTTTTTATTTGCTGGAGTCCTTGCTACTGCAGTGACTTTATATCTTTTGGAAAACTTGTAAATACAGCCTGATATATTCACCTGTCTATTTCTATATACAGAATCCTAATCTTTATTTTGCTGTGTAAACCTAAAGAATCATTTAAATAGAAAAAGAATTTAATCTGTATAGAATGTTCCTGGTTTAAAACTAATTGGACATGTTATAAAAGGTCATACTTTCTTACTTTGCTGCAACTGTGACAGCCTATGATTTGCTTATGAAGTATCTGATTCCACAGTTAGAGGTAGCTTAATGATCTTAAACCAAGGAAGTATGTATAAATAACTGAATTCCTTATTCTGTAATTCATGTTTAAATCCCATTTTTATACCACTTCTTATCCTTGCAGGCTTTTTCATACTTTTATTGTTTCCTTGAATGATAGCATAAAGTATGAGAAGCAACGAAAGTACTCCTGGCCAGTCCTCCATGCAAAGATACAGAGAAAAAGAATGGAAATCAGGGAGGAATTTCTCCCATTATATCTATGTGTTTGCCACCTCTGTGTATCTGAATTCCAAAATGTATCCAGGCTCTTATGGTCTGTCAATTGTAAAAAATGTTTCTCTTTTCTTACCCCTCTAATACATATCTGAAGGATCTTGCAGTTGGTTTTGTTTATAGTATCTAGTCTTTTTTGTTTTGTTCTGTTATTCCAGTGAAAAAATCAAGGAGTATTATTTTTGTCTCTCTGAGATAGTTCAGAATAAAGTCAAAATAAAGACAACCTCTTATTTCACAGCCTTCATTCACAGTGCTGGAAAGAGCTGTTCCATTTATGTTTATTCACAACACCTTTTCTGTGCCAAATAGTATTAGTTTAGTGAAGAATGGCCTTTGAATGAAATTACTTGTTCTGTTTTTTTTTTTTTTGATTTTATCTTATTTTTAATTTTAACATAGAAACTTGCCTGTTTTGATACAACATTTTTGTTAAGTACTGATGATGGAATTTTAGGAGGCTTGAGAATCAAGTCAGATCAGCATCCAAAACATTGAAATCTTGGTCCATCTGTCAAGCTACTGCATTTCATCTGTAATATGCTAGCTACATTTCACTAGTTAGTTTCTGTCTCAAGCACCAGATATTTGTCTGTAAAGAACTAGCCAATAAAAGCCTTACTTTAGGGAAATGCAAAAGATTCACACTTTTGCCATTTAAAAATCCACATTCAGTATTCTGTGAAAGAAAGACACTGCTCTTGTCACCAGAATATAACCAGCTCACTGCTCTGTTATGTGGATTTATATTTGTGAAGAAGGAGCAAAAAATGTAGAGTTGCATTGGAACTTGTATTACTAAAGTGTGGACTGTGGAAGGAAGCCTTGTATATCTCTAGCTTAAATAAACACAAATCTCCAATCACTTGTATCTCAACAAAACCAAAATGACCCTGGTCACAATGACAAAAGATAATGCACTTTTGTAGATTTGTCAAAGACAGAATTTTAGAACAAACAATAAAAATAAGTAGACAGGCATTTAAATGTCTCTCTAGAATTCACACATCACTTAAAAGCCTTCGATTGTAAATCTGAATAATACTAAATAAATCAAATCTGACAGTCATTTCTACTAAATGCCTTCTGTGTGATCTGAATACCAGCTGTCTGATACTTTCAAATATGAAGGCAGGTTATGGAGATGGATTAACTTCATCCCACCTAGAAAGGTGAAAATGGTGTTCTCACTTTCAATTCTATTTAGGTGATAATTAACTAGGAATGAAGTAGTAAAGATGATACAGCCATTATATGAAATTACAATCCTGCCATTAGTCTGCTGGTTGTATTGAAATCATTGATATTTTAGAGTACATAGGATCTGTGAGATGATCCATTTTTTTTTTTCACAAAGAAATATCCGATGAATTAGACCTTGAATTATTTACTGGAGTGAAGTAGAGAAATGATAGCCTCCGTAATAGTTCTCAAGCAGCAATATGGAGATTTTCTTTCTAGGGTAGAAAGAATATTCAGATGGACAGCTGGACTATCAACTGGGTCTTTCAGACTGTTAAGGGAGCTGTAAATTGCCATATTTCAGGCCTCCTGACTTGCAGCTTTTACAGCTGATTTGTATTTGGGGATTGTTGGACTCTCCAACATGTGGCTTTCTCTCTGGGGAACCTCCAAAGTGTCCTCATATAATGCAGATTTTAAAAACTGCTTATAATTTTTTCCCAGGCTGTCTTTCCATCTTTTATGAATCACTGATAAAGAAGCAATTTTGACTAATATTTTGCCCTAGTCAGTAAGGTAGGACTAATGCACAAAATTTTAGGAAAGCCAAATGGCATTAGTGTATTTTTCTTCAAATAGCTGATTATGTTAGTAAGTAAAGATGTCAGTTATAAAAGCTAGACTTCATTAAATATTGATCTGTAGCTTGCATAGTTTGTCCATACTTTATTACACAAATAAATGAAAAATTCTAAAAGCTGTTAGTCTGTATGAACCATTCATGATTTTACTAATAATTTTCAGGAAGACTGCTGCCAACATGCCACCTTGGGGGTAAGCTCAGTCATTTATTTACTTTTTGATGTGTTTGAAGTAGCATCGTCAGAATAGGAAAGATGCAGATCAATTAAAAATCCTCCCTTCACCCAACTGGAATAATTTACCAACACAGAGACTCTTTGATGCGTTCAGTTTTATTATGAAATAAAACACTGCACATTTCTTACAGCTTTTGACAAGATTCATTTTGAATCTTTGTGTCAGGAAATGTACAAGTGTTATCTGTAAATGAGAAATGTATGCGAGGTACTCAACTAGTGCTGAATTTCAATGAACTTTGTGGTTCTAATGTCATGAAGCTCTGTCAAGTGTTAACAGAAATTAAAGGTAAAATTCATATGGAGCTTTCACAAATCACAGCCTTATCTGTCAACATTTTATAATAACCTAACAGTTATGATCTATCAAGGTATTAAAGTGCAATTCTGAGCCCCAGAGGAAAAATCATAACGTTCTCAGACCAGTAAAATAACAATAAATATTTGCATTAAGCAGCATTTTCAAGCTTTCCTTTCAAACTTCTCTCACTAATTGCATTTCAAACCAGTTCTATTACAAATACTGAAAAAGACAGGAAAAACACTGAAACTGTTATAACTTTACAATACTTTAGATAACACTAGTTTTTGTTTATTTAACATTTTTTTCTTCTTGCATTTTAAAAAAACAAAGCCAATTTTGAATTTTTGATAAGATAGTTTTCTTTACAGGCATATTAAACTGTGGCACGACAATTCTCATTTGATAAAATGAGAGACATTAAATACATGAAAGCATTCCATCTTTTCAGCTGGCACTTACCTTTCCGTAATGACCTCAGTTTTATAAATTTAGATTCTGTACAGAAATGCGCAGTTTTACATTCAACTGCTGATTCCTAACTTAGAAAATATGTGAGGCCCATCAAGTTCACTGTGCTTATTCAAAACTACACTAATCTTATTTTCTGCTGCTAAAAACGTAAAGGTTGGTTAAAGTTAGATTCTGTGTTTCAGCCTGACTTTGCCACTTAAGGTTCAAAGGGCCGGGAAGCGAATCCTGACGGTCAGTGAAGGGTTAGATTGGCTTTACCTGACTCTTTGCTGTGTGAGAGTCATGCAGGAATTCAGCTGTGCTGGGTTAGGACAGCATCTCATTGGAAATACCGTATTAAAAAAATATCCATTAAGATATATCTCAATTGTCTCTTTTCTCAGAGACAATTTCTCAGAGACAATTTCTCTCTCTTTCTCAGAGATAGCATCTCAGAGTCATCATCTCAGAGATGCCTCTTCTCCAAGTTGTTTAGAATTTGTGCATTGGCTCAGTGTGTGGAAAACTGAAGTTCAGTTTTACAATTATATTAGATGTATATACCAAGTACACCTAACTCTTAAATGGGTAGCCTGATATTGGAAACAGAAGTGTATTTGGAAAGATATCTCTTTCTTAAGCCTTAGAGGAGGCACATACAATTTCTAGTAGTTATTTACACCGAGAATCTTGCATAAGGCTTTTCTGCTGGCCTAGAGGGTGCAGGGTGCATGCTTTAGAGACACAGGTTCAGCCCTTTCTGGCTAGAGGTAGATGCTGAAACTGTATTTCCCATGTGTCAAGTGGAAGTTGCTACCAGCTGGTCTGTCTATTTATTAAAAATTAGAAATTCTTCTCTTATAGGAATCTGTTCTTTCATTTCCTTTGTCCTTCTTACAAATGAAAAAGGGTGCTTTCTGGGCTTTTCTTTTCTGCAATAAAAATCCTAGTCATTTTAAGTTTTGTTTGCTCTAAACCACTTTAGGAGCCTTTGAAGAGTTTGTTTTTGCTGCTTTTCCTCTTTACATATACCAAGTGATATTTTTTTTCACACCATGGCCCATTTAGAATGAATTTTGTTTAATTGTAAAATTTCCCAAGGATATGCTCTGCACCCTTTACATAATTTGGATATGTTTAATGTGAGTCACTGTTTTAAGAATTTTCATATTTAATATCTTTGCTGCTGTCATCAATTCATGAGAGGTTTTAACTTTTGCTCAAGCACACTATTTAAGAGAAAGGCACTAAATGCTCTGTTTCTTCAGAGAAGAAACTGTTCCAGACCTGCCATGGACCTAGAAAAGTGAGTGACCGAGCAATGCCTTCTTTATACTGGTGCAACAAACTCATTCTATAGAAGTCTTCTTGCATGGGATTGGTTGTATATTATGGAAAATGTTCTCCGTGTGCTGGGATAATTTCACTAAAACCGAAGCTGAACTGCAGGAATACCTAGGGGAACATTTCTTGCCTTCATTATATTCCTTATAAGCAAACCTCAAGATGTTTCCCGCAGTTGTCAACAGGTCTGTCATCTCAGAAGCTTGACGGGTCTGCACTATTGCTCTGAAGATTTTATCAGAATGTGCTTGTTTTGTTAGACACTGTATTTATATATTTTATACTTCCAACGGGACTTCATTTCTCTGTTTTTTTTTTTTTTTTTTTTTTTTTTTTAAATTCAGTATTTCACAAATCTCCTTCCATCTCTGGATAGGCTAGTAATACAAAAATAAGCAAGCAAAAATGCAGGCAAATTAATTCCTGTAATAATTTTAAGAATAGTTAATAATGTTTCTTTCTGGGGAACAATGATCTACAATCTCTTCAGTATATGAAGTGAAGAGAAACTTCACTTTAATTTAATTTAATGCAAAGGCTATGTTTCTCTTCTGCCAAAGAAGAGAATTTAAGTTGCATATTCATATGTGTATGAACACATATGAGGCAAAACAAGAATGCCTGAGCAAAAAGTTCACTATTGTCACTTTAGAAAGTTTGTTTTTTTCAGAATAAGTTCTGAGTTATGGTCCCAACTTCAAAACACAAAAATAGGAGAAGGTAAAACTATAATTAGCTTATTGCTTGGACCCTCTCTTTTGCTAAAGAGCTCTTGGTCACGGGGAGTTGGTAGAAGGAAGGAGATTGCTTTCATGCTTTTTTCTTTCTTTTTCTTTTCTTTGTCTAAGAACTGCCCGAGTACTGCAGAAGTACTAAAACCTACAAAAACAACACTGTAAATGTATTCCAAAGCCTGTTATTTCAGATGGCATTTCATACCATATCATACCAGATTTACAGTAACCTGAAGGTATTATAAAACTGGTGAGTTTTGGAGAAAAAAATGTCAGATGCATCCCATATAATTCCCTTTGGACAGCTTTCACTCTGAGATTATTATCTTTGAAGGAGAAAGAGATTCTACTTGGAAGGTTAAAAATGGTGACTGGAATTTAATAGTGTCTAGGAAAGGCTGCAAAGATACCTTTGTTTGCACATGTAAACATTCAGTAATTCAGAAAATTATGTTTTTCAACAGAAACATTAAACCCCCATTTAAAAACCCGTCTCTACTTTTGTAGAATAAGTTGCCCAAATATAATTGGGATCCTTGAAGTTAGTTTTGACATCCTTAAACAGTGCGTTAGGTTAAGGCAAACTTGAATTTTCAGGCTCCAAATTTATGTGTTTTATGTAATATCTTACATAACTTGCATGCTCAGTTTTGAAGTGTCTCTATTTTGTTTTGGTAAATATCAGACATCATAAATTGCAGGCTACCAGAAACTAGTATATTGTGACATAATTCTGCAGTTAATGTCTCTTCCCTTAATGGTATTAGTGGAGATAAAAGTAATACCTGAGGCTGTATACTGTTTTTACTCGTAAGAAATATGCTTGATTGTAATGTAAAATACAGAAGAGAATTTGTGGGTAGGAAGCACAGGAGCTCGGATTCTTGTGAGTGTGCTGGATTCCAGAATATGAAATATTTTTCACTTTGAATTTTCACCCATGTGTGCTGGTAGCTCATATGCTTGCAGGGCTGGTTACTGTGTGCTGCCTGCTGGCTCATTTGCTTGGGATTCCTGCGCTCTCTTTGGTTGGTTGGACTTGAAGGAGTCAAAAAAGCGAAGGATCATGTTCTGGGGTGAGGGACAGTGTCTTTGCATCTCATCACCAGAAATGCGTCTGGGGGCTGTGTAACATACTGCAGCTTTTAAACTGCAGGAAGTTAGAAAGAGCTTTGGGTTTGCAACTACAAAAACAAGTGAATTTCAGATCTTCCGAAGATTTGTGATTTGCGTAGTTCTGTCTATTTCCTCCAAACCCTCCCAAGTTTGTTGTTTCGGCTAAGGGTATTTCCTGTAACTAAGTGCCCAGACTGGGAATCAATAAACAAAAAACAGGAAGTCAAATTTGGTACCCACATGATCCTAAAATCAATTCACTTACTTTGGTTTTACTTTAGTGTTGCCTTTCTAAAGGTAGTTTATAGGACAAGTTTGATTTTAACTCTCTGATTCATTGAGCTTTCTCATTCTATTAAGGTTTCAGTGAGCTTAAACACAACAGATAAATTCTTTGTCATTAAGCAGCTTTTGAAGCTTGTTGGTTGTAGCAGTCATTGCTTCTGGTGAGATGACCCCCATAAGGGAAAATGAAACCAAAAAAATACAGATGAGATGAAAACTAGTTAAAGGGAAATATTTCAGTGTCCAAATACACCCAGTAGCATCAAGGATACATAATGAGGAGGCAATAGAGAAGAAGTTGAAGGAATAAAGGACCTGATAATATCTATTGAACAGATGGCACATCAATAGTCAATTATGTATCAAAAGTACTGGTGTGTTTAGGAATGTTTGTAAAATTAATTATACACACATACACAGATATAGATTATATTTTCAATGAAAACTTATATATATATATATAATCTTTGATATCTCTTATTTAGATTATCTGAAAAAACAACCCCAGTGATTTTGGTGCCCAGACCCCACAGTAGGGTTAGGCGTTTTGGAGAGCTTGGACATCGCAGCCTTACAGCAGGTCAGGGTCCCTGCAGCAGCTCCCGGTGCCGTCCGTGCAGCCCGGGAGCTTCCTGAGCACAGAACCTGCTCCAGCGCAGCCCAACTCGCATCTTCAAACGGGGAAACCTCCTCCCTCTGCAACATCATCCTGTCACTATGGAAACAAATGCACTGCTACAATTTCTGCACTGGGGGTAAACAGGTAAGATGCTAATCTGGCAGTGTGACTGGAATAATTCTATTGATTCCAGGGCTAAAGCTGAAATCCTTTAATTCACTGCAGGATGGAGAGAGAAGGTGGAATGTAAAACAGGAAAGCCTATGTTTAAACATAAATGTCTTCAGTGCTTAGTAAACACTGTTCAGGGAGCTGCACGAGGCGGTGAACGCTTGGTTTGTCTTCCTTCCTGCGAGTCCTTTGTCAGGGTGGCAGTGAATGAGCTGTAGCTCCTGCCTGCTGTGGCTTTGTATTTGGGATTTTTGCTTTTTGAATAGCTAAGTCAACCTAAACACAATGCTTGCTCTGTGCATAAACAAATCCATATGTTACCTGTTTCACTGAAAAAAAAAATAAAGCACAAGATGGACATTTGGCGTGTGTCACTGAAAAAAAAGTATTTGACAAATCTGGTCTGAGTTCTGGGTTTATGACAGAAGCTAGAATCGTGTAAAAACTCACCTGGTTCTGCTGATTCTTTATTTTTGTCAGTTTATTTGTGGTCCTCTTGCAAACCATTGGCAGCAGTGTCAACTTCAGCACTGTCAGAGTTTTTGGAAGTAGATTTCGTACAAAGAACAAGGCAGCGTGGACCTGTTGGGAGTGAATGTGACAGCAGACACCAAGTGTGTTCATCATCACTATTCTCCAGTCTCCTCCTACACCCTTTGAGGTTTCCCATGTAAGGAACATTTTCTATATCTCTGCGTTCGATATGAGATGCAAACAGGGAGCAAGCATTCAACAGCTTCTGTGCTTTCTATTTGAAAAAGGTCTGCTATACTTTTCTGTGGTTTCTGCTTCATACTAACTTCTTTAAAGAACTCTAAAAGCAGTTTTCACTGTGCTTTCCTTTTAACACTTACATTCAATTATTTCATTTCTAGTATTTTTCCCTGCTTCTCCTCTTACAGTCACCATCCTCTTTTGCCATTTACCCATCCTTTTTCTTAGTTCTTTTTTGAAGGAAATATATAAAGTTATAGTTCAGTTATTTCTGGACAGCTATTGATAGCAAACTCAAGAAGATAACGACATGACACATTACACCCCTGGATGGGAACTCCCTCTTCCCTCTTCACCTTCTGCTGGAGGGACGTAGCGAGCAGACTTCTTGTTTTACCCTGGCACTTGAGGGGGTTTTTTTGCCTCCCCAAAAGTCCATTTGGGTTATATTTCCCTATCACTCATAACAGCAAGCAATCTTGGTGTTAAGAGTCCTAAAACCAGGTTAAGTTGAAAACAAACTTATTCTAGCAAAGCATTAACTTCCTGTTAACATATTTGGAAGCAAAGCTATGAAAGAGAAAACTATGTCAAGGAAACAGAATTCTAGATGATATATGAGCCAGATTGCTTTCCAGCTGCTCCTCTGCCTCCTCCTTTTTGAGAGGCATTTGATGTAGCCACCAGTGCTCTCCACCTCTGATTTGACACGTTTGGTCACAGTGAAATGCCCTCCATATTAAGGCAGGATTTGCACCCTGATTACGTTACTGACTTCAGTCCTTTGCTAAGGCAGTTTCTCTCTGGCCTTTCTGTCGCACTTTATTTCTCCATGCCTGAGCTCAGGAGTGTTTGCCTTTCGTTCAGTCAGTCCTTGTATACTGTCAATGTTTGCACTATGAGTGGTATTAGGAAATGGCAAATCCCAGTTGTCCTGGCCAAAATTCCTAGAGCAAACAATGTTTATAGTTCAACATATGTATGTGTATTTTTTTTTTCAGTCAGTCAGAAAAATAACCAATCCAAATTGCCTATACCCCAAACGGAATTGCCTAAATAATGTGCTTTGTGGCACCACTGGATGTCCTGGGAAACGTGACATTGCCTAAATATTTCTCTTTTACTGCTATTGTTGCTTTGACAGCTTTGATTTTTATAACAGCTTTAATCATGTGTATCCTACTCCTTCACCTCTGGCATTTTGCAAATATTCCATTTCTTAGTTCCTGCTACCATAACTACCTTCATCAAATTATAATTCATCAATCTCCTTCTCCCACATCCATAGGGGAAACCCCAAAAGGAGATCATGTCAGCTAAACAAGAAAATGCTAAATGTTTACATGTTAGAAAATCTATTAATTAAAACAAAAAGAAAAAAAAACAGGTATATAAGTAATGTGGCCCAAAGGCAACATTGGCAGTAACATATGCACTGAAATGTTAAGCAAGCTTTATGAGCCTGTTTATTGTGTACTCAGCTACACATGGAAGAAAAAGGGGGCCATCAAGTAGAATACCACAATGGACTTTATCTTAAGTATACAGAGTATAGATCATATGAGGAACGTTAACATTTTATTTACATTTTTTTCCCTAAAAAAGTCTTTATAGGCTTTTATTTTTCCTATGTGTAACTAACTCCCCATTCCGGGCAAAACTGAAGGAGTTACTGCCTGGATTAGAAGAGTATATGGAGTTGTAAACACTACCAGGAGCTAAGGAGAATGGTAGCTGCAGAGCTCCTCACGATTTCCACTTCTCGAATAGTGTCATACGTGTTTTTCTTCATCACCAGTAAGCTTTTAAGTGAGGTGGATAAGTAAGTGCAGCCACAAAAATATTACTGCCTTGAGTTATTCTGCAACATACAAAGTATTTTCTCCTGAACCTGGTCTTTGAGCAGGAGAGGATGTGGAGACAGGCAGATTTTTTATAGCTGTTGTCCTCTTGATGCTTTTCTTAAAAATCTCTGTTTCAAAATTAGAATGAGAAAAAGCTCAGCAGAACAAAACCAAGTTTGAGTGTTTTTCTCCAACATGCCCAAAGATATTGTCCTATATGGTACATAATAGTAAATGTCATTAGGGAAGATAGTGCTGCCAACCCATTCTGTGCAGGAGGTTACAGCTAGAAATGGGCTCGTGCAATGTAGAATATGGCCGTGAGGCTGTTGGAGCCAAGAAGCAGACGCAGACGGACACCTTGCACTGCGAAAGGTGCCAGGAGAAAGTGAGAGTAGTGCCTGTGGGAAGCTGCCATGTCATTTGTCTGCAGAAATAGATAAACTTCTCAGGGCAAAGTTCCAAAGCTGGATCATCTGATACACTGGATTCCCAGGTGACTCTATTCTTACTGGTAGCATAAGCATTCCAAATTTGTGAGGTAGTACTGAAAAATAGAGAGATCAGAGGAATTAGTTACATTCATCTTCTGGATTCTGACCCAAGATAATATTATACCAGTTCTCTTTCTGTGTTCTTATTTCTTATCCTTCTTGAGTCAAAAAGGATTCTGTTTGAGTCCAAGTCAGTTCTTTTGATGCATTTTGAATGTAGCAACTTGTCCAATATGGTCAGAAGTAAGAATTTATTTTTTTTCTAAGAATGTAAAGATGTTACATTTACTTGCTCCCCGTTCTGTCTAAAAGTGCAGATCAAGCGGTTCTATAAAAATCAAAATAACTGAGTACTGTGGAGCCTGACCCATCAACAGAATAATCTATACAGATTATTGCTCAGTTAGTAGCATTCTCAGCAGATGCACAATTTCCAAAGAGAGGGAGTGAAAAAAAGAGGAAATAAACAATCACCATTTGAAAGGATAGCTTCAAACCGTGATGTAAAATGAACAGGTATTTTTCTAGCAGTGGTTGAATTACAAATCTGACCAGAGCATGGTGAAATACATGCAAAACAATGTGATGTTAAGTTATTCTCATTAGTAAATCATTAATGACTGAGAGCCATTGAGTATCACACCTTCTGTGGAGAATCTCCTGCATCTTACCTCAAGCATAATCAACAAACAGAAGAGGGTCCATTAAATCCTTAATAATAGATGAAAGCATCAATTGATCTAAGTAGTAATTTAAATTGCACAGAAGTATTAGAAATGTGGAGAAAGAGCTTGACTCCTTGTCGCTGCCCTAGTCCTTCCCTTAGAAATGATGTCCTCCCTACATGAGATCTAGGGGAGTGACTTGCAATTAGTAAGAGACCTTAAGCAGTTCAACGTGCCATGATGACATTCAAGAGAGCTTGTTATAGTTGCATAGAATATTTAGTTGAACAAAGTGGTAATAGGAGGTCTTTGCTTTATAGTAGCTTGTCGATGCTTCTTGTGCTACTACTTATGCTTGGCCATATTTTATGTAACTAATTTTTCTTAAGGTGTTGAAGGCTGGTATGTCATTTCCCTACTGTGATCACACATGAAGCACAATGCTTTGTCTCAAGATTCATTTATTAAAATAAGGATCCATTATGCTTAATTGTGATGTACTTTGGAAGTAAAATAGCCTTTCTCTTTGTGATATAACATCCTTACTGAAAAGCAAAAATTATGGAACCAATTTAAAATTACCAGTTTAGTTTGCAGTAAACTATCATATACAAAATGAGAACTGGCAGATGAATTTTTGTTTTGGTATCATGTCAAACAAGTGGAAAAGACTTTTTTAATAGATAAGTTGCATAAAGCATGCATTAATTTTCCCCCCTTCTTTGGTTTCTTCATCTCCCATAAGGGTGCTAGTGTCTATCGTGAGGTACCTCCATTCCTCCACAGCACAGTGTTAAACAGCAATACCCCAGCAGGATTGTATAGTACTCTTGATGAGCTAAGAGGCTTACCTGAGGCAGAGCATTTACTATCCCAACAGGAGTGTAGTGATACTGAAGGCACAGAGCTTATTTACTAGTCTGGGTGTATCTCTTACTGGATTGAATGTTGTAGATGAGACAAACCTCTTAGGTCCTTTTCAGCGATGGTCTGTGCATCACCAGCATCTTGGAGGTGGGGACCCAAATGTAATCAATTGGCTTGATGCAGCAGGGCAGGTGTTTTAGGAGATTTGAAGCAATGGTGCAGGAAGAGAGAAGATGAATACAGTTAAATACAATTCAAATGTTATTGTCTCTGTAAGGCTAAAAGGAGTTTGTAAAAAGCATTAAAAAAACTTACTTTTCCTTCTCTAGTGAGTAAATATTTCTCTGGAATATGTAGGTGATTGATTTTATGTACAAGAAGGCTTCATTATACGCAGCGATTTTGTAATCATTAAATTAGCAGCTTGGTCCTGAAGATTATTATAATAATTACATGACTACAGCTGACTCCTTACATTTAATTCTCTGTGAATGACTCGGACTGTGTTGAAAAGGATCCCTTTCAGACACAGCTCATTCCTTTGCCTGTCCACTTTAATTTGTAACATTGTTTGTTGATTCACATGATTTTTCTATCTGCTCTTTTAAGACAACAGTCCAGACTCTGAAGGGGCATCTTTGCAGACTTCAGTGTTCTTTTATTCTTGCCCATATTAGCAAATCTATCCTTTATTTACCAATGCAGCTGAACATAAGCACAGATAAATGCAGTTTCCACTGTGTGCAATATAGCATGTCCACTCCATGTCCTGTCCAGAACACCAGAATTCTCCACTTTTTTTTTACTTTCATTTCTAAATTGAGCAGTGATTTACTATTAGGCAGAATAGTTTATCAAAAATTAAAACATTTAAGCAATGAATACCTTTTAGTAGCTTTTCTGGAAAGAAAAGCTCATCCATTCATGGTTATGGATATGTGTCCTGTTTGTTTTTTTTTTTTTTTTTTTTTTTTTTTTTTTTAACTAGGTTTGGGGGGGAAAAGAAAAAAAAAAAAAGAAGCAAAGAAATGAATGGCCGTCTTAACTATTTTGTCTATAATCTGCTCCCACTCTCTGCTGCTTTTAAATACTGGCACATGGTGCCTCCAACCTGAGCTGTGTACTGCCCAGGGTGAGGGACAGTATTTCTTCTGCCTTCCACTTCCCAAACCTGCCCTGCAGCCCTCTTCCTCCCAGAGATCCAGCGAAATTAAATTCCTAATATGGGTGAGCCCTCTTGAGCTAAGAAGAATTAGATTTCCCCTGGTCTTTTCATTAATCTCTGAAATATCGTGTATTAGGATAGAATAAGTTCCAGTATGCAGCATATGGTGATAGGATTCAGCAATAAATCCATGCTAAGTGAGACCTGTTATACAATTCACTAATCTCATATATTCACTTACAATACATCTTGCTTCTCATCTCAGATCTATCAATAGAGAGAAGATCCATTTTTAATGCAGCATTTTAGAATTTATTTCTCCATGTTGGGCTAGAAAATGTGCAAAATAGAGATTGCTTATCTATACACTGCAATTTAAACTGTCACAGAAATTCCAGGTTCTTACAGAAAATTACAAAAGTGTTTGGAGATCAAGATGACCCTTCCATGTCAGGGGTATAAGTTCTAGCTTAATAGAAACTCAGGACTGGAGAGTCTGCCGAGATCACTGAATTTTGCCTCTTGTCTTTCCAACCACAAGCTTCATTTGAGATATGTAGTCAATGAATTGAATCAAATTTACTTTTAACTTATTTTATGCCACCCTTATGTTCCTTTATTTTACTATATTTGTATTGACCATGAGTGTTTTCTCAATTACGTTCTTCCAAAAGCAAAATGTCTTTCAAGTCAGTTGTTGTTCAAGTCAGTGGGGGTTTTTGGGGGGTTTTTGTTTGTTTGTTTGTTTTGTTTGTTTGTTTTTTTGTGAAGCTTGTATCTGCAAAGGAACGACCGGATAATGGAAGAAACTAGTGCGAACTTGGAAGGCAAGCAATGGCCACAGCAACCAGTATGCTTTTAGTTTGACCCTAAACGAAGGAATGAGTCAACAAAACAGCTGGAGAGGGTTGTTCTGCAAACTATGGGAGGAGCAGGTTAAGAAACCTGTTGCCTGTGCTTCCCTTTCTACTTTTAACAGGGAATAAATTTCTTCCGACAGAGCCCTAAGCAACAACTAAACGCTTAGGTCAAGCAGGGGCAGTGTTTGAAAGAGCTTGTGTGTAGTCAATATAATCCTGAATGATTAAAGCAATTTACCTAATATATTTAAATAACATCAATGGGTGCTAAAATGCAAACCTTTTGGAGCACATGTTTCAAATAATGTGTTTTCTAGACCAACTGTATGAAGTTGTGATGTTCTCACAATTTTCTTCTAAGATCTTTTTGTTGGAAGGAAGGAGTCAGAGACTTTGGTTCCAGATCCTCATTTCAAACTATCCTATGTTCAGAAATATTCAGAGCTGGGCATTTTGGTTGGATCATTTTTTATCATAAGTAAGTATATAAAACAATATTGGCCTTACTACTAGTCCCGAGGGTATCCCACTATTTATCTTTTCTATACTGAGAATGGGCTATTTATTCCTACTCTTTGCTTCCTGCCTATTAACCAGCTTTTAATCACTGATAAGAATTTGCCTCTTACACTGTGGTTACTAAATTTCCTTAATAGTCTCTTGTGAAGGACTTTTATCAAAAGCCTTTTGAAAGTCAGAAGTATATCATATCTATTGCTGCTTCTTTATTCGTGTTTTGTTTACAATTTCAAATAATCATAGTGCGTTTGAGAAGTATAATTCATCCTATCAAAGCCAGGTTTGCTTTCTTTATCACATTATACTATATAATAGTGTCTTATTTCTTTGAAATCATTGCTTTAATTTTATTATGGTGCTCCGATGTGTTCATAAACCAAGTAATGAGGAATCATGTGTGATGTATCTTCTTCAGTGATATGACTTTGTTTTTTTAGTGCTCAAGAAAGCTGTTCTGCCTACATTTCTTTTCAAGTGACCATCTTTCTGTAAGTCACCCTAAAACAAAATCTGTTTGTGTATTGGCTTCAGCAAGGAGATCCAACACAGCTGTATGTTGGATGGCCAAACATGACATGTTCTCAGTCTGAAAAATCCAAACCTTTTACTGAAGAGGATGAAAACATAAAGCAGTCACATATGATTCAGAATAGCATTGTCTTAGCTTGGAACAAAAGCTCTGTAAAATGTAAATTACTCTTCATCTCGGCTATTAATTCTCAAGATAATTTAAGACCGAGATTTCAAGTAATTCAGGCAGATAACTCAGTGTCCTGGTTATGTGGTGCTCTGCCAGCTATCTGTCAATGCCAGTGGGCAAATAACTGAAGGGAAGGAAGATGGGTGCCCCTTAAAAAGAGGGGACATGAATTATTTTTTCAATTCTGGAAAGCACCGAGTACGGCAGGAGATTTACTAACCTCTGTCTGAAATCTTCATTCCCTTCATTGAGTCAAACTGCTCTTGTTAGTCTCCTGCTCAGCAAGAGCAAGGGGTGTCCGACTGCGACACGCGCTGCGGCTTCCCGAGCAGCTCTCGGGGACGGCGCTGCATGTATGTTTGGGGGATAACACGGCCCTGATTCTAGCAGTGGCTGTAATTAAAATTGTAATTTGTGCCTCTTCTCATTATGTTTTGATGGCCTTAGGCTGTAATTACAAAGTTAATTAATTAATTAAACAAAACCCTAAATACTATTACACGTTATGTGAAAATACCAAAGCGAGGAAATGCAACGTAACACTGGTGTAGTTTCTGGTGGAGGATGTGGCTATGGAAATGCAGTTGGCAGGGTGCAGAAAACACACCCAGTGCAGCAGCGCGGTGGCAGTTCCTTCTACAGCACCGTTTCCGGAGAGCTGATCACAACGGGGCATTGATCCCTCCCCAGCTCTAGTGCTTAGGTACCAGCATGGTATGAATAAATGATGAGCAGATAAAATTTTCCCATGCTGACTGCAGCACTTCTTAGGCTCTTTCAGTCCTCCTGGCATCCCCTCTCCCCACTCCTCTTCACCGCATCCCTGGTGCTCTCCTCTTCCCTCCATCAATACCAATGGCTCACGTGACAAATGAAATTTCTGTCTCGGTACTTTTCCAGGCTACAGGTTGGAACAAGTGAACCATTAGTCACTTCATGAAATCCTCCTTTGTGCCACCAGGCTGAGAGCAGTTGCACCTTTATGCATATTTTATGCACATTTATGGGCTGCATTTCACAGTGCTGTATTTAGTTCCATTACAGTTTTCCATCATATTGCTCTTTTATTATGGCATTAATTATGTATTGTTTTTATTTTATCTTACAGTATTTTTTAACGTTATTTTCTTAGTTGGGCTTTATAATGTTTATGAAGTTAATCTGTAACAATAAGGCTAATGTTATCCTGGCACTTTGCATTAGCCAAGCTGTTATTTTCTGAGCACTTTTGTTTGGGTACCTCTTATATTGCCTTTAAAAAAGATCAACATTAAAAAGTCTGAGACACTGAATTATTCATAAGTAAAGGGATTTTTTATAAAAATACAAGAGCTTTTTTAGGAGGATGCATTTCCACTGTTGCTATTCCAGGTCATATGAAGCAGCCATGTTGAAAGTGGGCCACAGCCGATGTCAGAGATGGAGTGAAAAAGTAGCTAATGAAAGCAACTTAATGAAAATAAATAGCATATTATAGGTTTAGCTGTATACTCCCGCATGTGGATTTTCCACAGGTCCAGCCAGCAGGGTCTGCAGGATCTTCTTGTCACCAGGAACATTTCTATCTTTATGTGGGTCTGCCTCACTTCAGCTCATCCTTTTGGTTCCCCATACATCTGATGGTATGGAGGGAGTCTCAGCTTTGGCAGGAAACACCTCGTGCAGAGAGTGAGTTTGTGTCAAGGCTTTTTTCAGAGGTTGCTTGGGACACAGAGAAACAAATCCCAGTGTCTTTAGATGTGAGCCTGTAACGTGCAATATGTTGCTTTTTTCAAAAGTGCTAATACATGAATGATTAGTGCCAAAAATCAGAAGAGCAGATAAGAGTGGAACATTATCACTGTGAGTTATTGCGACACGTTGCAACTTGTTGTGAAAATAATAATATGGGTGACTCACCTGGAGCCTGATTCATTGTTTTTCAATTTCCTGTGCAGTCACATAGTAGTTGCCCTTAATTTTTTTGCAAAGATTTACTTGAATCAGCCTTAATTAATAAAATACTCAAAAATTGGCTGAGCCTATATTAAGGAAGGGTGAGAAATTCTTCAGTATTGGTAAAACTAGAAGAAGGGTTGGGGATGTGATTGATACAGGGATTGTTTATCCTTTCACCTTATTTCAATGACTTTCAACTTTTTATATTTATTGCTACTTGAGTTCTTTTTTTAAAGATAACAAATAGGTTAACAACACTGAGCAAGGCTTTGTGCTTAGTTGCTGAAGACTTGCAGATCTCAGGATCTATGGATGCTGACCACTTCTGAAAATCAGACCATGTTACATTTCATATTGAGTTTTGTCATATATTTTCCTCCATTTTCAGGGAGCAGGGAATAAATCTTTTGAGTCTGGCAATTGTTTGAGAACAGTCATTTTGAAGCGATTTGTCCATTTGAAACAAAGATTGAAAACGGAAGGCAGGGGAAAAGGTTGATTTGTCCTTTGTGGCTGTTTTGCTGTGTTTTTAAGAGTACAAGACTTCTCCCTTTCTCATGTAGCTTTTCTAGGCTTTTTCCTTCCTACCTGAATAGTGTCTCCTGTTTGCTGTCTAATTTGTGGAAAAAAATGTGGGAAAATATCCAAATGGAAAGCGAAAACAAATGCTTAAAAATAACATGCAAAGAGATCATGAATATCCTTTCTCCCTCTCTAGATTTGCCGTTTGCCTCCTTTACTTAATTATAAGTGTCATGTTGCACATGTATTCTGTAGTTCCTGCTTCAGTGATATTCTTAGTTCTTGGAGTTTCTATGGTTAAAAAAAAAGGGGGGGGTAAATCTTTCTGACAGAAAAAGCAATCAACTAATTTGCTCTCAGTTGCACTTCCTTCTTCTATAGCTGCTACACCTCTCAGTCCCAAGCTGAGAGAGGTGCACTAAGCAGATGTGCTTAAGGAAGGATCAAATAAAACTTATTTAATACTCACTTATAATGAGGTAATTATTTAGAATTCATGTACCTTTTACCATAATTAATCGCATTCAAAATAGTGGTTTGTAATGCATCATTTTAAATTACACTTATGAATTTATATGTATCATTAGAAGGAAAATATAAGACTGTTAATTTCATAGTTGCAAACTAAACCCTGTTTATGTATTTGTGTCTTGTGAATATAATAGAAAACATGGGAAAATAATTCCATATTAAAATGCAGGTAACTGGAGGGCATTTACTAAAACCAGTATTAATATTATCTTAGTTAACTTTCAAATATAAAAAGGACTGGGTAAATAACTCGGTATGAAATCTGAAGTATAATTTATAATGAATTTGTACTAATGATATCTAATGTGCCTAGTTAAAATGAAAGCTTTATTGAGAATAAATGTTACTCATTTACTTCAAAGGGAGTTACCAGACATATGTAATTTGACGGTAATTTAAAAAATAGAACAATATTGGCTAATAAATGCATGATTTACAGATTTCTCATATGAAAATGAGATGCAGGGAGTATAAGATTTTATTTAATTGTGTAATATTAAAAAATCTCCTCCTGAGAATATTTTAGCTGCAAAACATCTAAAAGAAAGAAATTCCTGAAAAGCTCTCTTTATGATGAATACTTAAATAGTAAGAACTGTTAGTTAAATCAACAGATGAATAATATTTTAATGAAATGTTAAGTTGGCTTGTAGAAATTGGCTTATTCAGAGGTATAGTTTTCTAGAAATTTCAAGGACTAGTATTTTGAATTCAGTTAATTTGTATAGCCAAAACAGACACAGGTCCTGATAATGCAGAGTTGCTGGCAAATAATTTAAGGAAGAGCATGCTTGTGCCCCATACATATTTTATTCTAGATTCTTATATATAAAACATTAACATTAACATTAGATCCGTTTGGATTCATTAAGGGAAAAATGCAGCAATAGGAATCGCATGTTTTATAAAGCAGTCATTGTTTTTAATGAACATGTATAATTAGTTCTACTGTAATAAAGTGAAAATCTATCCCATAGATAGATTTTCCTCAGATTTTCTTCACAAGCATGAAACCTCTCATTTAGTATGGCATCTCCTAAAATATTTTCCCTGGTATATCTTTTCACGTTTTACAGAGGAACCATTCAATCATCCTTATGGCTTGCAGTATAAAGATTTGTTCTATCATTAAGGGACATTTAGAGACCTTTGCTCATATTACTTGTGCCATGGGAAATCTTGGCTTTTTGATTTCGTTTAAAGAGAAGCAATGTTCAGTGCATCATTCCTCTTTAGAATTCACAAAATAAGGGGTCTTCTGTTCTCACATTATTGCATTAACCAAGCAAAAAGAAAATAATAACCTCATAATTATGTAAACTAGTATGCTTTACATGTTTTATAGCAAAGCCTCCAGTATATTGGCTTTTAGATATAAATACGGGTGTTATAATTTCCTGTGATATTCTAAGAAGTGCAAGGGCTTTGCCTGTCGAATGTACCAGTGTTTTTGGTTTTCGCACATGGCAAAAAGGGGAATCCAGTACAGCAGATCAGGTAGGGAGCAGGGGCCTTTTGTAGGGCAGCCAAATACTGGTTCATGCTCTTTAACTGAACATTCCCTTCAGTTTCCCTCCTGGGAACGTTTCCCTCCCTAAAGGGAGGCACATACTGAGAATACTCATCCTGCTTCCATGGGCTGTGGAGCTGTCAGAGGTCAGCCTTTTTTTTTTATTCCTTCTTCAGATTTTGGACAATTTGTTCCTCATTTCATTCTTCTTCACTTATTTCCATGCTTCAAGCTAAAGGGGAAACCTGATTAGTACCTGTGCTGGGTTGTGTACTGTCGGCTTAGGAGGGCTGCAGACCTTTTCATCTAATCAGCACTCATGTGTCAACTAATGCAAGTGTACCACTAAACAAGTCCTCGTCAGCCCCCAGAGAAACGACGTTTCATCTTCGGGTGTACATTGTGTGAAATCCAAAATGTTTTTTTCTCATTGGGCTGAACACTGGGTGAATATCAAGAAAACCAGCTAACTTCAAAAGGTCAGATTAGACAATTCCAAGGTGAACAGATGTGACTGTATAAGGTTACTGCTAGGTACTTCATGTGCACTTTTTAAACTTGTGTTGGGAATTGCATTTCTGAAATGGTCTCATAGGTGCTATTATGCTAATTCAAGTGTAAATCACCAAGAGACCAGAAACCAAGCAAATCTAAACCGTCAGTAATACATTTATTGCACATTAAACGAGTCAAAGCAAACCCCCAAGACATGCCCTTTTGTAGAGTGAAACCTTAATTAGATGAGAAATCTAGAGTGCTGTGGCCTGATGAGTAATCTTGAGATTTTTTTGAATGACATTTTTTTTTCATTTAATAGCAAATTATCTGAAGGAAAGTATTCTTAGATGGCATGTTCTACTGAGTGAAATGGAAGGCTGTTTCTGTTGGAAACGCACAGTCCTTGGAGCTGTTAACCAGAGGTGTCCATGTACTGCCACAGCACGTGCAGACCTCTGGATTCATCGGGATAAACAGAATTGTATTGCAGTAAACAAAGTTTAAAGCAAAGTAATATATTTTTATTGTGGGATTAGAAAGGGATTAGTGTAATTTGATACAGATATTGTATGAAGAAGTGAGAATGTTGTCCAAGTGAAAAATCCTGAAAGGATCCCTGAGAAAGGATTACTTTCTCAGCTGAACAGCTCACAATGTCTCAAATAGATATTTTCCCTAATGGGGAAACTATAAGAAGTGCCAGGCACCCATGTTGACTGCAATGATAACTAATGATGCACAAACTTTGCAAGTGTCCTTTGGAATAATAGATGTCAGAGAACCATTGCAGGAATTTCCAACCTGTTGGTTTCTGTGGCTGTTCACAAGGCAGAAGCTTGGGGCCTTGCTCCCTTGCACCATGCAGAGCCTGCTGGCTCCCGGGCTCTACAAGAGCCATCAGAGAACCTCCCCAAGAAAAAAACTTGATTCAGTGAGTTTAATTTCATAGCTGCTGCATTGGAAATAAGCTCAACATGATAGTTTGTAAAGATAAAATGCAGCAAACAAAAATTCATGTAAGTAGCAAACTAAAAATAGCAAATGGTCCCATATTTATATCTCAGTAGTCAGAATACAAATAAACATCCTTAGTGAAAACACATCAGTGCTTCCAATTAAGGCTATATAATTGCATGCTTTGAAGTGGAACAATGGAAAGATCTGACAATCCATTGTATTAATATGAGGCAGAGACTTCAGAGACATATAAAAAATAACATTTAATCTGTATAAAGCACCTTCTACTATATACTTTTTTTCATAACATTTATGTGTTTTGTACAAGCACACACATTGCATCTATAAATAGATACCTAACTAGCTAAACATATATTATAAAGCATAATGAAATCTGCTGCATCAGCCCAATGTTTTTCAGGGACCATAGCTTTAAAAAAAAAAAAAAAAAAAACAGAATTCTTTACACATTCAATTTAAATGCATTTTAGTACGCAAATGTGCTATGATGAAAACATAAAGCTAATACCTTTATCGGAGGAGTCATTGCCCTCGTGGTTTTATTTGGCAGGAAATTTTTACAAAGTGAAAAGTCATTCTTTACGTACATCTAGTCCTTGTAAATTCTTCCTGGACTACTAAAAGGGTGAAAATTGTATTACTGGGTATTCTGACAGTGACAGTTTTTGTTAGGAATATAAGCTTATACTCCTAACAGCAGCTTATAGAAATGTACAGGTATGTCACCTGTTTGCTTTTTATATGCTTCTCTGTGGAAGTGTTTTAGACACATGTGAAAGTCTCTAAGATATTCATGTAGTATTGAGGTCACAAAGTTTTGCTAACCCTAGTTTAAAAATATAGTTTACCAGTAAGAGAGAGTGAAATAGAGTATGAATTATATTTAATTATGGCCATAGTGCTTCGGATCTGATGAGGGATTAAGACCTTCACTGGGCTAGATTTTTTAGATCTGTAGATTGTGACCCCTATGGCATCTGTGGATCCTGTGACAGAGAAAGAAATTAAAGCTATTCTGTGCTAGCCTCTTGCTAAGATCCTTCTTCTCAGCAGCAGCCAGGAGGAGGTAATCCCTGGCACCACGTGCAGGAGCCACCAACCTGAGCCATGTCTGAGCAAGCAGCCTGGTGGGGAAAGTGTCCCTGCACGTGGGAGATCCGCAATGCTCATCTGGTCACTTGGACCATGTCATACGGTGGCGAGGAAGCACTGTGGCTCTGTGGTACTGCTTGGCCTCGACAGTAGATTGATGGCAGCACTTGGTCATGGGTGATGTGAGTAAGAGGCACATGTCATCGTTCTACTGGCATTTCCCCTCAACTGCTGTCGTTGTTGGTAGGTAAAGATTATCAGTGTTAGATCAATTATACCAATGCCTGAACAGCATAGATTTAATTACACTTTTTTTTTTTTTTTTCTCATCATATCACTTACTCTTTTCTTCCTATTTGGGCACTTGTGATGGAGCGTTCTTCAGTCAGAATCACCAAAATGCATATTCCTATTTCAGTCTGTGCTCTTGGGACTTATTTGCCTTGATTATAAAACTGAGATCCTTGGAGTTAAATAACACCAGCTAAAAACAGCTGTTTTGTCATAAATATTTATTTATGGGCAGAGGTTTACATTACTCATTTTTAAACAATATCAGCTATAGTCATCATCTTCAGATGCATTCCCACAATAAAGTGTTTGGTACAGCTAGTATTGATTTGCACACAGTGTGATCTTTCCCTGAAAAAAGAAGGCAGCTTCCTAACAAAAATGAATAATTGGTGTTTGCGCGGCCTCTTTAGCAGTCTGACCATTGAAGCAGTTTGTCTAAAATACTACTTAATTAATAGTGGCAGTGTGGGCTGGGATGCTACGTCAGACATGCTGGCATAGACTGCAGGCGCACAGCAGGAAGGCTGAGGAAGATAAAGTGGGTTCAATCCCAAAAAGGGTCATAGAAATCATCGATAGTGCTTATAAAAAGGCATGACACAGGTTATTTCTGTCAATGCAGAGCAAAGGGGAAAGGACATGTAAAATAAAAGCTCTCTGGTTTGGTTGGTAGAATCTTAGACCCTCTTTGCACTTCATATTGGGCTAATGGGCTGATGTTAACACCAGGTGATGTTACCTGAAATTGCCTCAGTTTTCGGTTCCTTGCCGTTTGAGATGTGGCACCCACCAGAGCTCTTGGAAAGGCTAAGCTGGTCTGGAGGGTGCATGGGAGAGATGCTGTGCTGGCCTCCCCCATGTCTGCTCCCAGCCTCTTCCTCAGGGCTGTCCGCAGAGAGCGCTGATGTTGGCACCTTCCTGGCTGAGAGCCAGGTTTGAATCTGGGCCTGGAAAGCCGTTGGGCAGTTTCTGTGCTTCTTCCTTGAGAAAAAAAATATCCAGAAACAAATTAGTTAAGTAACTCAGTGTTTTCTGGGTAGGGATAAATGAAATGAGAACACGCTAGATGAGACAAGGAGAAATGGTGACTTGTTTGGTGGTAAAGAGCAAAAGATGACAACACTGATGACTGCTATTGCTGGTCTGTGGAGCCCACTACTGTCCTTGCTGCCGTCTCTGCCTCTGCTTTAGCCCTTATCACAATTACAGTGTATTGTCACAATTATAAGAGTTGCCCTTGCTTTTCATTCTGTCCTTGTTAATATAATGGGGTTTTTATTGAAGCTAGGGTGGATTTTGTTGCAGTTGTGCATGCCAGTTATATTTTAAAGCATAAAATCTGTTGCAACACCTGAACTGTCCTGGCCTGAAGCTACAAAATAAAGACATTGTAATAATACACTTTCAGCAATAATTGCTCTGCATCCCTCTCTCTTTTGTACAGATTTTAGTTGGCAGCCCATTGTCCTTGATGTAGTCTGGCATTCATTTGTTACAGCCTCTTTTCACGTGATCTGATATCACTGGAGCTGAGGGAAGAGGCAACAGCATAGTTGCCCAGTAGTGGATGCTGTGTGTCCTTCTGGCCTCGTGGAATCACAGGAAAATGCAGCTTGGAAGGGGCCTCGGAAGGTTTCTTGCCCAACTTCCAGCTCAGAGCAGGTTGTTCAAGGTTTTATCCAGTTGAGTCTTGTAAACATCCAAGGATGGAGTCTGCACAAGCTCTGTGGGCCGGTGCTTGGCTGTCCTCGTGATGCTACCTTCAGGGAGAGGTCTCCCACTACTATTCCTTGCTGCTTCCCCTCGGTGCCAGGTGCCATGGCTTAGGCCTAGCTGGCTCTGAGGCTTCCTCTTTCTGCTCCTTATCTGCTACCAGGGCATTGGACATCATCTGCAGTTGGAGATCTGCAGGTGGAGGAACCTACTGACAAAAGTTGGAAGCCTCCAGCTTTCCCTGTCTTGGAGTCTTGGGAGGCAAAATATTGTTCCTTTGTTCTCATGTATTCTACATATTTTTAAGGGATTTTTTGTGTTTGTGTAAAGTGAATAAGCACACAGTGAATAAGCCAGGAATGAATTCCTGGGGTGAGAGTATCTACCTTTCCCTGCTGGTTCTCTATTTCAGTGCTGATCTTCAAAAATCTTACCTTGCGGGGTAAGGTGGTAGTTCAGAGTCTATGGCCCTAGGACAGCACCATCATGACAGGCACTTATCATATAGCGTGTGTGTGTCAGACTTTCAGAATGTGTTTAAACACAGGCTCCTAATGCATTACATAGAGAATGCCTGGAGGTGATAGTGATTGTTCACTGCTCGATATTACAATACGGGCTTTTTCAGGAGCTGCTGTCTGAAGAAAAAGAGAATACAGAATTTTAAATAGGAAGTGCTTATAAAGAATTTATTCCCTGCAATACTTTGTCAGTGCTACACTGCTGTACCAACATGCATTCTGAATTTAAGAGAATGAGAAGCTGGCATTTTTTTGTTCTGTTCACCCCTCACATACCTAGTGACAACTTTCAGAGTAAAGAATTAAGTACAGAACTAAGTACAGGAAAGTACGGTTATGCTTTAAATTTGTCATCCCTAAAGTTAATGGAATGACTCCACATATACTTCATTTTAAATGAAATTGTAATCTTATCAGAAGAAATCATACGGTAATAAGCCTGTAGTTTAACAAGGGGAATGGGCCTGTGAGTAGCTAGCAAACTATTTGAGATGTTGTAAAGTAGATCATTAGGGATAAAGTAATTTTAAGTGCAAAGAGTCTACTAATAAACTCTTTTACAATCAGGAACAAAGGAATAAATGCAAGTATAATGGCGTCTTATTTATCAGCTATTTCCTATGAACACAGGGCAATAGTCTGAACGTAAGCAATGGTTTTGAAGACCTTTGTGATGCTACTTGACAAATTCTAATAAAAGCTTACAACGTCATTTTGCTTTTTTGTCTGTGGAGACTGCCTAAAAGGTATATAAAGAAAGAACCGTTACGAATAGTAACCATAGCTGGTTATGCTGTTGAGTAGAAGAGATGTATGCTGCACTGTTGTTGAATTCAAGTCATTGGGCATCTTCATATTGTTGTAGAGACAAAAATACTCTGCATTCAAATGTTCATTTTTACATATTACAGCTTTGATTTATTCAAAGGCATCTTACAGCTTTTGAGCCAAGAAACTTAATAGATTTTTACATTCTCTTTTAAAGAGCAAAAACTTCAATTAACTTTAGTTGAATTCACCTAAAAATCTGAAATTCTGCTAACTAAGCTGCTCTCCTTCAAATGAAAGGACACCTCTATTTTTGACTGTCAGTTGATCCACTAGAGTGAACACAAATCCTTTTTCTCAGTTCAGTTGCAGAACAAGCTTTTCTCTTTTCACAAATCAGTCATCTCACTAGAAACACTATCCTTTAAAAATACTTAGGAAAATGAATGTGTGAGGGAAATGGCCTGTGTTTAAAAGGGACAACGGAGGAACGGTATTAGATATTTGTTAAAAATGAAATGATGGAGATTCCGAAAATAATTATTGAAATACTTGACATATTGCTTTATTTCTTCTCCTGAGGTATTTTTATACCACTTCCTTTCCTGCCGAAATAATACAATCTTTGTTTCTTCTACAAAATACTTTCATTGTTTTCCACCATACTTAGCTTTCAGAATAGAAACATGACTAAGAGTATTGTTGTCCCTCAAGATAAAAAATACAATGCATTCCTGTGCTATCTTTATCTTGTTCTGTCCTCATTTTCAGGCAATTATTTGTGGCCCCTTTTCGGCCTTGTAAGTAGTAAAAAGCATTGGAGTTCAATGAGGACAAACCAAAAAAGGGGGATTTTTAGCTGCAGGGAATAAATATTTTGAATGTGGTTACAAGTGGGATCAAAGATGGCCCCTCTTTCACCATCCATAGTTGAAAATAGAAATACACAAAATGTATTTCTAACTCCTAACTATTTCTCTTTCTGGTATCAAGGCCAAGAAGATATCTTGTGTTTTAATATTCCTTTTTCTCCTAGTCAGAGCTTTCTCCACTTACTGTGAGGCACCAGGTAAAATTGTTTTCAATTCCATAAGCTCATCTTTATCATAAACTGCTAAATTTGACTCCCAGTGAACTTTCCTGTGAACCCTGGCAAATTTCAGGGCCTGAAGTCAGAGTTATTGTCCCTTATTCCTTTGCATGGAATATTGCAGGGCACGCTTAGGGGAAGCCTGTCAGCAGCAATCTCATATTACCTCCTTTAGCTTTTCTTCATTTCCTTACTGTCTTTACTTTTCTTTGTGGTCAGTCCACATGTGTCTCTGAAAGTATTTGTCAGGACCTGCTAAGTGGGTGGCTGGAGCAGTTGCATCCTGATAAATGTGCAGTGAGTAGGCAGAGGTCAGCAGCAGGCGCGTTTTGCAGTGTAAGCAGCACAGGGTGTACAGCAGGCCAGATTGCTGTACAGGCAGAGGATTAACTATGTGAAAATACAATTCAGACAAGACCCTTGACAAATTTTATGAAAATGATCTGCAATGAGGAATTTGAGGAGGCACTCAGTGCTGCAGTCAGCACTAAATCCCTTGTATTTTACAACCCAATAATCAACCTGCTGCTGTGATTATCGGAGTGGAAGAGGATGAGTGGCTGGAGTAAGTGGCTTTGGGATGGTGCCCAGACCTACCAGGGCCCTGAAGCAGCTCCAGCAGGAAGCTATCCCCGTTTGACATCCTTGCAGCCTAAGCAGACAATGAAGATTTGGGGAAGGAGAGATGCATGTGTTAGATCTTAATTTGGTCGCCTTTGTCCTATATTTGTTCCTATCAGAATCCTTTCCTCACTCTTTTCTTTCCTGTCGCAGAGCCAATGAAAAGATAGTAATGCCAGGAGACATAGCAGAATATTGTCTCCTGAGAAAAATGTCATCTAACAGTCTGCAGCTTTATTCTCCCAGACAAAATTGTCACCCACTATAAGGGCTGCCAAGAGTTCCAGTAAAATCTTTGTAAGAAAAACGTCTTCATCTCCTGAGGTTTCCCTGTTTCTTTTTCCATTTTCCCTTTTTCTTTTTTCATTTTTTCTTTTCCCTTTTCTTCCCAGCAGGAGACAAAGTTCACTGGCAGATTAAAAGGTCTGCATCTGTAAAACCAGCAATGATACCCAAGTGAACTTGGGTAAAAATATCACTGCCTTTTAAAAGTTAGCTAAAGAAAATTTTCCAGTTTGTTTCCAGTTTGTGGACATTTTCTGACATTTTAAAATAATCCAGATACTCTTAGGAATGTGTGAAATGGATGGGAATGTCCAGATCACCAACACCAAGATCATACTTGAGCTCTGGGACCCATCCAGACTTCCTCATGCTCCTGGCTGTGTCCTGCTAGAAATTCTGTGGTCTTGCAAGCCCTTGGCCACTCAAAATGCATGGGGAAGGTGCCTTGGAAAGCAGGTCATTACCTAGCAGTGTCATGAATGGTTTCCAAGACAAACAGGGTTTTAAATAATACAGATATTAGCTGTGTTCAGTCTGGCTGTAAAAAAAAAGAGGCAAAGATTGGAAATGTCCCTTGTCTAGAGGGGCAGCATGTGATAAAGAGGCATGGCTAAGGCTCACCTGTGTTTAAGCTCTTAAGTGACTGTCTTGTTTGTATGAGGTCCAAGTTGGCAACCCAAGTCTATCCTCAACTCTGTCTTCATCTCCTGCTTGCAGTCTTGCACTAAGTGCAGCTCAGCTGAGCTAGAGGGTCCACTTTGAGAAGAGTCACTCGTTTTGACACATACTGCTTTTGTCCTTATGTGTGGAGCTTTTTGTGATCCGTGATATCTTGGAGGAAATTACTGAATAAGAACACATGATAATTGCATTTCATATGGATAAGGAAAGTACAGACGCACTGTAGGGGAATTTCGAGATTATAAAGATTGGATGTGCTCCTTCATCAGCATAGAAGTTGAGGAGTTGAGGGAAGAAGTAAGTATGTCCAAAGAACAGATTATATGCAGTGCAGTGTGGAATTCTCATATTTTATGTCAAATTATCTAATATTAGGCATTCTTGGATAGGAGATTGGTTTGGTCATAATGAAGTGCAGCTTCTCAGATTCCAGGAAAATTTGAAGTCTTACTGTTCAATGGCTTCGGGCAGAGAAGGATCACTGATCAGTTGACTAGGTCTCTTGTACATGACTGAGGAGATACCTGATTAATGACCTGTGACACAGTCTTTGTATGTCCGAGCGAAGCTGCATACCAGATGAATACTAAGATGGCAAATCCACAAAGCATTTTATCTGGCTTTTATTGAGAAAGTGTGTATGGTCTGGAGGCTATAGTGGAAATATGTGGCTATTTTTTAATTGCACATAAACTTTTTCTATCAAAAAACTTTTTTCTAGCAAAAAGGATTGGAAAAGAGTTTTGCCTACAAGTTTGGAGTGTGGACACACTTGTTCTTGTTTCTTTTATTGGTTTGGAGATTCTCCCAATGTTATTCCTTTTTGAATTCAACTCTACAGCTTTTTTTTTTTCTTCTTGTTTTTTTTTAAAAAATGAATGTGCCACAACTGACTCCTTGTTTATAAGCCTGAATCTACTCTTTTGTTTAGTGAGGATAGACAGATTAGACACACATCTGAATGACCTATTATGCATTGTAAGGGCTATGTTTAATTGGAAAAAAAAATAACAGCTGCTTAATTTATGGATATGCACAACAGGACAAACAATTTCAACATGGCAAGCAGAACACTCATCATTCATAGAGTTGGCATCAGTTCCTCACGCGTTGCAGTTGCAACAGGAATCTCTTTCTTTGGGAGTTAATTTAGTGCTTTTGAAAGGTGCTGGATGGTAACCCTGGAGACTGGAGTCCTGTGTTTAGCTCGGGAACAGGTGCAGGGCAGGCAGAGCCCGCCGCTCCGGGGCGTTCCTGCAGCCCGCCCTCCGTTTGCTCGCCCCATTAGGAGGGAAAATCATCAGGGAAGAGAACACGGCAGTTCAACATCCCTTTGCCTTTATTCCACAATACTGAGCCATGGTGGCAGTTTGAAGATAGACAGTTGTCTACCAGGCACTGGACAGAGATCACCAGCATTTTCACATAGTGACCCCCTGTAGGTTGTAATGAGGCTTTTGTCATTACGCAGCAGCCTTCTCTTTTATGAGGAATTTTACCCATTACAGTAATAATGCCCTTTTTAAAGCACAGATTTGAAATGAATAGGAATAAAAAAAAGAAAAACAACAACTGGATGTCTAGGAACATGACTGCGCAGTTAGGTAGTCCATACCCTCAACTCTATAAACTATTATGCTGCACTCATTAATCTTTAGCGAGTGCTTTCAGTTGCTTATTAGGAAACATCTGTTTAATTTTTCTTATTTTATTTCCTTATTGCATTTTCTTGTTTGTTCTCAAAATGCTTTCCCTAGGGGGAAGAAAGCATGTGTAGCGGAGGGTATGAGTTTGGCAGTATTGATTGTTTTCTTTTTTTTTCTTCTTTTTTTTTTTTGGTAACAATATGTGTATTTGGTACAGAATGCAGGATCACAGAAAAAGACTTGAAATTCATTTCTGTCTTCAGTTGTTGGGGATGATCTGTCTCCTATGGAAACCCGTTCTTACCCAGGTCTTACCCATTACATGTTAACCAGGAAGGTGAAAGTGTATTTTCCAATTGTAGATCCCAGAGCTTTATTCAGTCTTTCAAAAATCTTGGGTCCAGGTTATTGTTTATCTTACAAGAAGTGCCTGAGAATTCCCCTTGATTTAAGAGTCAATAAGAAGCTAATGTGGGGAAGATAGTGATAGATTTGCTCAGGGCAGCTCATGTGTTACAGCATTTTGTACTAATGGAGTTTCCTGAGGTGTGATGGCTTCATGCCCAGGAATTACATGGCTGTAATCCAGCTAAGAGGTGACACATGTAAATAACCAAAATCTCGGCTTCATTTGCCAATAGGTGATGGAGTCTTGTAGCACTCAGTGACAATAGAAATGATTACTCATGGATATTACTATGGGTAACTTAGATGCATCAAGGAATCCAAATGCCCTTAAGCTGTGGATTGGATTGGCTTATGTGGGACCAATATTTTCCATCAAAGAAGAATTTGTCTTCCTGCAAATTCTTCAAAATGCCTTCTTCTGCCCTCAGCATTCTGTCTTTTTCAATTGAAGTGCAGCCAGATGTTTTTGTTAATGAGCTCATCTTATGTAAGCACTTATGTATGGTAGTGATGTGAGAAAGCATAGGAGGAATTGAACGTTGTCTTTGTTTTATTGTCCCGTAAGGCTAAGTAATATGATAGAGTCAGCCAAGTGACTATGCAAAAATGCAGAAATAGACTGAAGAGAGAACTGGTTTGTGTGGGACACCACAGATGATCAAGGTAATTGTGGAAGTACAACTTCTCAGTGTGACTTTTCAGGACTGGAGTCCATGTATCTTTTGAAAGATACCAAAGCATTTTCTGATGGATTCTTGAGTGTATCTGAAAAATAAGGGTGGACGTCTTCCACATATTGATGATCATGATCCATTAGTGTTTCCATGCAGTTACACTTTCATGGTCTACTATGACACTAGTTTTCTGCAGGTCTAGAACATTAACATCATTTTTTCTCTATTTCTTCTCTGAGCTTCTTCATGTACACAGAGATTACAGGTAGGCAATAGTTATAGAGCGAGGTATTCCAGGTGGTCTTATCACTGAAGGCAGGGAAAATCTGGAATGCTCGAAGGAAGTTTAAAAAAAAAAAAAAAAAAAAAAAAAAAAGGGATTTCCAGTTTATATAGCGGACTGACAGGAACAAAATGTTTTTGTGTCCGCTCACGGCTCCGGTACCCACCCCATGTGTAGCCTGGTTCCTTGGGCCCCCCAGCCCATCCACCACGCTGCAGTTGCACCCCCTGAATTCTCCATAGCTAGGCCACCTATAATCAATAACAGCTGAATAGCAGCATCTGGTACTGCAAAATTTCAACAGTATCTTGTACGTTTAGAAAGTGAGAGTCAACCATGGATCTAATTTTATAAGCTGTTCTCTGGGTATATCTTGCCTGTTTAGAGGTAGACATTCTGGATATTTTTTTAAAGCCTGGTCTCACAAGACTGCTTGATTGGGGAGGTCCATTAAGTCTCTAAAAGTCGTGAAAGTTACTGAACCTCCCAGCCCTCTGAGACTAACTTTTCACCAGCTGCAGAGATTGTTAAATGTCTGTATCATATGTTGCATTTTACGAGGAAATAGCTAAAGCTGTTTTTGCAGTCTGAGGACACTTACCCTTTGGGCAGGATAACCTAGACTGTGAATTAGTCTGCCAAGGCAGTATACCCTTTCTTTTCTGCTCTTTAATTTTCAGGCAAAGCCGATATATACACTTCTCCCAATTGCTGGTTATGTTGTTTTTATGAAATCAAATTGTGCAAGGCTTAGGATTCATTGAACTGAGCTGCAAAACTCCCTTTGAGTTCAGTGGCAGATCCTACTTGCATTTGGAGACAATAGGACTAAAACTCTCAAACAGATTTAATCAGATTTCCTCTGTTGTTAATAATACCCTAAATTATTAAATTGATGGAATTTTCTAAATGTAATTTACTTTACACCACCTATTGCTGCTTTCTCTTCCTTTTCTACTCAGATAAAGAGAAAAGATTGTTCCTTTAATTTTCTCAGCTACTTAGTACTATACTGTTTGGGTTCACATCTAATGCAAAAGAATGTTAAAACCGTAACAAACATTGTTTTGACTGGTAACGTTCCCTGTGATCCTGTCTTTCTGGAAAACCTATTAGCGTGAAAATAATACAAAAAGTAGATTGACCTCAATGCGTTGCTTTCTGTGTGCAAGTCCCTGTTACATAGAGGACTGCACTACCTACTATCATGCAGGGATTCTGCTTGCCCTGTCAGAAGTGAATTTCATACTGTTAAGAAGGAATAGTGCCATGAAATATGCTCTCTAACTTCAACAGAAGGGAAAAATGGTAAAGGGAAATCTCACCCAGATATAGACCCTGATTATGATCTTTGGATGTAATCCATTGGAGTTTTTCATTATTATTTTTTATTTCAATGTTAAAAAAAATGTGCCCCATATGGTTTGAAAAAAATGAATAGGGTAAATGCTTATACAGTTCTGCATTGTAGAAAAAATGAGGAGAATGAAAGTCTTCTGCATAATAACATCTGATAAACTAGTAAAACTGCATATATCAAGCAAACTGCAGTTTGCAGAAGACAGACTTCTTTTTATGCATGTGCATAAGAAACTAAGGACAGACTCATGCTTAAACATAAATGAGAATTTAATTGACAACTCTCACAATTATCTAGGTAACAATACAATCACGTAATTACTGTTAAAAAATGTGCAAGCCAAAGATTATTTTGGAAAACAGTTTTACTGCAGCAAAGACTAGTGACAGGGAGACAGTACTAAACTACAGAAATGTGCTTAGTCTGCTCTTTAATCATTCTCAAAAGATAAGCATTTTACAGTGTAATCCAACTGGGCTGTTTCAGCAAATTTAGTGTGAGAAAAGCGATAGCTGAAGGGCACTTCTTGAAAATGGTCACTAGTATGAGAATAATTGTGCAAGCAACCAAATGTTTCATCTTAGTATGGAGTAAATGAATACAGAAGCTATTCCAAAGATAGCACCTTTCTGAACTTTGGCTGTAGTCGTGGCTCAGACAGCAATCTGCCAATGCGACCAGAAAAACCAGCAGCCAAACTGACCCATTCACTTAAGGCTCTTCTGTTTCCTGGTTCTTAATTCCTTTCTACCGCTGTGCGATATATGCTATGTGATGCGCTATATATGCTGTTGGAAATGACTACATCCACCTGCCAGGCTAATCCAGAAGGAGCTTCTTTACTTAATTGTAGAAATATCAAATATCTTAAAAGGGAAGAGCCTGTTATTTTAAGATAAGTCTAGAAATTGTCATGTTCCTACTAATTTCTACTCCTCACCACATTGTGAGACCTTGCAATGATCCTGAGGTTCTTGTCCATCACTAAAGTAGAAGTTATTAGTGTAATCTGCTATCTTCATTTTGCCTTTGCGAAAATTAAATGTCATTGTATCTTTGGGGGTTTTTTTTGTTGTTTTTTTTTTTCTTGTTAATATTTTCAATATCAGTAGGACTTCTCTGCTACCATTTTTTTTTTTAATGGAAATGCAGGGCAGGAAAAGCATCTAAATTATTCTGATATGGATTTGAAAACTTCTGCTCCCATCCCAAAGAAAATGGATGTCCTCTCAGAAAGGACATGCTTAGCATTTAAGAGAATTCTTAAAAATCTCCCAATATTGACATTCATGGTTAATTTATGTTCTCTTTATAAAACATTTCTTTCATTTCCATCTCTGGAACTACTTAGAATTAAAAATAAAGAGAACTTTTAGAGGGCGTAAGAAGGAATCTATAAAATCTATGAAAACGTGGTATGTATTTCTAACAGGAGTATTTTGAAATGTTCACTTATCTAAACTCATAGCCTTTATGACTCTTATCACTTCTATCCCCTATACCTATACTACTTAAAGCTGCAAAATTTAAGCTATTACCCAGTCAACTTCTACTTGCCATCCTCAAGCAGAATCAGTGGAGGACAGCATCTTAGGCAATGTCAATCACTGTAAAAACTGGGTGCAAAATATTTGGGATTTCATTCAAAAGATGACACTTTTTATGTTTTGGGCTTTTGCTTATTGTGCTTGCACTCACTTATTCCCATTCTTTATTGTCAGTGTATGCATTATGTTCTTTGGTTATTGAAGTAAGACTTTGGAAACGTCATCTGTCAGTAAACCACCAGAGGAAATACAAGAAAAAGGTAAGATGAGACTTCTGAACTATAGAGTCCAATGCAGCGCTAATTCCTCATTAAATATTCAGATTTTACCTACTTTTTTTTTTTTCTAAATATTGAGCCAAAAATACTGTATTTTTCAGAGGAAAATTCACTCGCTCCCATTCCCAGCAAAGCTGCCATAAAATTAACAGAAATTAATTGAAAACTTCATATGCGTTTTACATGTTGAAGTTCATCTTGGGGACAAGCATTAGAATTCTTCTGCAAAGCAGGAGATTTTTGCTGATGCTCTGACAAATGCATAGTTGTTTGTGGTTTTTGTTTTGCATGCAGCTGATCTGGTTGCTCTCTTGAAGTCCTGTGCATGCTGGGGATGCCTTGTTGGCCCTCCTCAGTGACATGAAGTATTTTTTTTGAGTTGCCACTTACCTTCAGTAACCCTGATGATGAGATGCGTGGGATGAGGAGGAGGAGGAGGCTGCTCCACTTAGAGAGACTTGGAAAAGCCTCACAGAGAGTAGAAGGGGGAAAGAGGTTTTCTCATCAAAGGAAAGTGGAAGTTTCTTATTCTAACCAGGAGATCTGGTAAAGATATTTGTTCTATATGGTATGTAATTTTTCACCTGGTGGTATTTTTGTTCAAACAGAAAGGTTTCCTTGAAGTGAGGCAGTTATTTTTAACCTCTATTACCAGGAGAAACCTTCCTGCTAAAATAACAAACACACAATACAATTTTTAAAGCCTTTGCTAATTATATTACTAGCTAATTTGTTTTGGTATTTTTTTTTCATTTTACTTTAGCAACTGATCTTTATGCTAAAGAATAAAATGAAACCGTAGGAAAATAAAAGGCAACTGCTTCTTTCTATAAGTGGTTTTAATTCATTAGATTTCTTTATCCCTCTCTCACCCCCTCCTTCCCCTATTACAACAGCTTCTATCTTATGCCACAAGCAAATGTAATTTCTGTTGTTGCTTCTTTGCAATATCCAATTTGTTATGATGTATTATGCATGCCAGTATAATTGCAGAGGAGGAGTTAAGCTGACTGACAGTTTAAAGAGGTGCATTTCTTTGGCTGTGTCACTCACAAAAGCAACAAAAAGAAAAGTGGGACAAATTGATGCCCTGATGAAAGTATTAATCTGCTAAGATTTAGATGAAACAATGGGACTGTCCTAATCAAGCCATATCTCCTAGGGAACAAAGTGACAGCATGGACTTCTGATATAGAGAAGATTACTATAACCTCGGTAGCAATATCAGTTAAAATATCCAGTGAACTCCCTGTATCTACATTACTAACAATTAAAAAGGTGCTTGTCAGTAGCACTCTTAGTGTAAGCCATTTTTTTTTTCCAAAAACTGCAAGGTCCTATATAATGAGTTATTCTTTGCCATTTATTTTCGTATGAAGAATATAAGAAAATATATAATAATAATAAATAAAAGCAAAATAGGAAGGTTGGTAAGTATTCCACATGACATCTCCTTAAGGCAAATATATAAGATTTTCTGTGCAAATGAGCACAGAGATTATAAATGCAACAAATTGCACCTTTGTAATTCTGATGCTGAAGAGCATGATGCATCCATTAAACTAATGCTAAAGTGTTTTATTCTTCTTATATTCTTCAACAAATTGCAGTGGTAGACGAACAGCTTTTAAAGTCAAACTTTTTTTTTTTTTTTAAATCTCCTTTACACCACTGAGCTGCAATTCCTTTGTAATATTTAGCAATTCCTGTCCTGAATGTTTCTATCATTTGCTTACGCACTAAGCCAGGTGAAATGGCAAGAGGTATGTGGGCAGGAAGATTTAACAAGTAACCTTTGATGCACTGGAGACTACCTGGGCTTGAAAATTTCTCTCGACTATAGAAAAGGATCCCTTGCAATCCAGGGTGATTCTTCTGCCTTCGTCTCATATTGTCCTACCCCTGCTCTTCAAAATCATTCAGAACTCATTCTGAAAATTCATGGTCCTTGAACAGATTAACAAATTTACTTTTGGGAATTAACTGTGAAATAGTTACATTGGTCTCTGCAATACAGGCCAGGTTCAGTTTTTGCATTCAATAAGGGAGTAAAATGGATCTTTCATAGGCTTAAATCCTGAAGGAATCAGACTAGGCAAATTAGCTCTTCAGGCAAAGGAACAACCAACCATTTTGATGGTTTAATCAGGTGGGAATAGGGCAGCAGAGTCAAAGTGACCAGCTGCAGTATCATCCTACTATCAGCTCTCTCTTCCTCTGGGGTCTTGTGTTACAGAAGAGCAAGTTCTGACCGTTTCTGCAGAAAGTCACCAGGCAGTTGCTGGAAACTTGATTATTACTCCTGGAGCCTGTGCTTGTTAAATGGCTAAATATTAGTATGTGCAAATAACCAATTAGCTCACCCAATCATGCTAAGCTATTATTTGTGGAAGCATGGGCTTCCCATAATTGTGAAAATCAACCCCCTGAAGTTTTCCCCTCTCAGTATATAAATTCCACAACACTTGTTAAGGACAGCATGGAATCTGAGAAAACTATGCCAGATCCTTGCTCCTAGGTAAAGTGGTTAAGAATGGATATTGCCAGGTGAGAAACCATCCTGGTATTGCAGGTGCAACATTGTGAGATGTCCCCAGGAATCCTGAAATGGAGGAAATAGTAATCTTTTTTTAATTTTAATGCAAATGTCTGTATACTGATACTGCCTATTGTTCCAAGAAACACTGCATTTCTCTGCTTAGGTCTGATATTTTTACAGAGTCAAGTCACTGAGTTCTTATGGGCTGAACAGGATCCACTGATACTTTTTTTTTTGGCCAGTTAAGATCAACTCAGAGAAAGGAACCTCACGCCTAAATGTCACTGCTGACTGCTAGTTAGCAGGTCCATTGTAAATAGAACCTGTTTATTATTTCCTCAGAATTGTCTTATCAAAACCTCATAGAAATGAGATCTATCTAAAAGCTCCTTTAGCAATTGCAAACGGGCATGCATATCGAAGCGTTGCTATTCATGAAAATAGTCTTTTTAGAGGATAGTTTTGTACAAAGAGGAACACTATGTTTGGTAATTTATTTTCAAAGAAACACTTTAGATTTCTGTAATAAATGGTACTGTTATCAACAAACATGCACAAAAGTCAAGTGACGAGGAATTCATATAGGAATGTCATGTACTTCAGCAACAAATGTTTCTTAGAATCTCCAGGTTGTATGGGTTCTGTGTAGAATGGAAGTCCTCAGGAAAACAAACAAACAAAAACACCTTCCGGATTGTAAGCCTTTTTTGTGCTGACTACTCTAGCTGCTGAAAAGTAATATATCAATATAAATATTGCACATGTATTCAAGCCCACTGTCCTGAGTTTTCAAAACATTTGTGTTTCCCACTGCTCTTGCTTTGGAACAGTCAAGCCACAAGCTCGAGGGGAAGCAGCTGAGCCTGGGCAGCCTTGTAAAAATCTTTGCTCCTAAGGAAAAGGTAAAACAATCAGTGTATTGGAGTATTTCAGAAATATTCAGCTGCTGAAGGGGCTGCATGAGCCTGGTATCTGTCTGGCTACTAGCCCCAGGATCATGGATCTGCAGAAAGGTGATTCCCAACAGTGTTTCACAGCTGAGAAAAGTAGTGCAGAGCTCAAGTTTGTGTGTACTATGTGTAAAGTTGGGGAAAAAAGGGCAGAAGGGGGATTTAGCTGTTGGTTTCCACTCATTGGCCTGTGGGAGACTCTTCCCTGGTTATCTTAGTTATGCCTATGTCCTGGGTAAATGACCTAGGCTACTTAGCATCACTTAATTGATTTTAGAAATCAATAAACGCAGGGACTGTTTAGCCCCAGTTCAACCACAGCTTTTATATCTTGATTATTTATTTATTTATTTATTTTCTGTGCTTGTGTTAGAATGTTTAGACGGTGAGAATAAGTAATGAAGATTTCTCTATGAAAGTCACTCATTAGCCCTCACTATGAATAAAACACTTTTGGTCAGACAGTTAATTATACAAACAGATGGGAATTAGTTTATGTGAAACCATTAAGGAGTCCTTCGTTTGTACAAAGTTGGAGTCAGGCAAGCTTTTTTACAATGAAGACTAATCCTGTTCTTGCAGTCCATTTCAGAAGACAAAACCCTGCCATTTCATGGTACTTCTGGAGTGAGAGTCAAGATACTTTCAGTTGAGGAGGGTGATGGTTCTCCTGCACTTCCATACTTCCCAATCCACATGTTGATTCAGACTGGAGCAGCTTCATGCTCTAAATTATTTCTGGCAAGAGTCTCAAGAAGCCATGGAGAGTACCTGGGGTCATGCATTAATCAATATACTGAACTTAGATGTGTTTTGCCCTAGAAACATTCCCTTTGTAGAAGATGGAAGAGAGGGAAAGATACAGCAGACTTGCAGTAGCCTATCCATAGGGTTATTCCTAAGATAAAGTCAAGTCACTCAAAGGGGGTTTTTCACTATCTTTAAGTATGGAGTAACTAGAACAAACGCCGCACGCTATTAGAGGAAAGTCCATCATTTGCTGTAAGACAGCCCTCCCTCATTGCTCTATGCATTATAGCTCAGCGAAGAGCAACAAGCATGCATATTTTTTCAAGGTACTGCATTCAAGAGTGTACTTAGGGTAGGTCATCTGAAAATAGCCACTGGCATTGTTTTTTTCATCTGCTACTTGAATGGATAGGTCACACTGAAAAGGCTTTTTCCCCTGACTTCGAGATATGATAGACATAGACATCAACTCTACTTTCATAAACCTTTTATCCACATTGTATGGTGATATATTTAAGCAGTGATTTGTTTACTGGAAACATATTAGTGATAATATCCAATGTGAAGGGGCATGTTTCATAACTAAAGATAATTATAAATAAGGTTTTAAATTCTATTCATTGCAGATTAAAAAATCAGTATCAAATAAAAAATACAGAATTTCTTTTGGAGTACTTAACATAGAAAAATAACTGATTTCCCATACTAGAAACAGATGGTAAAGTCCTTTACATTTTAAGTGCCAAGATTTCCCAAACAAGTTCAGCTTTTATCATTTTGTACTGCAGACTATAAATGGCCATGGGTATAGCATGATTACCGTTATTATAGATTAAAAAAAAAGCTCTTCAGTCTTTGAGTCTGTCCCTTTTCAACCAAGACAATGTTGTTTTCTATTAAACATTTACTAATGTCTTCTCAATGGTAGACTTCCACACTAAAGGATTGCCACTTTCAGAAAAGCAGATAAAATATGAGAATAACTTAAATATATTTTCTTACCCAGCCTTTGTACTTTCCATGTCTGCACACAGTCTGTTTGCTTAAGAAAGTGACCCCAAATACATGGTAACTGCTCTGGAAAGGTCCTTCCTGGCTGCACAGTGGATATTCTTCGGCAGGGTTTAAATCTGCTCCTGCTATGGCATTTAAGAGTTTTCACAGCAGAGACTTTGGTAAATCAGAGGTGTGTTTCAGTGAATCAGAGCTCCTCATTTAAGCGTTGACTGAGAATCAATCACCTCCCGCAAAGCCAAGGCCGAGTATTCCCTTCCTTCCCTTCACAGTTGTGCTCTGAGCCCTGGAGTAGTTTCCGCTGTGCTGTGAATGTCATGCTGGCCTGAAGTCCCCTTAGATCTGCACAATTTTGAACCAGGTGCCAGGCTGAGTAGCAGCAGCCGTGGACGGTGGGCAGGTTGCGTGGCTCCTGCAGGGTTTGCTCCTGCCCTGCTCTGCTCCAGCATTGGCACTTGGAGAAATATGTGGATAAAATATGTGGGAGCTGCTCTGGGACTGTGGCTCAGTAAGTAGATGAAACGCGTCTCTAGCCCCAACTCCTGTCATGACTCATGCGGAATCGGGGCCAGATTCAACACTTTGTCGATTTCCTGCGCCTTTATGATTCATCTAAATTCATCTTGTTTCTTTGTTCTGAAAATTATTAAAAGAAAAGGTCCTTATCAAAAGGGAACCTGGTTTCACAGTCTTACCTTTGAAACTGATAATCTCCCCCACAAAACCAACTGAAATTCCCCATGTGGTTGCCCCACAGGGAGCAGGTGGGCACATGGTGGGGAGCAGCATGACAAGGGCTGTCTGCTCCAAGTGTGTCAATTAAAAGAAAATTCCTCTGCCTGCAAATTCTCTGTTCAATTAGAAGGAAAATGTAACAGAAAACTACATGGATTGAAGAGTACTTGCTTTTCCTTTTCCCCAGTAGCTTAAAATTGAATAAAATGCAACTCTGGTTTGCACAGCTCTGGTTGCTGGCTTGGCCAGGCAGCTCCTTCCCAGCCTCCTTTAGCTGCTGAGGCTGCTTTTGCTGCTCGTCGTCTTCTCATAACTGCGCATGCAAGGAATTTATATTATCTATTGTTTGTTCGCAACTTCTGACTTTATTTTTCCAATGCTATCTGTTTTTAAATTAGTAATTTCCACTCCCTCATGCAATTCTTCTAAATTACTTTTTGGAGTACTGGCTATTAATATTTTAGGTAGCTTTGATATCTTACCTTATAGTCTTCAATTTTATTTTACATTTCACAGGTTCCTAGTTGCAAATAATCCTACAGGCAATTTTCTCACATTGCAACTATTCCTTGAAAGATATGCTAATGTAGCGAGGCACTTGCAATACTGGGGGTTAAGTTAATCACCCAAAATGAGTCATATTACTGTCAGTGGTATATAAAGACATCCCATAGTGAATTACCAGGCAGACTAGCGTTAAAGCTTCTTTATAAAATACCAGAAGCTGAAGATGTGCAGAAATAAGCATTCATTTCAGAATACAATGAACTAAGGAAACTGTTTCTTTTTTATTACTATTATTTCTGGACTTGAAGGAATCAAATAAATATAGTGATTGCTTTTCCTTTAAAAAGGGACCAATATTATGTGGAAAGCCCTTGTGAATCAAAAAAAAAAAGAAAAAATATAAATTATTGTTTTTATATTAGTATATTTGCACAAGTAAAGGAACTGTCTGCTCTCTGTTCAAGCTAAGCAATGAGAAAGGCCGGGCATCTAAGTACTAAATTAAAAGATTAGATTACAATATTTAAAATGCAACTTGGAACTATTCTTATAACCTTACATTTGTTTCCAGGTAGCCAGAATGTGTGTACAACAGACAGGTATGAATTTATTCCTCATGTAGTGTAATTCTGACTGGGTGCTTGGACAGTCTTTCTAATAGAGACAATATTTCAGGTGCCTACATAGAAAACATCTCCTAGATATTTTGACATGTCTCTATAATTCCAGCCAAAAGGAATGTCAGCTGGAGCCCACTGGGACATGAACAAGGAACCTTTTGTCCAGCAAAGTCAAACACTGTGCCGAAAATGTGCCCCTTGTTTAGAACGAAGAAGTTCTGAAATGAAGTCTGGTGTCCTTCGTGCTGAGCACAGAGCAGCCTTTCACTCTCTGGGCTGGGACAGAGGCAGGATCTTCTGTGGGGCCTGGTTTGCGTGGCTTGCACCATGCACAACGCTCCAGCGCTGTTCAGTGTGGACACTGGATTAAGGAGTTTGCGATAGCCCTAATCTGGTCTGCCAGACCAATATATTCTCCGCAAACCCACTGCTTACAGGCAAGCAGAGGTGCAGCCAAGGGCTGCATTTTAAAACAGAACTACAGCAGTATAAGTACTGCTCTACTAATGATCTAGATTTCTGTTTCTTGTCTGGGGAAAAAAGCAAAATAAGATTTAGTTACATTGCAGTGATATGCATTTTTATGAGAACAAATATATTTCGAAGCAGAAAAGATAGGGAGTATGTGGGAAGGGTTTATGTGGAACATAGTATTTATTTGCCATGCATATTTGATATGCGTTCATTAAATACGCAATAGAAATGTCAACATAAAGTGCTGTTTAGGTCCTCCTATAAAAACAAACTGCATTGGTATTAAAATTGGAATGCACTAATCTTTGGTTAAATACAAGCCTTATTTGCTATCCAGCAAAGAATTGTTTGGTTGACTGTTGTTAAGTAACCATATATTTAACCTAATTTAATTTGCCCTTCATTTATAAAGTCTGATAGAGTGATACTGTGTCAGTGTCACCAGCACTTTCACATACCATCATTTGCCATTACATAGATGTTTTTTTTCACTCTCACCCATTGACATTCAATCACTAACAATTATCACCAGCCTGTACCTAATTTGAAAGTATTTTCACAGTCTCACTGAACCATTGCCAATCCTTCTTAGAAAGGGGAAAATACATATATTTCTTCAAACAATATTTTTGTATAGCATACTTTCATCTGGCATAACCATAACAGATAAATCTATTCAGTGATAAACTGGACTTGAGATAGAGGGCAGCATCTGTGAGTTGAAATTTTGGTCTGAAAACTAAACATTCCTATGTTTGGATATTTTGGCTTGGGTATTTTGAGGGGTTTTTTGTTTGGTTGGTTGGTTGGTTTTTTTGCTGGTATATTCATGCTGATTTAAATAGCTGTCCCTTTGGACTCAATCTTTTAAACAATGTTTATAATAATGATCTATGCCCTGGAAGGGATTCTTCTTTTACTACAACCCTGGAAAGGTAATTTTATCAGAATATGCAATTAGAAATATAAAATATATCATACAGAATGTTTCAAAACTACTACAGCTTTAAAGAGAATTTAGGGTTTTCCCTGTAAATTGGGTTTTATGCCCTAAGGCTTATTAATATGCCCTGCTCGTAACCTTTATAAGTATTTCAGTGCCTGTACCATAACCTTGACTGTTTCTGCTGCCTGTGTATTAGTATTTGGGGAGGAGTCTTGCTACACCACACTATTAAATTAATAATATTTTTACAAAGAGTCCCAGAGGTGTACAGCTTATCTAAAACCTGCCTTTATGCAAGTCTTTGGTAGGTTTACTCAGCCGTCATTCAAACGCCTGCAGTGTAATGCGGCGAAACCGGAGCAAGATTTTAATTCAGACACTGGTAACAGCCTAACCCAGGCGACATGGAGCTCAGTGCAGCCAATTTGCTCTGCAGAGGAGCGGGTAAATGAGCTCGGGCTGCGATGGCAGCGCCGCGGGGACGGCCGGCACTGCCCGCGCTCGCTGCCTTGCAGCTTTCACAGGCATCTCGCTGGCGGGCCCTGATGGGCACCGTTGCCGTACAGCACGGGCACGCACGTGAATATTCGCTGCTCTGTTTAAATGGGTGCCCTTTCCTGAGGTGCGTATTTCATGTAAGACTTTCTCCATTTTCTCACTCTGTGCTTATTTCTGTAATTCTTTTCTTGGTTTCTTTTTCACAAAGCAATAGTAGTTCAATCCTTATCTTTGGCCTCTTTTCAGTCCCGTGCATGTTTCGATTTGGGAGTGACCAGAGTAAGAAGGATGTCATCTCCTTCCGTGGGCTGTCAGTATCTGCCACATCTGAATGCCTGTGGGCTAAAATAAATAGCAATGCAGTGCCCTTTGGACACTCAGGTAACAGAACAACGTTACGATGTCCTGATGAACACACGTACCAGTTTTACTACAGGCCAGAAAGATTACACATTGTTTATGATAAAATAATTCAGCTTGGATCTTGGTACATGGGAAGTATAAAGGAAAAATAACACAAAATTTGTGTTTTACTTCATAAAATGTCTCATTCAACAGGTTTGTTGCAGATATTTCTTTTTTAAAATATCTGGTGAAGTAGACGCTGCTATGAAGGCAGCCAGGCAGGTAGACAGATGGGCAAGTAGGCCCCTGTATGTTGCTATTTTGGAGGATCTTTGAAAAATTATCATCCTGGGCAAAACACACAAACAGAAAAATAGGAAACAATGAGAATAAATTTTAAATTTTATGAGGAAGAAGACAGCTTTAAAAAAGGCAGTACTGTATTGAGGGATTTCATTACATCCTTCATTAAAGATCAGAATGAAAAGCAGGAATTTAATAATGAGGTATAATTCAAAATAATTAGACGATTCGAATAAACGCCTCATTAAAATAACGAGATTTGTGTGCTATATAACAGTGATTGTTTTTTCCTCGCTCCAAAATGTATGCATGGCGAACATGTCTAGCTCCCAGAAACTCCGCTCTGCCAGTGCTGGGGTTTATTCCCAGCCCCAGGAATGGGCTATCCCAGCACTGGAGAGTGCAGGGAGCTCCGATCACCCGGGCTGGAGGGAAGCAGGCATAAAGCGGGTGCTCAGATGGGAAGGACATCCTGCCCTCCAGGGTCCTTCCTGGAACTAAACTATTTCGGTGCCACTGGAAAACCCCAGGGACGTATATTTGTTTGCATTCTCATACCGCAAACATCTAATCAAAATGGCATGGAGAGAGCGGGAAAGCTATTATGAAGCTGAGCCCAAACATGCCAAGTTTTATCCTGAGAGAAGTTTACAGCCTGAGGCTGTAAGCCCCCGAAAATAGGTGTTCGTAATGGAAGTGCCATCTTAACCTTATCTGTAGCGGCACTGCTGCTTTGCTGTAATATCTCCTCTCCTAGCATCTGTGAAATTGTAATCTGTCCTGTGGCTGGTAACTGAGAGATGATGAAACCAAGGGCTATGCTCTGAACTACCTTAATTTGTCTGTGCTAGGTTTTTGCTGGCACATTAAAGGGAAGGTGAGATGGGGCGAGGGGCTACTATCAGACACCTGAGAGCCACTGACATGCTTGGCAGAAAGGGAAGCAGGCGCGGGACGGCTGCGCGCATTAGTCACCACATTAGCTTGTTACACCCCGATATGTTTTTCTTTCTGTGCAGCAAATGTGGAAGAAAATTGTTTGAACATCTCATCTCTAATATTTATTTTTCAAACTAGTGGGCTTAAAAGCTAGCCCGCATAGGACACCTTCACCCTGGTACCGGAGATGTTTTCTCTGCGTTATTCAGCATTAATTCCATCCCCCTTCCAAAACAGTGATATGTGCTGCATTACTTCTGTATCTGTAGCATGTTTATTCCTCTGCCTGGTGGATATGATGAGAGAGACTGGTAGTGTTATCGAACAAAAAGCTATTTTTGTCCTGACTTCTGCCTTACTTGACTTCTTTATAATTACTTTAAATTTAGTCAATTATATCTTTACTCACATCTATCGTCTTTAATGGTCCAATAAATTAATTCAGGTTTTGGAACTGTTTCTACCCCTTAGCTCACACTAACATTTAGGAATAGAGGGTTTTGTTCCTTAGAAGCTTCTTTACAGCATTGACTCTTCCCCATTTGAACTGGGAAACTTGAACTGGGGGGGTCTCTTCTGAGCACGGTGCGATTCAGCATTTACCAGCTTCATCCCTGTGTTACCTCCCGGCTTGCTCGCAGCGGTGCCAGTGCGCTCCTTTGGGCTCTCCCACAAGCACAACAGTCACTAGTGATTTCTCAGCATTTCACGTTATCCAGACTTTCGCTAATTCTGGGAGCTATTTGACTACAAGAGACTAAGTTTGCCTGTGGGTATGTGGATTGCTGGGACCCCGGGGAGAGCGAGCGTGGGCAGGGCTGGAGAGGCAATTCCTGTGAGCGCAGCATGGGCACGGCGCGCTCAGCCCACGCGTACAGCGTGCTTGCATTCCCCATGTGTAACCCGCATTTAAAATGCCACTTTTTGAAAACACTCTGCCCGTATTTTGTCCATGAAATATAAGCATAGAAGACTATGAAAAGCCCTACAAAATAGCAGATATTTTGGAAAACAGATGATATCCTAAAACAGAAAATGTTTTCAGAATTAAATCAGAATCCAGTTGTCAGGACAGTTCAACACTGGAGCTGCAATTCATAAGGTTGAATACAGATTTTTCCATATTGTATCTTGTAACAGTATTTGGCTAATTGGAAGAAGATTGTTTTGCACTGCTTTGATTTTTTCTTAGTGGTAGAGAAACTGTAATTCCTTTTAGTATGAGAAACTGTAATTCCTTTTAGTGTGAGAAACTGTAATTCCTTTTAGTGTAGTGTGGTACAGCATAGTAGTGTAGTTGTAGCGTAGTCATATTTTCTTAGATTAATGTTCTAATTTCAGATTTGGATGTGGAAATTGCCCTATAAATAATTCTTAGATAAAGAGATTCTTTAACTGAAAAGTTTAGTTTTTAATGCTTGTTATACTTTTTAATACTTTAACAAATTATAGCTGTTGTGATCCAAATCTGCTGTAGCCTTTTTCCCATCCAGTTTGCTATATGCGCTGACACTCTTGCTTTGTCATTTATCCAGATGTCCTTCATTATCCAGATAATTCTCTGAGCAGGTGTGAGAGTGTCTGGAAATGCCACCTGAAATTGGAAGAAGAAATCGAGTTTTGGGAAGAAGATAATTTTTATTTTATTAGATCATAATGATCTGTAACCTCTTGGTAACACATAAACAAATGCAGACATTTTATCAGCTGTTTGGCTAGCATATGCTTGCCAGCTTAGGTTTGAAATTAGGGTCATGCTTCCTAACAGGTAGATACAGAACCACAAGCAAACAGAAATAAAGTGCTTCAAGGGAGCACTTTTAATCACACGTGCTGTCGTTAGGTACATTGGACTTTCAAATCCAACAAAGGTTTATATAAAACAAAGAATTATATGTAATTAAAAAAAAATCAGTACCGCATATAGAGTAGAAATAGAGACTTTAATAGTACTAATCATGTGCACATAAGCTGACAAAATAGCCTGGTAAATGAATAAGTAGGTGTTCACCTCAGGGGCTGAGCAGTGAACAGTCCTCCTCACACATGGGATATTGCAAACATCTATTTGTGTGGGGCTGTGAGGGTGTTTCACATGTACTAACCTGGACCAACCCTCTCCTTTTTCCACCTGCAGCCACTTTGATACAGATTGCAGCAACTCCCAGCAGCACTGGGTAAGTCCTCTGACTTCAGCCCTGCTCTCCCCTCCTTGTTGGTCCTCATGGAAATGTTCATTTGAGAGGGTCGGGTTGGCTGTTGCTTGTAGGGGCCCTGAGTTTAGTGTAACACAGTAATGAACTACTAGATAAGGAGATACCGACCCTTTTCCGCTAGGAATAATGTTGGTTCACTGCTGAATGGGGTGGATGCCTTGGTGACAGAGGATGCAGAGAAGGCAGAGTTACTAAATGCTTTCTTTGCTTCTGTCTTTACTGCTAAGGCTAGTCCCCATGAACTACAGAGCCTGGACACAAGTGAGAACTGGGAGGGAGGGAGACTTTCTGCTGATGGAGGAGGAATGGGCTAGGGATTATTTAGGCAATCTGGACACCCATAAATCTATGGGCCTGGATGGGATGCATCCAAGGGTGCTGAGGGAACTGGGTGGTGGGGAGAGGGCGGTTATTGCTCAGCCGCTCTCCAGCATGGAGAGCAGGGGAGGTGCCGGAGGACTGGAAGAAACCAACGTCATTCCCTGTCTTCAAAAAGGGCAAGAGGAATGCCCAGGAATCTACAGGCCAGTTGGCCTCACCACCGTCACTGGAAAGGAGCAGCTCATCCTAGGCACTATCCCTAGGCATGTCAAGGAAAATAAGGTAATTAGGTGTAGTCAGCATGGATTTACCAAGGAGAAGTCATGTTTGATGAGCCTAATAGCCTTCTACGATGGGATGACTGGCTGGCTGGATGATGTGAAAGCCGTGGAGAGGGATTTGGGAGTCCTGATTGACAACAAGTTAACCATGAGGTGGCAATGTGCCCTCATGCCCGAGAAAGCTAATGAGATCCTGGCCTGCATCAGGAGGAGCATTGCCAGCAGGTTGAAGGAGGGGATCCTACCCCTCTCCTCAGCTCTGGTGAGGCTGCACCTGGAGTATTGTGTGCAGTTCTGGGCTGCCCAGTATAAGAGGGATGTGGAGCTTCTAGAAAGGCTTCAGCATAGAGTGACAAAGATGATTAAGGGACCAGAGTATCTATTGTGTGAGGAAAGACAAAGCGAGCTGGGCCTGTTTAGTCTGCAGAAGAGAAGACTAAGAGATCTGATCAATATGTATAAGTACCTGAGGGGTGAATGTAGGGAGGATGGGGCCAAGGTCTTCTCAGTGATGGCCAGTGATAGGACAAGGGGTAATAGGTACAAACTGAAACACGGGAAGTTCCATCTCCATGTAAGAACTTCTTTCCTGTGAGGGTGACAGAGCACTGGAACAGGCTGTCCAGAGAGGTTGTGGAGTCTCCTCCGCAGATCTTCAAAACCCGCCTGGACGCCACACTGTGCCGCGTGCCCTGTGTCCCTGCTTGAGCAGGGGGGTTGGACTAGATGATGTCTAGAGATCCCTTCCAACCTCAACCATTCTGTGAATCTGTGATTCTGCAATACCAGAACTAGAAAGGTCCTTCACAGCAAAGCTGTGACTCAGTTCACCTCATTTGGTTTCCATCTGAAATAAAGAAAACCAACAAGAGATTCAAGCAAGACAGTGGTAAGCCTTTGAAGTGAAACTTCTTGCCTTTGATAGACTCAAAAATGCCTGAAATGGTGCTTCTTTTCTTCTGATTAAATTCAGTAGCATTTAGTCAAAGAAAAGTAGCCTATATAAGTCATATATACAAAATTATACGTAAATCAGTTTTGCCTTAGTGAAGTTGGATAAAAAGAAATATCTCGAGAAGCCTAAACTATAGGAACAGAAGTTGAAAAAAGCACTCATTGAAATTCATGCCTGTGGAATTTATACACTTATATAAAGAGCATGTTGTGCACTTTCAAACTGGTGAACTAAAGTCTTTACTTTCCAAGGATGAGCCACTGCCTTTTTTCCTCCTATGCTTGCAACCCTTAGTTGGAAGTAAAAGCCATCTGCTTCTTTCTAGTAGTTACTTTTTGAATTATCCCAAGTCTCCTAATTCACTTGTTTAGAAAGTTTTAGGTTTCCAAGTCCATTTGTGTACTGAAAAATTGCTATTTTGCTACCTGGAGCTAAAGTCAGAGCTCAGGTATTGATCTCAGGAAAAAAAAAAAATTACTGAGGCTTGTGGGGGATTTAGTTTTGACAAGAAAGACTGACTTTGAAGGCCTCCAAAGATGCAAAATTCTTTCGATGGCATGCATTAGTGATAATCAGTGTGTGTTGCCATGGTTCAGTAGAAGTCAGCACTGAACTTCACAAAACTCTTTCAACCTTTCCTCCCTAACTGTATAAATGTGAAAGTAACAATAAATCTTGTTGACAATTACCTCCACATCTATTGGCAGGCAGTCAGCTGCAATGTGAACAGCATTGTGCGCAATATGTGCAGCACAGCCAACACCCATTAACTATCTCCCTAGTTTCTCCTGTGACTTGGAGAACATGTTATTTTTCCCCAGTGAGCAGCCCTTTCAAATGCTGAATTAGTAATATTAGCACCAAATACTACTAATTTGTCAGCCAGGCAGTGTTTTTCCAAAGTGTTCGCAATGGGCTCTGATAACTGCTTTGCAGTTCAGCAGAGCAAAGATGGAAATTCAAAAACTTCTGTAGATCATTTGTGAAAGACTTAAAGGAATAGTAATACATATATTCTTTCACCATTTGAATATTCATTAAAAAAATCAGTCCTATTCAACAAGAAACTTAAATGCATGCTTAAATGCAAACATATACATTAGTTCTTTGAAGAATCAGTGTTAGAAACATTTTTAATAACATTAAATATTTGTTCAAAGAACAGGGAGAGGTATTGTCAGATCCAGCTCTGTATTTTCAAATTTTGGTGACTGCCTTAAACAATATTTATGAAAAAGTAAATGAACCGCTTCACTATACAGAACAAATTTCTACAGTATAGCACACACTTACTGCTTGCATACAATTTTCATTGACATCAGCATGAAATCTGCGTAAAGAAATGCCTAGCATATGAATCAGAAAAGCAAAACAGATTAGGGTGGATAGTCTTACCTTTCTAATCAGTTTCCCTATGTAGTTCTTATAGGAAAGTGCACATACACTCTTACATATATGAAACATGTATATTTAAATCTATATATGAAAATTACCTACCCACAGTAAAAGCACGGCATTCAGCAGAGATTTGCTGTGCACATCTGAGAAGTTAATTCAGCTCTTCTCCTTCCATTATTTTTTTTTTCAATTCATGCTTTGTCAAATATTGTATATGAATGACATATAAATAGGGGTTGTTACAGCTAAGACTATCTATAGTTCTCCCCATTGCCAGATTCGCAAGAGGACAGCATTAAGCTGACTGATTTAGTACAGGAGGGAAAGGGAAACTGCTTCTGTATCTGGAGAAAATGTATGGAAATCTTTGCCAGAATAGTCCAAATGCTTGTAAGAAGTTTGTGAATTATGTTCAATTATCCAAGGAATTTTATCTAAATCTACATAGTATTACTTTTTACTAAACACTGACTGGCTTTATAGGTGTAATATTGACTGCAGAAAGAGTATATATCAGCAAGTGGCACTGTTATGGAAATCCTGAGTCTCTCTGGTCTGCAACTTGACTGTCCTTGCTGGGCAGTAGCAGAATCACTGGGGGATAATGATATGATTTTAGGATAACTTTCTTCATTGCTTTTCTATCTATTCTAAATGTTATACTGTAAGAAAATCCAAAATGTAGCAAAAACTGGATTTATTTCCTGATGTACCAATGTTAAATAAGAAATTGAAGATGAAATGATAAATTAAGAACCAGGGCTCCAGGGTTGGTAGGTTCTGCTTTTGGAGTTAGCACTGATATACTTGATTCTGGGCAAGTCATTGGCGAACAGTTTCAGTACTATATGAACTGCATATATAAATTCATTTTACACATTTTACCTGATTAACACTCACAGTTCTGCTGAAAACCAGTGACTCAGGCTGCCCCTTATGGTTCTCATAATTTTGAAAGAATAATGTTGCTCAGGGCTTCTGGAAATAAATTAAATTTTGCTACATTCTTAAATGTGTTCTGAGGTGCTCAATGTCTGGATCTCAATTTTGTCATTAACGTCCCCAGGCCAACTGCGTACATTGTGGAACTAAAACAATTTTTACAAATTTTACTTTTGTCTCTCTGGCATGACTGATCAATATTTCTGAATTTCTGCGAGTTCCTTCCATGGAAACCACCTCATAAGAGAAATATATTACATGTTATAGAATATACGAGATACTATATATGGTTGTAAAACCTGCCTCTGTGCAAGAGGTTTTTTTTTTTTTTAAGTGAACTTTCTATTTATGCTCAGCAGTTTACCCATATTTTAATTCCCTCATAAGGATCACAAAAATAGGGAAATATAGAAACATATGCTGTAAAGGTAATGTTCCTCTTATTTTTTCCCCACAAAGAAAAGGAAGCTGCTAGAAACGTTGATTTCTTTTAAACCTTTCAACAATTGGAGATTATTGAAATACTAAATTACTGGCACACAAGAGAACTAGATGATTGTTGTTCCACATTTGCGACACAAAATAAATGATGACTTGGAAAAAAAAAAAAAAACAGCTGATATTTTGAGTTTTAACTATCAGACTGAAAAGCCTGATGAACAAAAAAGTGGGGAGGAGGGAGAACAGTGAGTGGAAAGACAAACACGTTAAAAAAAAATTAAAGCCTTTGTCAGGCTCAGAAAGAGAAACAGACTTAATTATTATTTTCTCTTCATTCCATTTTGGGAGCTTTATCTGAAACTATAACTTACAAAGAGCAATTATAAACAAATGGCACCCAGCATGAATACTTCTCTGAGGTTTGATCGTCTCATCCTTGGCTCTTACATCAGCACAATGATGTGTTGCCCATTGGAAAGCAGCATGATTAGGAGGATAGAAGACAAGTCGTGCAGTGATTTAAACATATAGCTTGCTTTATCTGCTCCATATGGAATTGCAACCTGGACAATAGTATCACTCCATTCAAATGAAGGGCTAATTCCAATGGAATCTGGCTAGATTAGTTAAAGTATTCTGCAATTCATGGAGAACAGTGGAGAATATGGAAATAATTTCCTAGAATAATCCAGAGAATTACTTTATGCTTCTGATATAGATCGCTGGGGAAATAATTTAAAAGCATTTTAAAATATCTTCCATTTTCTATTATGAGCCTTTGGATTTCCACAGTTTGAGAGAAGTGAGACATTGTGGCTTAGAAAACTAATTACAAAACATAAAAATGCTCAAGTCTAATGGAACAAATCAGACAGAAAAAAAAGATTTCCATACAGAAAGATCAGTGTTGGAATGGAAACTACAGCTTTTACCTAAGTGTCTTCCTCTCAACATCTTTGTTATACATTCTCTTTGTTCCTGTTAGCTGACTAATTAGCTGTGATTTTTTTAATGCCCCTTACACTGGGTTAATTTTGTCTAACTCAACAGCAGGGGTTTGTGCAATAATAATTCACATAGCAATGTCAATGATTAAAATCCTTTCATTAACATGGTACCTTAAAGATAATGAATGTGAAGCTTTTAGCTAACCCAATCTCTAGGCTCAGAAAGGCAGTTTTTGCAGAAAATAATAATAATAAAAAAATCATTGTACAGATTAGCTTTTGCCAGCAGAACAAATGAGATCTTTGTTTGGGTGTATTACAAACACAAAGTCATACAAATCAAAGAGCATTTATTATGAATACAATGATGTAGCAGGCCTCTTTTGACAAAAGAATTCTAATAATGTACTTGAAGAATGCAAAACAGGCATTCAGAAGTGCTAATTTTCTGGCATTTTCTGTAGACACCACTGTCAAGTCACAGATAATCAACAGAAGGGTCAGAGTGCCTTGAGCTGAACGTTGTCAGAAATGTGTCGGAAGGTGCTTTGGGCTGGATACGTCATTTCTTTTCAGTCTGCTCAAGAATTTTAAACAGGTTCATCTGTCAGAATACAAGAAACGTAGTTCAGTAATTAGGGACACAAGATGAAATACCTTTTGGAAAGTTTTAATAAGTGCTAGAACAACTATTTCACTGAACTTGCTGTCTCTTCTAAAAAATACCTTTCCACCTACATTCTAATGGTTCTTACATTTCATTTTTACCAAGTGCAAAAAATGTTTGCTGGATGAATTCATCCACATACTAATAGCATGACTAATAATGAAAGGTGCCTTAGCAACAGCAGCGAGGTAACCACACTGAGTAGACCAGTAACTCTCATTCAAATCACTGCCGGCCTAGCATGGTATGTTTCAGTTCTGTTAATCAAATACCATTTTTTTGGAAACTGATATGTAATATATATCTATCATCTACAATCCCATTACATGCATATATCTGCATTCTTTTTTTTTTTTTAAATAACATTTGTACAACAGCCAGCTAACCTAAGTAAACAAGCCCAGGCTTTAACACTTTTATTTAAAAACAAGGAGAAAACTATAGTTGACATTCTCTTTCTTAATAAAGACTGTATTTTTAAAAAAAGCCTTTTAAGAATGATTTTCTCCAGTGTAATAGAAACTTCTCAATCTCAAGTAAGGGGATCATGCTCTAAAGATTCAAGGAAATGGGTGCCCTTATTTATGTAGATAGTCTCATTGAAGTCAGTTGTGTGCTGCCTAAACCGTTATTAGGGCTTTAGCAATTGACCAACATGAATGCAACCCCTTAACAAATGAGCTTAGCTGATATTTTCAGTGAGGGTGATAGTTGAATAGGCCTTTCAGATTGTTTCTCTGCTGTGTCATTCACTCAAGTAAGTAATTCAAGAAGGAGGTCAGTGAATGGGTAGTTAGTGAGAACACTTAACTGCAGCTGTAGCTTCTCTGTAATTTTCTCGTGGATAATTTCATATATTTTTGTCTTTAGTACATTACTGTTCCCATTGCTCTCATAAGCACAAATAATTGCTTCCATTTTTTAAAGGAAAGAAAGCAGAAGATAGCTCCCTAGAAAGCTGAGTCACTAAGCTAGCTACTAAAGTTAATATAAATATGACTAAGTAAAAGTTGCATCTGATAAAGGTGTTAATATGAAAGTTGAAATAAATGGTCTTATATAAGAGGCTGTCAAGAGAAAACTTCAAGGTTTGATTTGCTCAGAAGTAATGCAGAATCTGGGGAAAATCTTAATATCATACATATATACTGGTATAGACTGGATTGTGTTACTATTCTCATGGTCTGGTTTACAAGCAATATAGCTTGGTAAATCTGGTTCAGCTGAGCAGAACCATCTACAGACTATATTAACTACCTTGTAACTGTTGAAGATAAATAAATAAAACAGAAATCTGCGCTTGATTCATATGGATCCCTGCATCCCAAAATGTCTCATAGACTCAGAAAGTGAGAAGAAAAAGATTGTCACCAGCTAAACCCATGGCATATCCCCATCTTCCTCTGTTCCACTGGTAAGCACAGCTGCTGCTTGGATGCTTGCAGGACTGGGCTACCTCCAGGCCTAAGGCAAAGCCAAGAATGGGACTGGCGTGGTGACAAAGCACAGGGTAGGAAAATGTTGAAGGTCAGAGAAGATGGGCTCTGCGCTGCACAGGTAGTTGAGGGTGGGGAGGTGATGTGGTTCATTGGTTGTTAAAGGTTTTATGCTGTTGCACCCAAGAAGCACTGGTAAGTTGACAAAAATATTCCTGTTACTATTTAGAATCTAGAAAGTGCACAACCAGCTTTTCTTTCTGCTACATATTGCTATTGACTCCTCATGTGTCTCTCATTTGTAGTGGAACCTACTGATCCTTTCTGAACCAAGAAAGTGGGATAGTGAGCTCATTACTATAGTTATTTATTCTTTTACAGCAAAAGCTTTCTAGGCTCTCATTAAATGTATTAAATAACAAATTCATCAACCGTGACACAGTTACTTCAGTACAACTTTTCTTGAAAACCCAGAGGAGGCCAACTCAAAGCCATCAAAGGTTGTACTGGGACTGAACTTGTAAAAGTCATTTTGTATCCTTTCAGCGTAGTACTGAAATAATATTTTCCAGGTTTAGGCTCAGTTGAGACATAGGCAAGTGGGAGATACCCAGTTCAATATTGCTTGTATGGCTTTCTAAGACTAATCATGTCTTTCTGAACTGAAAAATGGTATCTCAAAGGGGTATCATTTTTGCCATCTGCAGATGGATGGGGCTGTGTCTTCAGTGAAGACTAACAACAAGAGAAGCAGGCCAATCATTCTTGTATATACAATTTGCCTTATTCTGTTGGTTTTTCATCTTCCCCAAGTTCTGTGGTGGATTGAAGAGCATGTGTGTTTAAAGAGAAAGGAGAGCAAGTGAATTTGAATATACCCAATTGCATGATAGCATGCTGAGGTGGACGGAGATATTTTTCCCCTCGAAAGGAGCTTTTCTTATTCCTTCAACAATTGGACCAATCCTCTAGTATACAGAAAAGTTTGAGGATAGGTTTGTTAGTCTATTTCAGTTGGCATCCAAAGGAAATTATAGTGAAATACCTAGATAAAAGTAGCTGTGTTGACTAGAAAATAAATTGCTGACTTTTTTCCCCGAAATATCTGTTTTTGTTATAAGGGCTTGTGTGTGTGTTGGGCTTTTGTGGCTGTGTCTTACTGTGGAGTTTATAACAGGCCCTATTACAACGAGCATAGTCTTGTCACTCTCCTTATTGTCTGGGGTGGGATTTAATTTCAGTAGATCACTAGCAACCAAGACAACCTTGGCATGGCAGTTTGTCAATTTTTTTTTTTTTTTATGAGCTCCATGTCACTGAAGTGCAATCTCTCTGGCCTACAGCTACAGCCTGCTAGTCCGGAATAAAGCTCTTCAAAGTAATGAGAAAGGTAGTATCATACCAGAGAAAATTAATGGCCAGCACTATACATCAGTCCTTTCTGCTGGCTTTGTGAATGTGGTTACATCAGCAAAGCTGAGTCAGTGTCTATACTATGTATTCCTGAAGCTGTGCAAAATTTGGCACTTTTATAAATTTGGTCCAGGGGAAATACATTTATGTAGCCAAAAGTGTTGTAGTTCAGGATGTGGCGCTGTAGGTACACACACAGGTGTATTCTTAGCCTGTATGTGATATAGGTAGGTGTTCTGCTGACTACAGTTTGTGTCTAATCCTTGTAACAGACCTTGCTATGGAAAATCCTGTTGACCTCTTTCACTGTGGTATGATAGCTTTGTCTGGGCTTGTGATCTGGATGCATCATAAGTCGCAACAGAGATTATTGCTCCCTTTTGATGGCTTTTAAAACAGCTCAAGACAAATGCTGAGAGAGAAAAGAGCAGAGATTAATAACCTAAAGACTGGCAAAGCTGAAAGAAAGCAGTCATTTTGATTCCTTAGACAAAAGGTTGGAAGGTCGTTTGCTTTGTGGGACAGCAGTACAGGACAGAAGTATGTGTCCTTAGAGTAACTATGCTGCAATGTGACTCTCTTACAAATGTAACTCTGAAATGTCCCTTTTGTAGCTACAGCATATAATAGAAAATTTTGTTATATTCCAAGATAGAAACCCAACAGTCTCCAAATAAGCAAACTCTAGAAATGTTTTGGAAGGATTGTTGATTAATTTTTTTAAAAAACCTTTTTGGGGAGGTGGAGGGAGGAAATTCCACTCACAAAAGAGTCTGTCACTCACAAAATGCTGTCACTATAAATTCTGTGAAAATGGCATTGTCTTACTGGTTTTGACAGGAGTTCCAATCTTGTGTTTGTGAGCTATCTGTAGATAAATACAGGCATTGTTTTCAATATCTGTTTTTATTCAGAATATTCCTATGTTGTGGAGAAAATGAGTTGGCTGGCAAAAGGTAATAAATGGTCCACGTGCTCCTGCATTTTGCAGCTTTCCTTACTATTTCTTTACTATTCGTGAGATAATGAGATACTTAAAGTATATCCAGACACCACAGTATGATTCAAATCATAACAACATGCCCCTCTGATCATCAGGTGATCATTTTTCAGTCTTGGACTAGAAATTAAACAGAAGACCATAATTAAGTGATCTTTGCAGAACTGGATGGCATTAAAATGAATTTATTTTAATAATTTATATTACCTGCCCAAATAAAAGGCTTGGTGCTCTGACACGCCTCCTGAAAAGGACAGGGGATAAGCTGCATGTAGCCAATGTCTTTTCTCTTAATGTAAGTTGTTGATGTAATTATCTCTGTTTATAGAATGAGTACCTGAAAAATAGAAAGTGTACCTGAGCAAGATGCATCTTAGAAACATACAGTCATGATTATTGCTGCACATTTCTATATTGGAATAGAAAAAAAGAGAAGGAAAATATGCTATACAAAATAAGCTAAATTTTAAGGAAAGAGAGGGTATAAGCAGAATTGGTAGAATGTCTCAAGTCTAAAAGGTAAAATCGGTTCTTGTACTTTTCAGCACTTTCAGCTCTTCTTGCTCCTACGTGATGATCAACCCAAAGTTAACCTAAAGTCTCACCTAAAAATGCTGCAGAAATCTCATCCACCATAACTCAGAAACCATTTTATGAAAAGGAAAAAATTTGGAGGCAGTAAATTACGCTACTTGAACTCAGAATTACAGAGATTACTCATACTGACACTCATGAGTGCAAAATGGGCACATGCATTTGTGCAAGTGAGATGGAATAAGGCATTGCAAAGATATAAATAGGATATGATCTGCTTTTAGCATTCATTCTGCCAGTAACTGCTTTATTGGCTCTACTTCTCTCAGTAATTTTCAACATAGGTAGGTCAAATTCAGTAGCAATGCTTCATTTGTGTGCTGGTAAATTATCCTATGATAAATCTTAGGGACTCCCCTGAAAGAAAGTTAAAAATTATACCAAGAGTTCTATCTAAATGTATTTAGATTAATTTATGAATTCCAAGATATTTGTGCTCCTGTCAATACAGATCACAGTAGACAATTTTACTGCAGAATATATTACTCTGAAACAAAACTCTGTCTTATTCACTAGGGGGTATCAGAATGGTCTTGACTGTGCTTGGCTGCAATTAGACGGTGATGGTGTGATAATGGACATGAACACGAGGATAGAAAAGAGGGGCACATAAGTCATCCTGAGTGTAATAAATGCTTGAGAATTTGACAACAACAATATGAGAGTCAACAGGGAAGCCTGGCACGGTGAAGTGCAGTGAATCAGGATGATCAAATGATTTTATTAGTTTGCTTTTATTAGTCAGATCTATTTCCATTTTTTTTATTATGACCCAGGAAAAAAAGAAATAATTGTAATCAGTTTATCAAATACAACCCTGGCAGAGAGTCTGCCACTGGTAACTTGATTTTGTTCTAACTGAGCACACTATGTTTTGACTAATCTCTAGCATCCAAGATCATTTTTCTTGAACTGGCAGGAAGATGAGTCAGAGTAATAGTTTATTTGTTTTGTTTTGGTGTTTTGTTTAAAAAGTTAGATTTCTAGGTGTGGTTTAGAGGTGTTTTCACAGTGTTTCTGTTAAAGACATTAGATAATAAAAAAAAATGAGGAAAAATCTCTTAATTTCTCTTCAATCCACAGATTGAAAATTGACCACAGGCAGTTGTAGTAAAAGCTTTACCAGTGCTTCTGCCCTATCCACCTGTCACATGAACTTCACCTAAACTAATCACAGACTCAGTGGGAGAGAAGGGATTCTGTAATGATGATAACTAATTCCCAAGTCTCCCCTAAGCAATGATGAACAATCATTATAAACTCTTCCAAATTATAGACTGTAGGCTCTGTGATGGAGACTTTTGTAGACTGGACTGAGACAATTACCAAATGAAGGAAAATATTATTATTTTAGCAAATGTAACATTTTAATACAATGTGAAAAATGATGAGGGAATAATAAATCGAGGGCATAAAAAGAGCTAATAATAAAAAGGAGCTTGGTGAGAAATCCCGCTGTCATATTTGCATTTACCCTGAAACTAATGCCGTGCACATTTTTGAATGCAAATAATTCACAAGAGGAAGCAAAATGAGGATGTTAATAATCATTTTTCCCTTAATGAGAAGCTGCACTTTGATTGAAAGGAGCTTTAAGGTGGCCTAAACTAGGCCTAACAAAAGAACATTTTTGGAGACTATTTAAAGGAAACTGTTAGAATAATATTCTGTCACTTAAAATCCCCAGCATTAACATTGTTATCACAAATCTTATTTCAAATTTAAAAAAAAAAAAGGCTTGTTAGGAAAATTATTCTTTCCAGATGGGATTTTCTTTTTCTCTTTGACTGTTAACTTAAAATACTTTTTCTTGTGGAATCAGCTGAAGTCTTTAGTTTTTTTGTATTAGTTGGTTGAATCAGATCCACAAATGCTACAGGGTGCCTTCCTCATTTTAGGCCTGTCAGCCCCAGACCTGCTAAAATGACAACTGGCCCCCTGAATTAGCTGGAACATCTATCTTCTTACCACCACTTAGACACACCTAAGGGCATACTGTAATATTTTTGTGATTTAAAGCTAGGTTTTATTCACGTTTGAAAATGCCCTTTTTCCCACTGGACACACAGTTCCAAACATAGGAATATGGGAATTATTCTGGTTTAGACTGGGATCCTTCTGTTTCTGTAATATGTTGCCACTTAGCCAGTACCTCAGTAATGTTAACCTTTTATCCACTCAAGGCAAAACCTAAGTGTATATAGTTCTATAAAAGGAGTTGCAATAAGATTAATTTCTCCACATAAGGACTAATCTTATCACTCTTCCCACTAAAGAGGAATAGGCGTGTGTGTGTGCATGTATATATGTATGTATGTGTGTGTACATATATATGTGTGTGTGTATGTGTATATATATATATATATATACACACCCACTTTTCCATGGGTCATCCTGCATATACAGAGGGCTAACGAAACATTGTTAAATGTAAACAACTCATCTGGTTTATCCTGGAAGACATTGGTCATGCTTTCTGAGGAAATTAAAGAAAGCTTGGTTTGATTTTTTTTTTAATTTGTGTCACTAAAAATTTGAGAACAAACAGCCTATGTGTTGTATGTGCTTAACACTATGGTGTCGGGCTGATCACTGAAGTCTGTCATAGGATAATCCTTGACTGTAACCATATTAAACATGAAAATGAAAAATGATTATGATGGAGCAAATAATAAACATGTTAATGGTCTTATGCTCATTTATCAAACATATACATTTTAGAATAGAATATTCTTTGCATAATTCTGTAAACTAAACCAATTCATTGGAATGCTTACATGGAGTCTAAAAGGACAAATACAGTTAAATTGAACTGTGGTTCAGAAAGTCAGAATAAGTGGCCACTAATCATTGTTTCTGCAATGACTATTTAGCTTAGTGTGTACTCTCAGGGCATATTGAACATATTTCTTGTAGTTAGGATACACTATCTTTCTCCTATTGCCCTTAATTAGTCTGATTTGATGCTCCCAATTACTCATCAACTGGTAATGGCAAGGTAGGATAGATGTGGTTTTAGAAGTAAATGGTGATTTAGCAATCTTCCTTGGCATTTAATAGGAGAATTAGCTTCTTTAGAAACTGAGATGGGTAATCTTCTTGGCCCCAGCAAGACTGAAACTAAGCACAAGCAAGGTTCAGTAACTAAGTTTAATTTTATTCTGTATGCTAAGTTTACACACTCAAGTAATTTTCTGTTCCATGTTTATAGCTTTTTAAAGACATTACTCTATGATACCTCCAAGCTTGTCTTGGTTAATTCTCCCAAAGAATGCATGTAAATAATTTGATGATAATGATGACTACAGATTTTAACATATTTTTTAATTAAAGAAACATTTCTTCAATTCTTTCCCCTGAGGTTTTTCAGGCTTCTCGTTAATGTTGCAGCATGATTATACCTTCAGGTTGATCAACCAAAAATTGTCATCTCTAATGGTGCAATGCTTCTATTTTTCTCATGTTGTGTAGCATTAACTCCCCAAGTAATCAAACTCAGATGCACTCAGTTGGATTACTCAATTAAATCTTAGCCAACATTGGGGATGGTGAAGTATCATTCTCAGGAATAGCTTCCCAGTCATCTGAGCAAGTAGTTATTTAGGATCTGATCCTGTAATAGCTAATCTGTCTTGAACTATATAGGTTTATCCATGGGATTGTTTGTGTGCATAAAGACACGCATAAATCTTTGCTTGATGAAGGTCTTACACAGTTTAGCTAATGAAATGAATTTGTGCTTTCTTAGGGTTATGGGTATTCATTTCTCTTAACAAGTATGTGTGAGTTTTACAGGCTAGTTTCTGATTATGTGTTAGACTAAGAAAAATATTTGTCATGTGGATATGTGCTCAGTAACTCTTTGACATTTTATTTTCTTAATGCTGGTACAAGAGGCTTTTGTGTCTGTGGAATGGCTTTACCCAGCATTTCACAACTTCTAATTCAATGTTTAATCCATTCACAGGTTTAATAGCGTAATTAAATTTTCTAATATTCATTGCGCTGCATATATATAGTGAGATACATCCATGCAAAATTCTGTGTAAGCAGTCCTGGTACAGAGTATTTTTAAGTACATATATACACAGATCAAATGGAAACTATTCTGCCCAAAAGGACTACCAGATGCACTAGTTGGTGCACTAGATACACCTAGTTGTATCTAGCTACCTATCAGTATTATATATTTATATATTTTATACATATAGAATGCTTAATTTATTGAAGCATTGATATTATAAAATGTACCACAGCACTGTGTATTAGTTAATGTTATTTAAAACAATGTTGTAAGAGAAGCTAAAAAAAAAAAGGTTAGATTCTTAACTAAACAAAAAACAAAATGGACTTTGACATCAAAAATTACAGTCAAAAGAACTAAGCTGTTGACATGTACTGCGTGAGTGTTTTCAACATTTTGTTTTCAGTGTTGATTTGCTGTCTTGTTTTTTTTGTGATGATAGTGTTTATTTTCACACTAATTTACTGGCTCGTGTGTTTTTGTACATACATGCTTAATTTCAAAAGTTTATTTCCATAATAATTTCCAGTGTTATAATAATTTCACTGCAAATATCCCTAGGAATCTCTCATACATAGTACTTGTGTTTGGATTCTACTTTCTGCCCTTTTCCACAACTTGTGACCTTTTATTCAGGCTATTTTTCTCTCTCACACACCCCTTGAGCTTTGCCCCCACAAGACTTTTGAGGTTTTATACCTTCAGATCTCGAGCAAAGAATAACATGGGAGACAAAAACAATTCTTGGATGAAATGTCACGGATATAATCTAGTTCCACAGCAGGACTCTAATTTCTGTTTCCTCGGTCCCTAGTTTTCAGGTCTATATGTATCTTTATAGATCTTCCACTGCCTTTCAGCAAGCAGTGCATCACACTTGCTAATTATGTGTCGTGGTATGTTCTGCCACCTGGTAATTGCTGTATTCTAAGCCCAAAGCAAGCACACACACACACACACACACACACACATCTACCTACCTGCCATAGGTGCGCCTGCTGCAGAGAAGTTTTTGTGATCCCTCTCTGGGGTTCCTCTGGCAGCACCGGTTCCACTGCATTTGCTCAGATTGCTATGTATTTACTCATGTGTGTGTAGAACATGGTGGCACTCTTTTCCTGGGAATTTGGTTTTGCAAGCACAAAGGGCAATGAAGAGGTTAATGAATCTTTCTTTTAACTGTGCAGCCTGTCTTTGTATATACATTTTTTTCTGTTTTCTGCTCAAATAATTCTTAACTAGATTTTTAACTAATGTTAGAGCTAAAATTGTTTCAGGCTCAAAATACTGAGGAGCGAAATTGGGCTCTGGGCTTTTGGGGAAAAAATGTAAACTTAATAATGATTGTTCCTGAGGCAGCATTTTTTAATGGCTATAAAAGCAAACAAAAACTGTCTTGACATCCCTAAGATTAAAGTTTAGTTGGGGAGGAAAACTTTAAATGTATTTAAAAGGCTAATGTACTTCATTGTAAAGTTATAATGCCTTAGTGTACATTCCTTATTACATTTTCATTCTTGCAATATGGTTTTCCAGCTAGACAACTTTTATTGCATTTTATTAGGATTTTTGTTTTCTCTTTGACTGTTGTCATTAGCAGCGAAGCCAAAGCCAATGACCTCATCAACAAGATATCAAAGGAAAGACGATAGCCACAGTTTTACTCAAGAAGAGGAAAATGGAATCACCTGCATTAACTATATTGAAAATATTTTTTCTTCTAGCACTGGAGGTTGGACACTGAATTAAGATATGTGGTCATGTAGTTTCTAGATCTTCACTTCTGTGCATGAGAGACATCATGGCGAATACTTTGCATTGGATCCCTATTGGGAGTGGTAGAAATCAGACCTTTACTGCTACTTATGGTGGCTGCAAGATTATGAGTCAGCAAGAGTCTCTGATGTGGTTTGGGGAGCTTTGGTGATTTTCTCATTGTTCCCTGCACAGCGGGCATTAGGACAAATGTTTATCAGGAAAAAAAAATGAGGGTTAAATAGAACTAAAGAGAACTAAAGAGAAATTCAAGTATGTTTAAATAATTTTCTCCTGGGTATTGTTCCAGTTTTGCATACTTTTACAAAAATTAAACTGTGTTTTAAACTGAGCAATATTTTAGTATCCCTTGTTTAATCCCTAACTCCTGACTTGAGAATTATTAATAACATTAAATATTAGTCTTATAGTGTTAGCTGACCAGTAAATGGAAGAGATATTTAAGAAATCTTATTATGACTGGAATCATTTCTCTTAATTGATAGTTAAAATGTACAAAAGACATGCTAATATTTGAATGCTTCCAGAAAAGCTTCCCAGTGAAGAAGAATATTCAACGTAACACCAATTGAAAGTGAAATGTAAAAAGGAATCTCATACTAAATATTTTTGTATCTAAATTAGTAAGAATGCATGGTCTGTAGAAACAAGAGCCCAATTATTCATGTTTTATACAACAGATAACTAAAACGGTTTAGAGATGGACAGAGCAGTTTATTTATAGAATTGGTAAATCCTTGCTGGCTATTCGGATTTGATAAACAATTAGTAAGTGTGGATACATAAGAGACTTGACCTACCTGAATTAAAGGCATTTAAACTTTAAACTTGGTTAATGGATGTGAATATCGGTGGGTTTTGCTTATTAAGCCTCTCTACAAAGAGTGATTTTGGAACATGTAATTACAAATTACACATAAATGCCATCTTTCTCTGTTTATGCAAGTTTTTACTCTTTCCAGAACTGTGCAATGGGCAAAATAGTATTTAACAGGAGAAATTTGTTGATTATAAAAACCGATTAAATCTATTCTCTTGGCAGAACTTTTGTAAACATTATATCACAAATTATGTTGAAACTAAATTGCAAAAACAGTGTTCGCTTCTTCATAGCACTATAAAGTAATTTCCTTTTTATCTTTAGCAGTTTACTAGTTTAGGAGGAATAAGGTGAAAGTGTTGTTATAAATGCAGAATTAGCAACACAAATCAGAGAGAAGTATACTCCTTACCTATAGATGGCCTTGATCTCATTTTCATTTCCGACACAATAAAGTACTTTTTTCAGAGATTCAGAAAGTTCCACTTATTTGGCCTGTTATTTCTTCATGAGTCTTACCTGGTGTATTGGTAACATTGCTGAGTAAACTGAAGTAAACTTTATTTTTTCAATTAGGAGTTAAACATCTGTTTCAAATTAATCTGAAACCACACCTTTGCCCAACATTTCAACTTTTAAAATAGCCTCAATAAAGTCTTTAGTTTAAATGATGATCAAAGACAGGTTGTCTCTTAACTCCTTTTGAAAGTGATTCTTAACTTTCCAGCTTCATAAAGGAAACATAAGCAGTTCCTTAATTACTTAAATAGTATAAATATTTTATATTCAAAGAGGTTTGTTTACCAATAACAGGTTAGATTATGGTCATTCAATTTTATGTTCATGGAAAGAGTATCAGTCTATTTATATAATAATGTATTATGTTGTAGCAGATTGGAGACCTTTTAAGAGAGGCAGAGAATCCATTAAGGCCGCGACTTCCCAAAGGGAATTGCAAAGACTCTGGAGGGTGAGCTGTGAGTACTCTGTGCTCTAGTGCAGGCATAAGCCATTTTTTTTTTTTTAAAAAAGGAATGTTTAAAAGATATGCTATCCAGTCTGTCCCTACAATGAAAGGACAAATAGTTTCATAAGCTCCAGAACACATCAACTATAGCTTTCTGTGTATTTGTGTCTTTTTGCTGTTTGACTTTCATGTATACAAAAATGCAATATAGAGCGGACATTATTCTCCCTCTAGCATTTGTAAAACTTTGTTTCCTCTGCTATCGTTTGTGTCCACTAACTTGTGCAGTAACTTTTATAGGTGCTCTTTTACTAGCTGGTTTGGCAGTTTTCAAAGAAATTGAGAGCAGTTGTTGATCTTTAGTAACTCCATCCTTCTGTCACATTTGGTTAGCAAATACAGAAAGTTTTGATGATTACATGCAGAAGACCCACCATTTCTGTGCATTTTTATTTGCATAAAAGCAAACCAACAAAATGACTGTTTTTGCCCAATTAACTGGTGTTCCATCCATTCTAATTTCTACTTCCCACTTCATTGAGGAAAGAAAATCCTTTTTTACTTTTTATTTTTTTAAATGCATTCTCTCTAACTGTGCACTAGTTCAGATTTATTGCTCTCTATTTTATAATTCCATGTTTCTTTGAAGCAGAGACAACATGGAGAAAGACGATCTGTTTTACAAACTTGTTTTTTCTGTCCTTTAGTCTAACTGGGGGGACTGCCAGATATTCCAACTAGCAATATATTAGCTTTCAGTTTGAAAGCCATGAGCTTTGCTCCAGCTCAGTTCTTAATTAAATGCATGTCCTGAGTTTAGCTGTTTCAGATTTCATTCATATTTTTTTCATTGAATTATGAAATTGATGGATGTTTTTGATATCATTAAATTTTGAGTTATATCCCTTACCATTCTATTACTAAACTCTACCCTAGGGTAGAGGGTCTTTTTTTGATGGAAATGAGGTGCTGAGGTTATATAATTTATATATAAAGTTTGGGAGGCTGGAAAGGTGATATTTGTTTTGTGACCTGGAATTCAATCAGACCTTGAGTTTAGTAGTATACAAGAGGTACATTTGATGTCTATATACCTGCATGTGTTCTCACCAAATAAGCCAACGTTTGTCCTGCTGAGGTCCATTAACAAGAATTCAGCGGGAGTCTCAAATATGCCCATCTGTTCTTGCTTGGCCTAAAATCATTCCATGAGTCTTTCGCATACAAAATTAATTTATTCACATTTCTATGGGACAATGTTAATTTTTTAAAGAAAATTGTATTTGTACCTGTTATATAAAGAAAGAGTAGAAAGTAATTAGAAAATATTATCCCAGAGGTGTACAAGGCAAGCAAGAAAAGACCACCTTGCCTACTATGTAAAGGGCTGAATTTATGGATTGTTATTTGCAAAGTGCTTTGATCTGCACAGTTTATCTCTCAGATATTGTCCCAAATTAAACTTAACTTGAAGGGACTCAAACTTTTTTTTGATAATTTTATACTTATTCTTGCTGAAATAATTTACGATATTAAAGTTTTTCTTTACAAAATCAACCTTTTGGAATTATGCCCATTTACCAAGTCTGTTTTGAGCAGCTATAATTGGTTCAAGATCATATAACTTTTTACTTTGTGCCTTGGAGGTTCTTATGACCTTTTGCATTTCCATTAAATGATCCTATATTTTCTTCAGTAAATGCTATTTAACTATTCCAGTAATTAATAAAAACAAAGAACATTTCCTACTGTGAGTCTTGCCTATGTGCTTTTAAGTCCATGTGAGGATATGCTTGTAAAATCTGGCATTTAATTAAGTTGTTTTGATCTTTTGTTCTCCTGTTTACACATATTAATAATTATACCTATGAAGTCTAATTCAATTGTTTGATATGTGTTGATATTTTATAACAAGGCTCCATTTCTTGTATACTGGAGTTATTGTGTAACTGTGATCACAAGACACCCAGAGCTTTGTAACATACAAGAAAAATATCTTTATGACCCAAGTTTAAAATATGGATTATTTTCGCTGTGGGGCAAATGTCATTCATTTGATGGTGTGGATTGATTTTGATTTTAATCGCTGCAGTTGCTATAATGGGACTTAGCTCGAACTTTAGAAAAAGAAATGCTTTACAAAAGCAATAGAGAGGTGAGCCCTGGTTTTTAATGTATAGACTATATGAGCTTGCACAGTTATTTTTGCAAGTTTCAGGGAAATTGGACTGATGGATATGGTCATTTGAAATAAGCATCCATATTCTTCTGTAAATAAATCAGTATCTGAAACTGCTTTCCTACAAAGTTCCTGCAACTGAGTCTTGATTCCCTAGACTGAACTCAAACTGTCCAGCTGTTAGAGAACTTTTTGGATGTCATTCCCCCAAACAACATAAAAATTTAATCAGACAGATGTTCCTGATAAGGACTACAGAAAGAACATTTTATGAAGTAGGAAATTTTTATCCAGATTTCTGGAATAAAGCTGCTGTTTCATTATGGAGGGCTTCCACTGAATTTAAAAATAAGTTCTCACCTCAGTAAATTAGTCTTAATTCAAAATCATAGGATGTAAGATAGAACCTTCTTTTGGTTGACTTTTGTTGGCCTTGGACAAAGTGTATAGTATGAACTTACTAGGCAAGTACAGTAACAGCTAATCATTCTAGCTATAGGCTGTAAATGAATATGAACTGAGTAAACAACTTGAGATTTTTCTATACTTTGGACCAAATTAACTCTTCAATATCTTGTAGGTCCACATTTGTGAGCATATAGTATATTTTTTAATTTGTGCATGATATTTCCCAAAGGTAAAGGGGATGACTCAGGAAGGTGCGTATCTCCCCTTCCTTATAACCCTCAAGTCCAAAGTTTCACACTCTCTCTCTCATCTTCATGGAGCCCATTCCATTTATTTCACAAATGTCTCACCTCTGAAACTAAAGAATTTGCTTTTGTCTTACTTCACTGTAGCACTTAGCCACTGCTGTCATTCCATATGAAACCTTTTACTGGTGCTTTATGTCTATTACTCGGTGATGTATTTAGAATGAAAGCCATGCTATAATATGTATAATTATTATTTTAGCTATAATCCTGAGTTAAATTCCTCCTGATGCAAATGCATGAGAGAGAGATGTTTGGAAATATCTAGGAGTATGTCTGATTTTTTCAAAGCTCTAGTAAGCAGGAGCTTTTCTGCTGTTTAGGTTAATTGTTTCATTACATAATGTGAGGAATGACGGATTTTGATGAGTTAAAATCTTGGTTCTTGAGTTCCTTTCCTCTGATGTTTAAAATAGCTCTTTGTCTACCTGAAGTCATCAGTTACACTCTTAGATTTCCCTGGCTATTCCAGTAAAACACCACAAGCATTTCAAAATATTATAAAGAATTTGTTGACCAGATTTTTTAAGTGGTTCTTGTGAACTGTTTTCTTGTAGACTGTAAGATGTTAAAGATTATAAGCTTGATTACAGTTTTGTCCCTCAAGGCAAAGGCAACCCAAGAGATAGCTTTGTAGGTATCCCAGGAAATTCTCAAAGATAAGAATTCTCAAATTGCAAAATCTCTGTTTTTTTTTTTTTTTTTCCTCTGACAGTGTGTATATGTGGGCTGATGATACTTCTCTTATACTTCCTCCATCCTGGGGAGAAGTTCCATAAGGCTGAGGGTTTTCTTCATTATTTAGGTAAGACACAGTTAACGTTAACAAGGATTATCATCTTATTTTCTAACTTCACCAGAATTTTAGCAACTAGGTCAGTCCTTAGTCTTATCCCCTTTTCTTTTACTGGTATTATTTTGCCTGCAATCAAAACCCTTTTGGAAGACAATGTACATAGCTTTATATATTACCTTTATACATTGCATATTACTCCCTTCTTTCTGCGTAGGCAGCAAAAACACTGTAGAAGGTGAATGGAAAACCTTCCTGGAAGGCAGAAACAGGGAACAGAGTTCAACAAAGACAGGTACATATTCCTAATGTGCTCATCTACCATGCTTCAAATGCAGACTAGCTATAGAAACAATGTCTTTGGTCAGAAATGTATTTGCCTTTATTGCTTCTATTAATGAGGTTTTAAACCACTTGCCCTGTAAACAATTATGACCTTCTGAGTACTGAGAAAGTAAATAATCATCTAGACAAGCCATAATTATTATTCTTATCTGAAAAAAGTGAAAAAATGGCACAAGGCTTGTCACCAAAACATAGTGACGACATAATCTCTTAATATTGAAAATATGATCTAATCCAAGTCACAAAAGCTAAATTCCAAGGCCATGAGAGAGGATTAAATTGGCAGTTTTTCAGAATGGAGAAAGAAAGTTGTTGTTGTACAGCTGAAAAAGAAGACAGAAATGACCTGCAAATTGATCTTGGATGCTAAAATCAATCATGTAAGTGTTCAAATACTTGGAAACTTAGTTCAGGGAAGTAAAGATTCATCCTTTCAATATAGAAAGCTCTTCATTAACATTTAAAATCTGTACGGTTAAATGTTAATATCCTGGACAATCTTCAAATCTTCATGAGTTTCATGATGATCTCTTTAAACTTCCTCACATATTTAACCAAACAGATCCTTGCTAACATAGTCCAGTGGATTTATACCACCTAGGCTGTGTAACTTTTAAATATGTTATTCCACTTATTATGATATATACTTACTAATTCTTGCATACCCGTTAATACAATAAAACAACTTATTATTTCCCTTCTTCATATAATAGCTAGGAAAGTTTTTAAATGGAAGAAAATTGTTGCAGGGTTTTAAGATGGAAGGTGAAGAAATTTGATAATTTAATGGCTTTTGTAACTTTTTAAATATAAAACTATCCTCCAGTTGTGTATAAAAGCAGATTATCTGGCAATTCAACCACCAGGACAAGAGAGCAATGTGAACATGATTGCAAGTTCCACATGCAAACTATGCAATTATAAATGTCGTATTAGTTCTCTTTTTTCCCCATCTATAACAATGGGAAATATGCTCTGGAGTCAAACATAGTGTTTCTATGAGCTCTGCAATAGCTATATCAGACACCTGTCATAGTACTTCTTTAGCTGAGCCCTGTGATGCCCTGACAAATCTGTTTCTCTCAAATTGGCTTTAGCCCCTCTGTGTCTATGAGCCTGCAGACTCTTTTCATTATAAACAGTAGGGGTGTGGGCCAGAAGAGGAGAGGGAAGAAACAAATTGATTGATATGAGTGATCTGAGGAGGGAGGAAAATTCTGCGCAGCAGAGCATTTTTAAGCTTATATTATTGCAAACTTGTGCTCCCTTTCTGACGAGAGGGAAGTGTCAAGGTTTTAATAACAACACGACAGGTTTAGGAGAAAGGGAGATAGGACTTTATTGCCCTCTCCACAGCACGTATAAGCAGGTATTTGGCTGTACTGGCCAGTCCATACCTGAGCAAAGATTGGCTTCAAGGAGGAACAATGTATGTATGACCGATGATAAAAGAAGCAAAGCATGGAATTAATTAAAGAGTTGAGAGCAACTCAGCCTATTTAAATAAATGGTACCTGTCAAGAACATCATCAAAACTTGCTAATAACAAGAAAAAGCTACATATGGAGATGTCTCAGGAAAAAAAAAAAAAACAAATATTGAATACATTCTTTTTGGACAAAGCCATAGAAAAGGTAATTGTGAATTAAATCCAGCTGCACAGAGAAGGTAAATGAGAATCAACTCCAGCTGTGCTTGATTTTCATAAGTATCCAGGATTGCAATTTAGGCTGCAGGCCTAGATGTAGCTCAATTTACTGGGTGCTTCTCTTGACCCCTGACAACAACAACAACAACAACAAAAAAGCATCATTTATGCTGATATCACTTCAACAATATGTTATTGGCTTGCTTACACAGTGTGCAAGAGCTTACCTAATCACATGCAGAATATTAAAATAGATGCTGAACAAATGTGTTTGCCTCCCAAAATGTAGTGACTTTACTCTAAGTAGGTCTGTTTGTGTTGCCATTTGGGTTGCTTAACATTTTCCATTAGAGTCCTGTGTTCTGTTGTCACATCCATGCCAAACTAAAACTCATTCATTGATTAACACGAACATACTCACTGGCTACATAGTCCAACCAACTGCATATTATTTCCATTGCAAGGGTGTGTATATACAAATAGTTCTGGACTGTCATAATCATTCCATCAGTGTCTTTATGTATTTGCAGTTTTAAGTGTCATGATTGTCTTGTTAATATATTGTCATTTACATAATTCCTCCTACTCATTAGTGGTATTTATGTATCCAATTAATGCATTTCTTCTAAGTAAAAAAATACAGTATGACTAAAGCTGCTAGAAAAATATATGAGTGGGACAAAACGAGATCCTTTGTGAGGAAAGGGCCTTGGAATGCCAGAGAGTCCCGAATGCCTATTGTCTGGAGAAGAAAGTGATTTATAATATATGCTAAATGAATTCAGCATTTGGAAATGAGGGAAGGGTTGAGGGTGATTGTTGCAGGACTGCTTTTATTAACAAATTTGGCACTGTGCTAAGCATTAAGTACACATGTTTAAATGGTCCCTGTTTGTTGTATAACTAGCATAGTCACTCAGTGCCGGGGTGTTTTGATGAAGCAGGAGCAGCTGATGGGTAGCATATGGATAGTCATCAGTTTGATCCACTGTTCCACAGTGGAATTTAGTTTATGTTTTGTCACACTTGGATACTTTTGATACTTTTGCTAGTGGAAACAGGCTAGTATAAAGTAAAAACAAGAGTTTGCATTTTAGTAAAAATACCTATCGTAATGTTATTTCTAAAGAAAGAAAAACATGAGATTGCAGCCAACCAGTCATTAAGTTGGAACCATTTGTTACACGAGGAGGCTAAATCTCTCATCTTGCAAATAAGTTTAATAACCATAATCATCCAAAACTGATTTTGCTTCAGGAGCTAAATTTTAGTTGTCTAATCACAGAATAAAATCCAGGACTTTAAGTAGGGTAAAAATAGAGCATGGGCCCTATTCTGCAACCCAAGAACAGTTATCTGAGGGTGCTGAGCAGAGAGACAGATGAAGTGAGCCAGTAAGGAGTGTTTTTGAGAAGTGAGCTTGGAATTCCTCCTCTCCCCTGAGCAGTGCTGCTGGCTCTGGGGCTCCAAGGTTGGTCTCTGCAGTTACCCACACAGAGGATAGCCTTTCAAGGCCAGAACAGCATTGCTGTTTTATTTTCAAATGCGCCCATGGAGAAGAACTCTATCCATGAAGGTCTAAACCCTCTCTGGATGAAGAAGGCGTCGAACACACTTGCTGTGAGGGCTCTGCTTCCTAGGCAATTCTATCCTCTGTCTCTTCCCTTGCATTCACCCTAAAAGGAAGTTTCCTTCTGTATTTTCATTGAGTAAATTCTGTTTTCTTCTCTTTGTACATTTTCCACCTCCCTAGATGGGCTCCTTCGGGATCTAAAGAATCCTCTGCTTAATTTTTGTGTTCCTATCCTTTGTCCTTAGGACAAGCTGAATGATGAGCTGCGAAACCTGGACGAGCTGTGAACATGCTCAGAGCAACCTGCGAGGCCCGGCAGGAATTAGGCAAAGTTAAACAAAGAGAGGCCTCTGCACTCTGATAGTCCCGGAGCTGCGGCTTTTTCCATCACAGTTTTAAACTTTTCCTCAACTGCAGTTAAATTCTGGGGTTCTAAAACAAACAAACAAAAAAGTCCAACCCTTAGTGTTTTCACAGCAACACCCAAACGTTGTGGGATGCAACGTAATGTAACTCAGCAGAAGCAGGCAGAGACAGAACTGCCAGCAAACAAGTCAGATTCAGAAATGGTGGATCAAGAATGTGAAACAAATTGTATTAACCCAGAAAGGAAATAAAAACCACATTGCATTTTTTCTCTCGGACACTGCCCCCACCATGCTCCTGAAAAAAATAACCAATTTTAGCTGGTTCTGTTCTCCTATTTATCACAAATGAATTAGAAGGAGAAAGACAGGATACATCTTTTGTTAAGGAAATTACAGATAACAGTTTCAGTCTTGGAGTAATCTTTTAAAAATATTCATGGCCAAATTCAACAACGCAGCCCAACTAGCCAAGTACTTCAGTATGCACATAATTTTATTCACTTACTTAAATCCCTCTGACTTGGGGAGGATTTAAGCAGGTGCTTAAGTGCTTTGCTGCAACAGGGTCTTAAATTTGTAGATGGTGAATTTCAAACAAAGAAAGGCAGGCCACAATTTTCTAATCCCTGCTGGTAGGTGCCTATAAAAATTGGTCTGATTTTTCAGAGATGATCCTGTAATTCCTACTACTTTCAAATTTCTTTTGTACTTCTCTCTTTCTTTTTTTTTGAAGGATTTTTTTTTCCCTTTTTAGAATCTTCAGTAACACACCCCTCCAAAACTCATCCCAAACCTAAAGAAGGGGTTGTCCTGGTCTGCTTTGGGCAATCCATATTTTAGCAATTGCAAATGATAGATATAATTTCAAGAAAGATCAGGCATATCCTAAACTGAAATGGATGGATCTTGGAAGAGAAGATTTCCAACAGTTAACACAGTAAACAAGGGCAATTTCAAATGAGATACTGTCAAAATCAGGTAGGTACTAAGCCGTAGTGAAAGCCACTTATACCTTTGAAAATGTCAGCTTTAAAACTTTTTTTTTGTTTCATTTTATATAGACATTATCTTCTTAATATGATCAATTGTCGTTCCATTTACTTCACTGGCAAAAAAGATGGCAAAGTGTTAAGATGATTAATGTAACTGTCAGATGAAATATTCGTAAATTTAACTGAGCTATCTCACATGCAAGGGGTGAAAATATATCAGGGTTTATGTGCTTCATCCACTTTACATAACATAGTCTCTGCCTCTGTAAGTAACTGTGTGTCCATTGGGAGCACAGATGAGAGTTGGGTGCAGTGCCAGCAGGCATAGCTGCTGCCAGTCCTGTCCTGAACACTCCGTATCCACTCTGTCCCATCTACCAGCCTATATAGCCTTGATATGATAGGTAAAGTGATAGTTCTGATAGCTTTATGAGATTGTGGGTGGTTAGAATGGTGCTTTTTTGTGTGTGTGTTGCCTCTCACTTTCTTCTCAAATACTGCTGGTTTTCTCACCCAGGCATTGCAGCTGACAGTAGCTGAATTGAGAGCAGTTCTAGTTGTGTCTTTGATACAGTTTTAATAGTCTTATATAGCCTGCCACATGGGTGTGTGAAAACACTGAAGAAGTTATCCAGAGAAGACTTAGGAAGCTTTTTTGTTTTTTCAGGGCTTGGTTTCATATCACTTTAGGCTTCATGATGAAATATTAAGTGAAAAATGTCTCTATCTTTTAAAAAATCTATAAAATTTGCAATACCCTTGAAATCATATTGATGTATAACTTATAGCTCCTTCCATTTAAAAAAATATCCCTACTTACTACTAGTCTCTGGGTAGGCTAACATATAGTTAAATATTTTAGTTCAAAAAAAATGTCTGGGAGTCAGGTGGAACTGTGGAAAACTCAGAAATGCTTAAAAAGGAATTGTAGCATCAAACTTAGATGCAACCTAAAGACAAGGTTGAATGCTATTAATAGTGTGGAACATTTCTAAGCACTTGCTGGAGTGCTCTGCTAGAGCTTTGTGTTTCCAGCATAAACTGATGGAGATCAACACTTTTTTGACACTCCCACTACCAAGTGCTTATAAAGTGTTTATATCTATAATTGTGTCAAATTATGTTAATTAAGCACTGAAAGACACTAGTAAGTTGAAGTGCTCAAAAAGTGCATTACTCTGAGTGTCACTCAGGGGCTCCTCACAGCAGACACTTGGGGGACAATTTTTTTCCTTCCAAGCACCTTTAGAGCACTATGTCTTAAAGTGTCTTTCTGGTTTTAATTAAATTAAAAAAGCAAGTGCTAGTTAAGTGCACATGATTTACTCTAATCTTTTGAAATGCAAATGCATTCTAGACTAAAATGCCCTTTCCTTTTTTAAAGTCCTCCACTTCACTCCTCGATTCTCTCTCACCTTTTCTTATTGCTCACATCTTTTATTGAATATTCAACTGCTGAAAACAGTCATGGTAAAGGCAAGGAATTATCTCCTTTATGTGATTAGGCAGAAGATAGAACTATTCAAAGGACCTTATTAGGGTATCTAATAGCCTTATGCAGAAAAATCCTGTTGGCTTAAGGGAAATTCTGTGTGGACCTGGACCACTCGCAGAGTTTGTTCTTAAACCCCAGATTGGCTATGAAATCTCTACAGCAGATTTCTAGTGTGGCTTCAGCAAATGAGGTTAGATTCCTTCCAAGAAACCTACATCATTTTGTAGAGGAGGTGTAGATCGTTAGCCATATTCAGTGTTTTAGTCCTACTGATAATATAAGATGGAGGAGTTTTGTATAGCACTGTAGAAATCTGATGTGAGGACACAGGAAAAAAAAAAAAAGCCATTTCCAAAGGAGAACATTTTAAAGATAGGAGCAGCAGCACAAGGACAAAAAATTTTATACTTGTCTCCCTGAAGAGTCAAAAAAATCATTCTTAAATCTGATCAAAAATAAACAGGCACTTTTAGGAAAGTTATTATAGTATATCCTACTTCAAGGGCTATTCTGTTTTGTGATAGAATATTTTTCTTTTAGGTGTGCAGATAACAATCCTTGTGTTACCTAATTCTGACTAGACTCTATTAAAATGATTTTTTTTTTTTACTTTTCTGAGAAAATATATTTAATCCCTATGTCAATGTGCTGAGAAAGATAGTAAAGATATATCTGAACTTTAAACTTCTTTAATCTTTTTCTTTAGCTTTCATTCTTGTTGCACAGCCTCAGCAATCAGATTTCAGCACTCCATTCCTCAGAAAAACTTACAGATTTAGAAACTATAGTGAGATAAGGTTCTCCTTTGACCTAAAGGCACAGTTTTCTACATTACATCTTCAGAAGGTCTTTTAAATGAAGATGTCTATTGAAATTTTCCAAACAGATAGAATTTAATTTGGTAATGACTAGATAGCATCAGATAGGTGACTGGAGGCCACTGGGGTATAGAGCTGAGCTGTGTACCACGAGGTAAGGAGGTGTCCCTGTCAGTCCTTGCTGAATGTATTTATCTGAAAGGTCCTTCTTAGCCTCGCATGCATAGACTGAATTGTTCTGAACTTCACTCTCTGGGGAAAGATACCAATTTCACAAGTTGTTACTCTCAGTGCAGCAGAAGTGAGTAATCCAAGAACTGGATGAACATTGTGCTTGTCCTTTCCAGTTCAAGGTAAAGCACATTGTCAGGGTACTTGAAGCCCTCTGCTCATGCTATATATGAATGTAAGCCAAGGGCTTCATGCTCTACAGAACCCAATCCAGCTCTTACTTGCAGGTTGATCCAGTTATCAGTGCAGTCAGTTACCAAGGGACTGATTTAGAGAGAGCTGAATAAACTCTCTGGAGTATCAATTAAATATAGAAAAGAAAAGCTGAATGGTGATTAGTGTCAACTGTTATCATCTGCTGTTTGGAAGGAAAGGAATCAGTGCTCTGATTGTCTTCTGTAACATTACCTGTTATAATCGTACCTCTCTTCTGTCCTTCTAGCTACTTGATTGCCTATTTATTTGCAATAGTCTTTGGAGGTAATGAACAAATTAAATTTAGATAGAGGGCTCGGTTTCACTGTTGGCACAGCTTTACTGAAGTAAGTGGAGTCAGCCAGGAGATTCAAAATATGTTGTATTCAGCAACCATAAGCTCTCTGGCCTGTTGATGACTTCTAAAATCCCTTCAGTGCATGCCAGTGTATGCTTGTACAGTGCAATTTTATTGCCTTTTAAAGGACAATACATATAGGTCTGCAAACCAGAAGATACTGAAATACAGTAGGTGTTATGTTACCTGGATGAAATAATTTTCAGAATGAATAAAACTAACCATTTGGAGAAGGGGAGAGTGAGAGAATTACTGTTGCCTTTTGCCTTTGAGAAATGTCTTATTTGGTAAGGTCTTTATGTTTTTTGGTTTGGTTTGGTTTTGAGTGACAGAAAGCCAGAGTGGTTTGGATCCAGGTCCTCTTAATGCGAAGTATGTAGCATCCACAGAACGCTGTGTGTAGTTAGAGAAATGGCATTGGTTACTGTCATGTAAATGGCTTTGTAATCAGGGCATGAGCCGGCACTGTTATTGTAGTACAGTCTGCCAGTGTTTGATAATTCCAAGGTACTACAGGTTTTCGAAACCTCAAATCATCTGGCAGACCTTAGGACATCTGCTGCTCATCTGATTAGGAAAGGAAAGACTGACAAGCATACAAAATGAGAGGATCATTAAGGTCCAGACTGTGGTTTTTAAAGTCACAGCCATGAAAAGAACAGGACAGAGGGATGCTAACACAGGCAAGTTAAGAAGAGAGGCTTCTGTTACAGACACAGCAGAGAAGGAAATCCAGGAGGAAGAACAACATGTAGTCAACTAGCAATACATGCTAGTTAGCCCATATAGTGGGCAGGATATACTACTTTCTAGTGTGGTCCATGTCCACCTGTGTGGCAAGGTAGGGATATGTGTAGTGTCTGTACAAAACTGTGGTGCATCTAGTAGCGGAGGTGGCACCTAGTTTTCAGGCCTCCAACTCTAGCTTAGCAGCAATGGAGAGTCTCTACTTTTTGCTTTCCAAATCCTGTTTACATAAAGGAGTCAGAAAGCAGACCTCACTAACAGCGTTTTATTTGATGAACAGCTTGTGCTACAGAAATTTTTTAATAAAATGTTCATATGTGACATACCTGGCAATTATTTTTCATTGCCCTACACAAATATATATATAGATATCTTCCTTATGCAGTTATTTACTGCATAGCTCTAATGATGTGTTTTCTCCTCTATACCTATGGCAACTTAGTTTTCGTGAGGATGAGGGAGTGCCTCCAGAGACGGCACATTGCTGAGAATTAGAAGACCAAAGGTAATAGATCTTTTAATTTAAGATAGAGCCACTTGCCATTTGTGTACCTTTAAAAAGCAGTCAATTCTAATTATAGAGATTTATCTTGGACTAAGGAAGAAAAATACTGAAGTAAACACTGCTTCTTCTGCTATGACTCTAGAGTTAAGGCTTTTTTAAATGGGATTTATGCATGTGGAGGACAATAAAGTGACTGCCATCAAATTCTGAATTAACTGTTCATATGATGGTAGTGTTGTTGTTCTGAGACTATTTTACCCTCTTTACATTATATCTACAAAAGAAAAAATAATAGGCATTGCTTTATTTATCATTAATATTGGGGGAAATAAAAAAGAAAATGTGATAGAGGTTTTTTGAAAGGAAGAGGGCATTTCTAGTAGTTCTTGCAGAGTGATCTTGAATTTCATCCACAGAATTGTAATGGAAAAACATACTTATGATCCATCCTAACTGGAAAATTCTCAGAGTCTGTAGCAAATAACAAAGGTTTGGATGAAAGATGCAGGCCCACAACTTGAAAAAGGTTAACATGGGAAGAATCACTTTCAGTGCAGTTTCAAAAACAACTGTAGCATTTCTCCAGCTCCTTGTTTTGCCTCATGTCCCTGAAATGTTTTTGATTTTACCATGTCTTCTTTTCTCCTGATAGCATTTGTTCTCCGCATGGAAATTCTTTAGTACTCATCAAGATATCTGGTATCCTTCCCTGAGATATCATTTATCATGGCACTGTTTATCACTTTCCTTATCTGGGCCACAGATGTGCTGGCCTAGATTTGGAAGCTTTATTCTTTTGTAAGCTATAAAAAAATAAATCTACGGAAATGAATAGAACAGCAAAAGTCAAATCACCTCCAACTAAGTTTCACAGTCTTTGGAACTTTTAAAATACTCCCTCTGCTTTTGTTCTTGTCAGAAGGGCATGTAGGAGATGCAATTTCACTTCATTTAATATAGTGAAGGAGCAGCTGTGCGCCAAACACTTTTTGGTGTTTCACTGTTATCCATGTGGGGTGAGTGATGGAAATACTGCACTACCACTTTCAAAATTCTTGGTGGGAATATTGCACAGCTAAATTTAGATGGAATGTTGATGTAATGGAATTAAAATCAAGGACTGAACAAACTCTGCTTCATGTTTCATGCTTATTAACTCAATGTTCTCAAACTAATATACTGCTGGATATTTAGAAGTTTTTTCTTCCAACTGCACTACACTTATTTGCTCATCTTCCTATTCTGGTGTCTCCTAGTACGTGTGTGCCTGGAGTTACGTTGGTGTCCTTAAGAAGACAGCCATATGAGGAGAAGTCACCAAGGAGTAATTCTCAAGGGCCTCTCTATGTACAAAATAAGGTAATAAATGCACTAAAAATGAGTATGAAGTTATGAAAAGTAAACCAAAATTGTCATAAACCTCTCATATCAGTGCAAAGATAAACATGCCTAAGCTTAATTGAAGTGATTATTAATGTAGTTGGTCAGGTATAGGTAACAGTTGAAAACCTGTTTGTTTTCCTGAATTGGAGAAAGAGGCAGAGCAAATGATTTTAAACAAGTAGCAAACCCTTTGACTTGTAAACATTCCCTCTCATTCATTTGAATTGGTGACTGCTGGGGTAATGGTATGTAATTATTCTGTGGAATAAATGGGATTGTGTGCCCTACTCTAATGCATTGGCCATGCACAGGCCAGAAGATTCATAGAGGGCATAAAGAAAAAGCCAAAGCCTTTGCCTTATTCCAGAACGGGATCTTCAGTAGACTAGACTCTGCTATTATACTTAGCATAAGGACCAGAGTGAAATCAGTAACTTGACATCAGGGTAGGAGATAATGAGAAATTTGCAAGAATCTTTTGTATCTGAATGAACTGTCATGAGCTCTCCCTTTCACCAGCACCAACAGACACGGAAGCACTTGAACTTATTTTTGCAGCAGCAGGAGGGACGGCGTCTTTGTGAAGCTCCAGGAGGCAGTGGCAGTGAAACTAGTACTCCTTTGTCAAGAACCACAAAAGTCCCTCATGACATGTGGATGTACGAAGGCCAAACTGGCCTCATTCAGAGATAACATCTCAGCTAGCAGAAAATCAGAGTGGGAAGGACAGGTGATAAGAAGTGTGGTGATGCTTTCTCCTGAAGACTGCCACATCCAAATGTGTTTTGGGGCAGTGAGAAACTGAATAAAAACCAGTTGCTCTGTATACTATGTGGGGGATGTTTTACTTTTTAAATTTTTAGGCCACATTTTTCCAAACAAATGCTGTGTTTCAGCTCCATTTAAAAAACTTCTTTTGTTTTACGCAGACTTTTGGTTGCAATTGAGGATGTCTTGGCCATTGTGCAATCTGGAAAAACTAGATATTTTCTCCCTTTTTTGTGTGTATGTGATTTTGATTTCATTTTATTAAGAGCTCTGAGTACTGAACCTGGCACTTGCTGCTATTGAAACCTCCTGACAGAGCATTCAACCTACTGTATATGCTAGGAAAAAAGATATATCTCCAGTAAGTTAAGCGGTACTAACTCAATATTGTGGTCATTAGTAATCTAATTAGAAATCATTTGAAATTGGGAAGAGTAAGTTTTGCAGTAAACCTGAAGAAGGCTACCAGAATTAATGATTCAATCTATAACTGGCCTAGAAGAGTATTGAATACATTTGCTTAAGATATGAACACCAAGATCTGGCCAGGAGAAAAATCTAATAAATGCTCTGAATTTAACTCTTAACTCTCACAGCATTTAAGTCTGCACAGACTGGTAGCACTTTTGTAACCCTACTTTCCATTTACAACTTAATTCTGCTTATACAGATGGCTAAAATTCTCTGAGTTTGTTGGAGGTTTTTTGCTTATTTATTTATTTATTAGAATGTTTCCCCTCACAGAAGTAATTAACTCTTTTTAAGTGGGAAATATACAAATCAGATTTGAAATCAACACAGAGGTGCTTGGCCAGTCAGGATTCTTAGTTGTTTCTTAGGGAGTATAAATGAGAAACTTTCATAGTTCCCATTTAAAAATGAAAACAAAACAAGGCCAGATTCATGATTTATCTAGCTATTGAAATGAAACTTAAGTAGTGATGTTTTTTCTGCTGGAACCAGAGTATGCTTCTTTAAAGGAGTTCAATTTTCTTTGTAAATGGAACCATCCAAGAGCCTGTAGCAGCCTCCAATATTTTGTGGATCATCTGTAGCAATGCCAGGAATAAAAGGGAAGGGAACTGTTATTTAAAAGTCTGTTGGGACGGTACTTGATTATTTTCTTTACCTCTGTGATGAATCTGCTATTAATAAATGGGAGGGAATGAAGTAGTTCAGACCATTGCATTTTCTAAGCAGAAGATATGAGGGAATGCAATTCTTCATGTGCTTGATGGAGACGGTTGTAGGCAATACACTACAGTTTTTTTCTGCTTGCAATCTCAGCATTTCAGAAGGCTCCAGACATTCCATACATTGCAGAACCATTCTCCATCAGTGAGAAGATGACAGCATATCCTCTTTATTTTCCATTTAAGTGTTTCCATTTTTAATCAAATCCTGTGTGTATCTAACCAGTAGGATGTGACAAGCTAATCCTAATGTAAAAAATGCGAAGTTAAGGAAGAGACCCTCTGGGTGAACTGTTGTAACTGTAGTCTATTTAAAACCATCATCAGCCTGTGCTTGAGCAGGCTTGCTGGGGTGAGCTGGAGGTTATGCGATTCCCCTTTCTTTGCATTCTGGTTGGCGTGATCATGCTTTGAAAAACACTCTTCAGAAAGTGAAGGCTGATAATCCTTCAAGAGCAAGTTTGGTTCCAGCGTTTGATAACTTGGCTCCACTGCAGATGACAGTGAATATATTTGGAACTAGATTGACACGTCACGTTGGTGCTAATCAGGACGAGCCCATGGCTAACGTGTCTCTGTGCTGCGCAGTTGCATTCAGCAGTTTGGATATGAACCATTCGGGGTGGAGACCTGGTTTTATCTGACAGCACTTGTGGTGCTGGGAGAGCCCGTCCCGGGCGTGGGAGTCCTGGCTGCAACCCCTGCCTGTGCCTGAGGGGCTGAATCCGTATCCCCACAAGGCTAGGAGGTATTTAGGATGGAGGCAATCCAAATATTAATTGGATGCAGAAACTGGAAGGCAGGCTTCCCTTCTCCCAGGTGCATGCTGAAAAAAAAAAAAAAGGTTATGAAGTGATATTTGTTCTTACTTTCTGTCTTTTGCCTATGGCTGTATAGTTAGTGCACATGATTTGTCCATTATTCAGAGAAATGAATAGTTTCACTTCAGTGGCAGAGTTTATGCTCGTTTTCAATGATTCAAACAATGCTGCTTTTTTTTTTTTTTTTTTTTTTTTTTTTTTTTTGGAACTAGAATTATTGGGCTGTCCTCTATCTGCAGACATATTGCCAACTTCCATCACAAACCAAGAGCATTGCAGTATTTCTCATCTTTATGGCTTGACAGTGGACATTAAGAAAGGTTCTGCCTTGTGTTTTTTTCTCCTTCTACAAAATGCAGCATGCAAAATACTATGAAGGTTAGGGCTGTATTCAAAAGCCAATGACTAAGATGGCAAATTTGAAAATTAAACACACAAATCATTCAAGTGGGGTTTTTCTTTTTGTTTCGCTCTGTAACAAACAAATTCCTACTTGCACTCATTAGTTTATAAAGCCTAACCTAATGAAAGAAATATGCATGTCTAGTCTTGCTGAAATTCTCCAGTATTTCTTTTTGTTTTAATTATTTTTCCAGTTTGCTATTTAGTATTTGATGAACCATATTGATCACTATATATGCTTAGCTTTCAAATATACATATATTGTTAGCAATATATGTGCTTGCAAATATACACGGTGAATAAATTCTTTCACAAATTTAGTGATGTTTGTGTTTTCAAAATGTTGAGTTCTGCAAATCACTAGCTAAAAAATATTTCGATGAATAATACTTATCATTTGAAATATTATTAACAATGTATTCCTTAGTTTATGAATACATTGTTGATAATAACAAACAATAGTTTAGTTGTTGTAATAACTAAACAATACATTGTTTAGTTTACCTATCAAGGTAAGTAGGCACAATCCAAAACTGCAGCATCTCATAACCCAAAGCTGCAGCATCTCATTGCTATCATATCGTGTTTGTCTTTTAAACAGTGTGTTAACATGCATCCTATTCATGCCCACTCGCACATAAATAAACAACCATTCTCATCATTTCTCCAGTTTACTGGTAATGTGTTAGTACCAAAGATCTTTCTATTTTCCCCAAAGCTAGAGTAAAATGGATATGCTTCTTGCAGGAAAAAAAAAATTCAAGGTCCCCAAACATATTTGTGAGTTGCAGTGTCCCCAGTTTGGGAAAGCATCGCCCCTGCCCTGGCCAGCAGTTCGTCATGCACTTGGCGCTTAAATACGGGAACTTACATGTGTATTTGAAGCCATCCAGCTTGCTGAACATACCTCTTTCCATGAAGGCATAAGGGAGAAATGATCAGGAGTTGGAAGGTCAAAAATTCCTTTTTTACTTTTGTAATTATTTGGAGTTTGTGCTGAGCTACCTAAGACCAAAACTGTGCCCAGTCATTTGAACAGTAACCATCCTATTCATATTTGATACAGGGCATAATTAGCAACCAGCCTTGCAAAGCGCAGCCCTTCCTACCATCTGTACCATCAATGTTAGAAAGCGCATGACTTCCTAGGGGTAGTCATGCAGCTTCTGAGCTGCTCTTGATGTAGTAAAAGGGATGTAATGATCACGCAAAGTGTTAATGTGCTATTGACAGCGGTTTTGTTTAGCCTCGTTAGATGCGATGCTGACATCTGTCCGGCAGGAGGGAGGCCACCTGCTCAGCTCCGATGGGTTCCGATAATCATCAATTGCTAAAGACCCACGTATTCAGCTGAGGATAAAAATGAAAACATTTGCAGTTCCTTACCAGGCTCCCAATTTGGTAAGCTTTTTTTTTTTTTTTCTGTTACTGACTATGACTTTATATAATCCTTTAAAAGAAGACGACAGTATCAGGTCTTTGTCCTCTCAAGCCTGCAATTTAAACCTCCCTAAGTTGCCAGCCTGTTGTGGTGGTGCTAGTTGTGCTGCCTGATGAAGACTAAAGAGCTCACAAGCGGTGAATGATCAGATTTGCAAATGGTCTGTAAACACTGGAGGAGGAGGGCATTCGCCAGCATGGCCAGCAATAGTAACAGGTGCCACTAACATGAGCTAGTAATAAGTAACTATAAAAATAAGTCCATGGATCAATAATCTGTGACTTAATGCCTCATTTTCCATTAGATAATAAATACTGGCTAACTTTCTCAATATTTCATTAAATATTAGAATGGTATCTTTTAATTTTTTATTTTTTGCATGCCAGGTAATACTCTTTTCCTTTCTGCTAAGGCTATTTGTAGTATGATGAACAAAACAAGAGAGGAAAATGATGTTAAAGCTACAGCAATCACAGCTAAACAAGTACCTTTACCAAAAAGACAGAGACTTCTTAAAATGCTAAAGGCATATTTTTCTTCACCAGGTAACTCTAACAATGTCTTTAAAAATTCTTCTACTATTAAATTAGTAAGTTCATTGAGCATGAATACATGCTAAATGGGAATTAATGTTGTGTTGGACAATAATACACTTACTTACACAAATGCTAACGTATTAGAAATAATGATTTTCATAATGATATTAAATTGGAAGACACTATCTGGTGATATGACACTTTAACAAACTGAAATACATGCTAAAAGTTTGCTGCTTTCAAATTGAAACCTAGTCAGTGCATAAAAATGATTAACAACAAGTTCCTGGAGTGCACTATTCCTCCTTCATCTCCCTGCAAAATACTGCAGTTCTAAAATCGATTTTTTTCTCATTTATAAAAATATTTCTCTTCTGGGTGTTATGAAAAATGCAATGGGGTACAAATGTGTAGGAGAAATGGTGAAACATGCCATGTGTGGCTGTGTAAAAGCTGGCCGTGTTGAAGTTAATTGGAAAGCACTGGTGAACAGGAATTCGGACAAAATATGGCCATAAACAAAGAGAAAAGCCAATAGCATTGCTATTACCATATAGCTCCCAGACTGAATAAATTAAGCATTTCTAAGAGGTGGGTTTGTTTGTTTGTTTGTTTGCTTTAATAGATGGTTTTCCTCTGAGTATTAAAAAAAAAAAGAACTGGTTTATAATCAGGTTAAAATTTGTTGAAGCAAATGGGATAGTTTACTATAAAGAAGCTTTTTCAGTTTTTTTTTTTTTACAGGATAGAGAATGTGGGCTTTTTCCTATTATTTAATCACTGTGGGTTGTATGATTCCTACTCTACCTTTCCCATTCTAGGAAAAATAAAATGTTGCAGCCCAGCTCCGTGATTTCAATATGCATACACTTTTACATAGTTGATGAATCCAACATGCAATGGTAAACAGCAGGGAGGGGCTCAATGCAAACTCATTTGTTAGTTTTCCCACTTGGAAGCTGTTATTTTTATAAATTACTGATATTGGACACTGTAGGAGTGCCCTTTTTCATATACACTGAAGTAGTTCACTGGCCCCAGGAGTCACTAAGACTAGTGGATTTTAATAGTTATAGATCTTAAATGGAGGGTTAGAAATTGTTTCTTTTCATTACAATTACAACAAGGAATTAACCCCAAGGGTATCCACTTAATTTCATAATATATAGACTGGAACGCTAATAATGTGGCTCTTCTAAAGTGTAATAAAGAAGCAACTGCCCCTTGGCTCCCTGGGGTAGGTTTCTGTAAAATGTATTGCAAAAAAATGTAACACAAAGAAGATTTTACATTAACAAGCTTTGTAATGTCACTAGCTCCAGTGCTCAAAGTGCTCTCAAGCTTGCAGACCCGAGTCCTGGCACCGGTTTTACAGCAGAAATTTCATAGTGGCGCTTTCTTTCATAGCGCTTCGCTGGTACGAGGGAAGACTAAAGCAGTGATAGAAGGAGTGGAGGGTAATTTACTATTAAGCACATAAAGAAGTGACAGAGCAGAGGGAGGAAGAGCAGTACAAAGTAATTACTTCCTTCAAGGTCTGCCTGCACCTACCCTGCAGTTGGGTTTCCTGCATTGTTTTAGTCTCCCATGCCCTATTGCAAAGCAAGCCCAGCCCCACCACTGGCAGCCAGCAAGCACCAGCACGTTTGGACTTGTGAGGAGCCAAGCAGCCTCCGACCTCTCAGCCAAGAGAGGCTTCTGATTGTGACTGTGGCATGAATTCCTGACCGAGAGCTGAAATTACTGGACCAGGCCGTGGTTTTAAGACATGGGCCGAAGACGTTTCTATTTGCTGATGATTTTAATGGGTTCTGACTACACGCAGCATCCTGGGAAAGCTTTGCAGTGAGAACGGCAAGCAAAGAAGCAGGCTAGCTGTACTGTTTTATAGTGCAAGGAGAAAAATGCAGCTAGGAGAAAAATCCACTTTGGTTTGTTTTGTTTTATAAAGGTAATCCTTCCAGGCGGTTCTAACAAAGGGTCTAAGATAGTTGCTTCTTACAGAAAATTCATCAGGGAAGAAACCTTTGGCCATCGTTTTTTAATTATGCATGATATGCCCAGAATTTCATGCACCTACTTATGCTGCAAATATTCTGTTTGTAGCAGCAAATTTAAATAATTTGCCTGAGTAGTCATGGGTACGTGCAAATGCTCAGTCGATGTGTTTGCACCTGTCAAACAAAATCTGATTCCTCTGAAGTTGCTACAATGAGAATTTTACCTGAAATTTGTGGCTTGTACACATCCATGGGAATCTTAATCCCAAATGCTTTTAGTCCAAAATGATGATCTCTGAACTAACTTTTTTTATTGAAGCACCTATCTTCAATAAACACTACTCTTCCAGCGATCAGTAATATGCCGGAGCAATGCACGAGGGTTGCCCAGGAGGATCCCAAGCCTGAAAAAGGAAGGAGCCAGGTAGTGCTTGGTTCTGCAGCATTTTGTGTGACACCCCCAGTGCCTAGGCCTTCAAGGGGGAAGGTGCCATGGGGACTGTTAAAAAGCCAAAAGATCAGATGAGAAAGCTGTAGCGCATAGCAGAATGGGAAGTTGCAATGATGAGGAGCATTTATAAGAAATGACGGGCAAAAAAATCACGGTAAGCTGCAAACGTACCGGGATGACCGGAGGCATTTTAGTTGTAGCGTTAAATACTTCTGGCATGTAAAGATTCCGATACAGTATTGCCTGCTATCACCCTTTAAAACTTCACTGCATCATTGCGTTTGTCTGCTCATGTCTCATCTTTTCACTAGC
>NW_010580535.1:447549-621858 GCF_000705375.1 Tinamus guttatus | reverse complement strand
TGTATTTATGTCTATAGGAAAAAAAAAAGCTGTCTGCAAGAATGAAGGTAGATTGAGATGCAGACTGTAAATACATACAGAATTCATTCCTATTCCAGTAATTTAATTATGACTAGATCTTGATGGAGCCAGAAAAAAATGTATACAGAAGAGTCATTTTGATTATTAGGAGAGAAATGGTCTGATCACAGCCAAGATATTTTTCACAGTCTTTCTTACTTGCTTTGAGTAAAGACTGGTGAGTAGCTACCAAGGCAGCTGTGCTTACAAGTCAGCGTTTCTGGTTCTCCATCTTAGTTTGTGGCTGCACAAAAGTATACCTTACTACTCAAATTTTCAGCCAGACTCCTTCTCTATGCTACTGTTTATTCTCATATTATTTTTAAATATTAAATATTCATTAAAGCAAAGCCCTTCAACAAGATACAGGTGTCTCTTTCTGCCCACCCCATGGCTTTGTAAATAGGGAGATGTGAGTTTAAGTCCTTCCAAGGCAGTGAATTTTATCCATTTTATTTTAAATTACCTGGTGATCAGTGAGTCCAAAAAGATGTATTAAAAGAAGGAAAGTCATACAGGAGATATATTTGCCACAAACAAGCTATTGTGTGTGAATGTGAAACCAACATCATAACATATTGACTGTGACACTAAATGTGCTCCGCAACCTCTTTGTGCTTGTGTTCACTAGTCCACAAACTGAAGATGTTGATACTTATTATGTCCAATTGTTGAAGGAATTAATTCATTACTGTTTGCAAAGAGCTTCGAGATCCTCTAGCAGAAGGTACTACACAATTGCTAAATTTTATTTTATTTTTCTTTTATTATCCGATTCAGTAGGACATGTAGTATAGACCTTTAAAAAGCAAACAAACAAAAATAATCAGGAGTCCCTTATTCACACTGTCAAATGCTGGTAATAACCAAATAGTCTCGCTTGTGGAAGTACAAAAAAAAATAACCTATGCTACTTTTATGTTGAAGCAGCAATTAGCACGCATTGTAGGGAGAAGAAGTGGAGCTAGACCAGAAATGAGCCTTGATGAGCCTAATTGCCTTTAATTATCCCTAAACATTTTCTTGTTGTCTGTCTTATGGAGGCAGAAGAAACCCTGTAGCTCTAAAAGGAAATAAGACTTGGTTTTGTTTTCCTGTTTTAAAGAGGGACATAATAGCCACCATGGAAACATGTTCTTAATCAACAACATTAAACTCCTGGCTGCTCTGCTTCTCTTGAAATTGCCTAGCTTCATTATTATCAGGGGGAAGGAGGAGGGGAAGGGGTTTAATCACTATTTAGCTTTTCTTAGCAAATTAAAATATTAATTACAATACACATTATTTTATCTTTGCTTAAGCTATTTGTAAGTATTGTTGAATGAGAGCTCACTTTATGTTGGAGTAATTTATTCTAAAACTATTCAGACTTACTTCTTCAATTTCTTCAAAAAAACCATCAGGGCATGAAATGCTGTCTTCGGAGAGCCAAGAAAAACTGTATCTTTTTTTTGGTCTAGAGGAGAAATGTATAATTAAAGGTACTTTTTTTTTTCTTTTTTAATAGGTTAATATGTGATTACCTCAGAACAGCCAAATGCTATTTGAAGCTGAGCAATGAAAGTCCAGGCACCTCTAGAGTAAAGGATGTTTTTCTCTTGTTTGTGTTTGCATGGAGTAACGCCATACAGTAACCAACCTGTTTTTTTAATTCAAGTGCAGAATAACAAAACACGAGGCTTCTGGTAAAAGGAACTGGAATAGGACTCATGACCTCTACAGATCTCCCCTTCCCAAACTTTAAGTAACATTAATGATGTTATTCCACCTAATGGAAGAAAGAAAACCTTGATGGGATGAGAAAAGTAATGTACAAAGTCAGCAGGATAAGCTCTGTTAGGTACCTTTTGTGTGTGTTTTGTGTGCATTTTCATGGTGTGTCCTTGCCACGCGTCATTCTCTGCTGTGAACAGTCTACTATTACATTCCATAGGGAGGAAAATCTGTACAAAGGGAACAAATGATTAAATAATGTCTCTGCATCTTATTGTGGCTGAGTAAACTTTTTTTTTTTTTAATTAAAACGTGTGCTGGAGTAAATCAGTATAGTTCTATTAACTATAATGAAGCTATGTTGATTTATACCAACTGCAGATATAATTAATTCATCTACTGAAGTAGCTTGCATAGAATTATATGGGAGTCTGTAGGAAATACATAGCAGTGTGTCAGACAGATATAGTCCTGCACATACTGCTGGCAAACCTTTAGGTCACTGGACAATAGGTAGAGAAAACCGAAGATGCATTTGTAGCTTTGACTAAATAACAACCTGGGTCTTTTGCTGTTTGCATGATTGATTGTCTTCAAAAGTTTGTGAATATTGCAGGAAAAATCAGTAGCTGAGAGAATTAAGCCCCTATACACTGACCGTTTTCTTGGATTGGAGGATGTCCAGTTGTTGGATGACCATCTGCATTCTGAACAGTCTGAGTTGTTTAAGAGATATGTAGATGCTTTATTTAAATCAAAGTATCAAAATGGAATTTATTGATGAGAAATTAGAAAAGACAATATGAATCTGGCCTTGGAAGTATGTTCTTGAATCAGTCAAGGTAGCAATTAAGAAAAAAAAGTAAAATAAAATTTGCTTAAGGCAAATTTTCATTTCTGTTCAGTTCTAGATACAACTTCTTCTGCTATTGTGATCTCTTCCATTTGCCTTAGAGAACAAATACTTTAAAAGTTCACAATTTAAGTGCAGAGAGGGTGATCCAACCCAAACAATATTTTTAATTGTAGCCATGGGATATTCATCTCAGATGACATGCCATGGGGTCAAAGGATTTTCTTTCCTTAATTGCAAAAACCTTATATGGATTACTACTAGACATCTTTGCTGACCTACATTATCAATGTGGTCTAATTTACTAGGTTTTATTTATTTTATTTACTTTTCAAAATATTTATTTATTTTGTATGGTCCCTCAAATGCCCACCCCACTGCACTGATTTCGCAGTCTTTCCTAATATTTTCTGTTACTGTTTCTATTGTTCTTGCTAGAAAAGTAAAGCTGAGAAAACTACACTCTGAAGCCTGGCTGCAGCCTCTCTGTTGATGATGGAAAAAAGTATATGACCACGTCTCATTCCGCTTGTCACAGCTCAGCAAGGAAAAGTACAGCATTTCTGCATGCCTTTAGTTATACTATCTCTCAACAAATGTAAGTATTTTTTTCCAAATGTAGGTGCTCGTGACCTACACCTAGCAGGAGAGTGTTCTTCCTAGGACCAAACACATTGCAGTACTATCCTTTGCTTGCAATTTGGCCATTAAATCTGGGGTCTGTGAGATGTAGCTGAGCCAATAGTCAAAGTGATTCCTCAGAGTAGTGGAATGTCCTATGGTGTCCCATCTTGAAGGCTTCAAGGGTTTGGCCCATATAGGGCCACAGATCTATATAACAGCTTTCTAAGGTATCTTCTCTTGCCACATTGTAATGGATCTCTCTTATCGGTTTAAAAATAAGAAATATTCACTAGACTTGCACCTTGTCAAACTTGGTTTAATTTCAGTTTTTCATAGGAAGCATCTACTATCAGTAGATCAGTATCAGTATCTATCAGTATTTATCAGTAGATCAGCATAGTAGTATCAGTGCTCTGGTGGACAAAGCAATGCTCTTGCCCCTACTTGGGCAGTCACTTTTAAGGGTTTATTGCATTACAGCTTGTCGTAGATGTTCTTTTTCGTCATTGCTTTCCCCTAACAGTATATATAAATTGGTATGGAGATTTACAGAAGTGATTTGACTGCATACAACTTTTGCTATTGCCTTTATAATTCTCTCCTCCCACAGGTTTCCTGGAGTAACTCATGTAAATTCCTAATTGAACTTAAATCCATAATAATTCCTCAGTAAAAATATCTATATTATCTACTTCAAGATGATTGATTGGTGCTTTTGTGTAGGATTATGTACATCTTGTGCACAGATGTTTAACCTTTCCTTTAGACATGTGTTACTTATGTACTTAGTGAGGAGGTGGGATTGACTCTCCTGCAAGAGGTTGGATCAGGCCCTTTAAAAACATTGTTTATACTTCTCTACGGCTGAATCAATGCAAGAGAGCCAATGCTTGCTGCTTTTTGCCCCTTTACCTGTGTCAGTACAATTTGCTACAAGCTGAAAAGAATCCAGGAATTAAAAGGCTTTTTTCGTGGGTAGAAAGAAGTTAATAAGAACCACATTGCTAAAGCTGCTAGACGTGTAACATTTTATTTGCTCTGTGATCCTTGCTTGCTGTATACGAGGCAGCAGCTGAAAGGAGAGTATAGTCCCGAAATTAGTTTAGAAGCTGGGCTGCCGTTGAGTTTGGTCTGGGTTAGAAGTTAGAAGCAGCTGTTCTTATAAAGGCACAATCATGCAACAATCTGTCACCGGTCCTGCTGATTGCAGAACCTCTGCAGAGCTCTCAGCTCCCGTTGCTCATAAAGGCAAAACTTAGAATTCCTAAGAATCCTATCTGTGAAGACGGTGAGGGTGACCATGATCCAGAAGCTGTTGGAGGTCGGGAAAGGGTAGCTTCCCTAGCTCCTGTTGACCTTGTAGAGAGATGGGCCCCATAGCCTGGCCGAAACTGGTGCTTGCAGTAATGCCAAGAGAGCAGCAGCTTCTGGTGAGTTTGTGCTGATCTACATTTAAATGTGGGTCCTTGTTTGTTTGTTTTCCCCAGAAAACAGCAGTGAGGACTATATTCAAAATCCTTTACCTATGCCTAAAATGATCCCAAGAAAATGGGAGGAGCAGAGCTCGGTATTGCTCTTCCATACCTAAGCAGTTATCTTATGCTGTGATTCAGGACTTTACTGCTCTCTTCTTTAATAGTTATGTCAATAGACTCTATTACTTTAAAAACTGGCTCATTTCCCTACTGTGAGGGGTAACATACTGATGACAAGGAAGCTTCATATGCAAGGTTCTACAGCAGGGCCTGGCACTGACCTCTAAATTGCGTCAGACAAGTATTTGACTTTTATTTGAGCAGACCTCTCTCTGCTTTTGGGAAAGCTCATGTCCAACAGGTACTTGAAAGTAAAATCAGGAAATATACCTCTCTCTTGTTCAAGACAGGGAGAAGGCAGGACTCTGGCCGTATCCCACTGACTTTAACCGAATGCAATGTAACAACATTTAGGACTATGAAACAGTTCTTTAAGTTGACACTGGTAGATATTGCAGACTTCAGACTAGACCTCACAAAATTTGGGGCACCTAAAGAAAAGTTGTGTTTAAGGACTGCTTCTGCTTAATCACTTATTTGGCTCTTTTGTCCTAACAACAAATGTTCTTTCCATGAGGTAGAAAAGATGACAAAAAATGAGAATATATATATTTTTAATAGATATATTTATTAATATTTCTCATTTATCAATTAATGGCAGCGAGTTGAGGGGAAAAAAAAAGAGATCTATCCCTGTCTAGTCTATGATAATGCTTCTTTTTGTCTGTTAGTGGGCCTGGAACTTTTATAATATAACACCTTATTTCTCCTAAGAGTATTTTCATGGTGAATTGGCAGTTCTGGAGAACAGTTTTAAAAATCAATTTACACTTGATAGCAATAAATTTCAGATAAGAATTATGTCATATTGAAAGCAATTCTACTCTGTAATCCAGGAAATAATTTGTGTTGCAGTGTCATGCTGTACAAAGATGACTAAGATAGTAGTATCAGAAGCAGGACAGGGTTTGTAGCGCGGACCTTTGCCAGAATAAATGCCATGTGTTCCTCGTTAGAGTTGCTTACCCCACTAAATTCCATGCAATAGGGATATCCAGCTCCCAGTGATAAGCTATTTGATTCAGAAGTAGCAATTCTTCACGGAAACACAGTGTGCCCGATATGCATATCCTGGGAACATGCTCGTCATGTGATATAGTTCTGTTAATCATTTTAGTTTCTCCAAAGTCAGCAGTAATGGAGAACCTGAGTTGGTGCTGCTTAAGAAAAAAAAATGGTAAATCCTTTAGGAGGTAAATAGTTAAATCAAGAGTACTTGAGGAAGCCTGACTTGAAAACAAACAAAGCAGTGATATGTGAGAGTGAATGTTTCCTGCTAATACAATTTTTCAAAGTTTTAATTTGTGTTTTCAGTGCTACCAACCATGGAAGCTTCTGTTTCAGGCAGGATCAAATTGGAAATGGTAACGCTCAGCCAAACAGCAGCTCAGCAGTGAAAGCAGAAGCCTTGACTCTGGAGACTATTGAGCTGATGCCTTAAAGTGTAAAATCATTTTTCTGAAACTGCTAATAAACCACCATCTACAGTCTCCAAAGGGTAATTTTTTTTCTTGTATGTTATGCTACACTTCTGTGTATATTAATTAGAGCTGTCCTCATATCTGATCTTTGCTGTATTTTTCTCCTTCACCTCCTTCATCACTCTGCAGAAAGCTTGTATTTTATGTGTAGAATAAATGTTAGTCCTGTGTAAACAGCCTATATAAGGTTTATGTACCACTGAATCTCAGTTAAATGATTGTACTGAAGGGGACTTGAAAGCTGCTTAGACTTATATCAGCTACCTGCATGCGATGAACATCACCTCTTAGGCAATGTTGTATGGCCAGTTGTGGCTAAGAAATATAGGGTATCACTCCTATAAAATGGATTTTCAGACCATGACATTTTTCTGCTACAGCAGCTGACAACTGGATGTCACTGGCATCATTTGGAAACTTGTGTACTTAAGAAAAGTTAACTTCTGCTGTTTGAGGAGATTTCCTTTTCTTTTTCTGGCAACAGAGCTAATACCATGAGGTGATATTTGCAAGGGCATAGGCACCTCCGATAAGTCAGTAAGAGGTAAACTGGCAGCGTGGTCCCTATCACAGCAGGATTATTGTGTGAACAGAAGGGTTCCTTCGGAAGCGGAGTGGCCCTCGGTCTGGCTCAGCCTCATGGCTTCTCACGGGCAATGTGTTTTTTTTAGCTCCTACCAAAGAAACTAAAATTGAAAGATCAATTTGTATCTGGCTGCATAGTTATATAGGAGGGGGAAATTTTCAGTTGCATCTGTCAATAGTCTAATTCTTGCAAGTGACACAGAGCTCCAATACTAACTTACAATGTGAAGTATAGTCCAGCTATTCTCTTCTAGCTGTGTTTGGCATTGCAGAGTTAACAGAAGTAAGAATGATTGAAACTTAATTAATTGACTCAATTGAGTTACCAGATTTGAATTGGACTCTACATGGGGCTTAAACATCCTGACATTTGAATAGCTGACCCCTTTGGAGTATCTTAGCTGCCTAGACATTACTTTAAATTGCAGAAACATTTGTTGTTCCTTTGTCTCAGTTTGTTTTGCTTTTAATAGTCTTTCTTAAAATGCTTCCAAGCATTGGAGTTTTTGTCTTCCTCACCTATTTGACACTATCAGGAGCGACTGCCAAATAATCAATAGATCTGACCTAGGATTTATTCTGCAACCCAAAATTGTCTTAAAAATTTATCAGGTCACATTTCCCAACTTCTTTTCCCCACAACTGTAAAGACTAAAATTATAGAGTAGAAGGGGAGAGAAGGTGGGGACGTGAATCAAGATTGTCAAGAAGTTGGTAGAATTAAAGTCCGTTTTCTTCCATCTCATTCCTATAGTGAAGGGTGGTAATAGGACACCTTGCAAATCTTTCCCAGAGGGAAAACATCCTCATGGTGAAAAACAAAGCTGTGGGTCCGCAAAAGCTCCTTTTCTCAGCATCAGAGAGGCAGAATCGTTTATCTTTTCCTTCACAGCTGCTCCTGAACTCCCACTTATCCAGACAAGCACATTTATGGAGTATTATTTTTCTTTCCAAACTTATTCATTTTATGCTACTGATAATTTCTTTTTTTCTTTTGAATGGGAGAGTACTCTTGGAAAATTATTGGTTACATTTTATATTTTACTTCTATATTTTAATGTTTATATATATATATATATTTCACTGTATCTGTTATCTATTGCCCCTCCTCTGCCTGTAACTCCTGTTGATGACAATGACTCTTCCTATTTTGTGCATGGCTGTATAAAGAGCTGCTGACACATTGAGAATAAGACTAATTATTTTTTGGCTTGAAAAAAATAAATGTGTGCTTAAACAAGGCTTAAGACTCATAATTTATAAGATTGCCAATTTGAACTACAGAATTAAATACAAACATAAAAGGAATTGTCAGATTATCTCCTTGCTCACTAGTTAGCTAAGCAGCCTGATAATGTATTTGAATGTGAAATAGCAATGGATGTAATATTTCATTTTTGTTTGCTAATTCTGTTAGGATGCTGTATTTCTAACAGATAAATGGCTGAGACACAAGAAGTTCTAAGATGAGGTAAAAGAAAATCATATGAGCAGTCTGAAAGTCTGGAAGTTGAGAGTTTCATGAGCAGTGTTACTTACTGATGCCTTCAAATCATCAGACACACCTTGTCTTTGTGTGTAACTAATATTTTAAAGAGCATGGCCTCAACTCTATGACAAAAAAATCATAATTTTCTGTTGTCTGTATAAATAAATTAGTATGTAGTGAGAAGTGCTCTGCATTTTAGAATGGCCCTCAGAAGTCTCACTGGGAGGCTCTCTGGGCAAATAGCTTAAACAGGGTCTAAAATGACATTAGATGCTGATGTAAAAACACAGAATTCTTCTCATTGTTTATTGCTTGGCTGCTTCTTATTACTTACTGTGGTAGAAAAATCACAAATGTAATTAGACAACCCTGGAGATTTGTCCTATGAGTGCAGATCTGAGATGTGGCTTTTTCCCAGCTGTTCTTGAAGCTAAAGTTTGCAAAGGATCTGATGGAAAGCAGCTGTTTTAAAATCTTGTTTTAAGAGAACACTGCACCAGAGGAATGGAATCCCTGGTTTGGGATAGGTGCTTATTATGTCTTTGCAGCCTCTGATCTAGAACATATTGCAACAGATTTACCACCTTGGTGGGAGGTGAGGAGCGGGTTGGGAAGGGGGCTTTCTGTGGACAAGTTAAATAAAACAAGCAGAATTAAACTAAATAAACATTAATAAAAGTATCTAGCTTATAACTCTGGAAAAGCAGTTAAAAAAAGATAATGAGAGAGATTTTTCTACTGTATGATCATTGTGCTCCTCAAAAGCCTGAGTAACTTGCGAGTTACGCCAAATACACGTTAAACTTTTCTGTGGATATGAGAAGAGAGTCTGAATCACATCTGACTAAAGATATTTAAAATATTAATATCATTTATATAATAAATTATGTAATATTAAAATGAATATGATATGTGCATTATATAATATGTAATGTATAAAATATAATAATGTGTATTATATAATATATAATAATAATTCAAAATCCACTTAAGAAGTGAAAAAGCAACTGCAGTTCCTCTGTATTTGGTCTTTTTTATATAGAAATTCCAGAGCTTAGACCTTTCTTCAACAACAAAAACACTGTGGATCTTACCATGCTATAGTAAAAAACAAAAAGAAAATAAGTATTGAGTATTAAAATCACTCTCTTGAGTTATTGTTTATTTATCTTATATTAAAATAATAATTAGAAAGCTAAACAAGTCTGAATGTTGTTTGGGCGCCTGATTATCTTTCCAGAACCAAGCCCAGCTTTTTCTAACTTCTGATTAATAAAGCAGCACCATAGTAACCACTCAGAAAGGAATTTCACCATCAGCCTTTCACTGCTGTAAATACTGTGTGATATAGTTTAAAGGCATTTAGGTATCTAAAGGCACATTTTAAAACCTTCCCTTGTCATTTTGGCATTCTTCCCAAAACATAGTCAAACAGATGCCTTTTGCAAACTGACAGAAGGACACCAAAATCAGTTTATTTTAGAATAAACGACAGTTAGACGAGCCTTGGATTATTCTTCTGGTATAGGATGACAATTTGGGGTAGACTCTTTTTTTACAGGGAAGGACATGGTCTGTAATCTCCTCCACCAGGATTGCAATTCTAACACACTTTAGAACTACGCATATTAATCTCACCACTTCCTCATGCAGGTGTAACTCCAGAAGTAGATATGGATATTAGTTTCATGCAGCTGTTGTGAAACCTATTCTTAGCACCACCAGTGTAACAAAGAAGTGTTTCTATGCAAGCCCTTTTCAGATTTGAGATGGAATTAAGATTTTAAAGAAAGTGAACAGCAGCTTTTTGTTAACTCTATTGGACTATTCTATTATAAACTTGGCAAGATTGGATTATTTTAAAATTATCTGCAGTAAAGATTTCCACCTGCTCTTTCTTCTTAGCATTATGGAAAGAGGATTTTTTTTTTTGATCCTTTCTTCAGTGCCACTACCTGTTCTGGCTTAAATCTCTCCTTGGCAGCATACTTGTGCTTGTTTTTATGAATCATTAAAATTATAATCCTTGCTAAGCAAAACAGTTTAATTAATTTTTTAGGTTTTTTAAACTCCTTGCTTCTCTTTCTTCTTTTGCAGTTTTTGTTTCTGTCTTGTCATCTTACTTCCTCTTGCTTAATTTTTCTTTTTGCTCTGTGTATTTCCTTTCTTCAGGTACAGGTCCAAGGACACCGAATAGCCTTTAGGACCAAGGACACCGAATAGCCTTTAGGACTAGCCTCTGAGATTCCTATCCTTTTCCTCAGTAATTTGAAGCTACTCTGAGAGAAGAATGATGTCTGTTGATTTTATTCTTTTGTTTTCTGAATAGAGATACCATCCTGTAAGGGAAGGCAATGAGCTGTGCCCTGTTACTGAGCCCTGCAAAAGTCACTGTGCAAAAATGAACGAAGCAATTCTCTGTCCTTCGCCATGATTTGTGGTATCCCACTCTGTTGAATTAGATGTGTTAATAAAGGACTTATGTAGTGACTAAGAACGAGTTGACTGCCATTTATCAATTAATTACCCATGAAAACTGAAGTTACATGGTAGTAGTAATTGTACCCATGGTGTTAGGCACATGCTACATAAAAATGCAGTCACCTTGAAATAATATGGACAAACCAGCTTGTAACCTACTGAATTCCATTAATAATGTAGTGTTAATAACGTACTGCAAGACTGAAGTCTGTCCCTGTGTGGCCTATAGATAGATTGTGTAATCTCTTACATATGGTTCAAATTTTGAGTCACAGGCACTCAAGCTGGCTGAGCTATGATGCTTAATTCCGAAATCAGGGATTTCTCTTTTGCCAGTTACTATGTGAATGGAGTAAGTTTAATATTTCTCTTTTTTTTTTTTCCCACAGCTTATAGGAAGACAGATTGTAAGGCAGCCCCCACAGCATTAGTGCCATTTAGCCTTCTTGCTGCACTGAAGAAGACCAGCCTTGCTTGTTCTTTTTCAGGCCAGTTCACTGAACCAATGAACTTTGCTTGTGGTGCTGGCTAGAGCAGACAGGGAGCCTGTTCAGCCCTTGCTGCTGAAGTGCCAGACAATGAATGCAGACGATGCCACGTTATTGTTTATGTTTATATTAGATTTTCAGCATGCTAATTAGGATGTCAGCGTCTATTGTCTTTTCTCTTCCTACAGAGAAAGCTGTAGTTGCTTCCCAAGAAGGCTCGCAGTCAACACTTGTAGATGAGCTATAACAAGTGAGTAACAAACGAGAACACAAAGAGGCTGAAGGAAAAACAGCACAAAGATGGCCCAAAGCCTATTTAAATCAATAGCAATATGCTCATCAACTGCAGTTGTCTTTGGATTCTAGAAGTATGATATAAAAGGAGAACTGATGCCACTTCAGCTTTTATGTATCAACTTACAGTGAGTGGCTTGAGAAGGAAATTGACTTTTGCTTTGGTTGGGTTACATTTTTATGTGCTTATTTATTGTGGTATTTGACGTGTAGAGAAAAGTTTTTCATTACCTCCCACCCTGCCTGCAGTGAAAATATACCTTAGCATCAATAGTATACCTTAGCATAAGCCTCAATATATTAGTTTCAAATGCTTCTCTTTATAAAAAGAATAGCATGCAAAAAAATACAAAAATTACATACAGGCATTCACTTCGGAGTTAAAACTACTTGGATGCAGCTATAAATATATCATTTCTACCAATAACTAAACAATACATCAATTTGAGTTTTATTCTTGGATCATTTTACACTTCAGGTGTATTATATGCTTTTAATCATACATTGTGCACCATGCACTCCTTGTAATTATGGCAACCTGACTAGTTGCTAAGTTTGAAATAGGTATCTGCCACTAGAAATCTACAAAAGGGAGTTAATTAATGCATTGCATTATGTAAGACAGCATTGTCAAAGCTACCATTTTATGTCAAGTTCTGAGGTATGCTAAAGTGCCTACCCTTTAACATCATTGACAAAGTTTTGCTTCAGATTTGATTCCAAAGTCATGTCCCATGTCCAAATCCATGCTGTAAATGATGCAACTTCTCTGCAAAAGTGAAGTAGAATAGAGACTAATAAGCCCTGAAAGCAAATCAGCACAAGGGAAAGCGAGGCTGGAGCACAGGTATGCGTTTGGGGATTGGGAATGTAAATCACTACCTCTTTGTCTGAACAGGCGGTAGCAGAGAAGTTCTCAGGTGGGATAGATATTACATAAAACTTAAAGTATTTGGGTATTAGCTCAGGGAAATATCTCTGTAGAAGAAAGTGTTTGGGATAAGAGTATATCTAGTCCGATTGTGAGTAGATATCTATCCACCACGTTAGATATCCTCTTATATAGGCTAGCTCTCTTATTACTAGGTATCACACTGGATGTGAAAATACATGCTGTTATGTACTGCACTTGACCAAATTTCCTTAGTGAAGTCCTTGAATCACAGAGGTTTTTGTGGTTGGCCTCCTTGGTTTTGGAACTCATTCTCAAACAAAGCAATCTGGTCATGTTTGGTCCAAGGCCCAGTATGACAGACACTGGCAGTGTTTGAGGTACCCAGAACTGTTGTAAGTAAGTAAGTGATTAATTCCCAAGCTTAGGGATCCGTTGTTAAATCTATTCTAGCTGATTCAAACCAGGGAGCCAACCGAGAGCTGCTGAAAGGAAGCCTTATTTTTCCTGCCATATCTCAAACTCTTCGTTGGACTAGAAGAGAACAACCAAGCTCTGGATGCAGCTTTCTGAAAACAGGTTTTAAGTCCAGACAGTGAACATGGTTTGTCTGTTTTCCAGCAGCTAGACTGAAGCACAAACTCCTCTGAAGACAGAGGACAGTTAACTGCAGAAAAAATGAAGGATTCCAAAAGTTGTAAATATTGCAGGCAACTCTCCAGAGCTTATTTAATAGCCTTAACTTCTTTCATCACTTCAGCCTTTGCAATCAGAATATAAGTTGTTTAGTTGAATGTATTCACATAAATAAGATACAATAACTTCAATCATACTCCAATATAGCCTGGATTATCTCTATGTGTTACTTGTTCTTCTCCTCCTGTTTCTATAAAAATGTTTCTCAGTCTTCCCTATTCTCTATTTTGATCATTATACTCATGTCTTTTTTCAAGATATAATGAACAAGAATTGAAGATAAAATGTTTGTTTATAGATAACATTTTAAAACGAACAGCTGCAACTTCAGGACTGGACCAACCTTAGGATTAGATGTGGAGAAACTGTGTGTGTACACTATAATAAAGGTCAGAGCAAAGGGAAAAAAAAGTCCTATTACATACAAGCAATAGCAGGAAGTGAAAGAAGAACTTATGGGGAAAAAAAGAGTAGAACAGAAGTTCAAAAGAGACAAAGAGAAGGATCACGGCCCTTTTGGTGAGTAAATACTTTTAGGCAGGTATTGATCTAGTGGTGGGGAGCTGCATACACTCTCCATTGTGAAACAGCACTTATTGGGGGGTGATACACACAGGAACAAGGTTACAGGTAGTGAAGAGAAACAAAGCATTTGTCAGCAGCACGAAAGCATGCTGAAAAATGAAATTTCTCTATTTTTAATACTCAAGTCAAAGAATCAACAAACTGATTCATACAGGAAGGTCTTCTTAATGGTTCGGAACAGAAAACATAACCTCGCTGAAGTCAGAATCAACTTGTGCTATTGGTTTAGCTGGAGCCATGGCCTCACCTTGGGCTTTACTGTTATGAACCGCAACCTGGTGCCGAGTAGTGAATAAAACATGGCAGCAAGAAGTACTTCACAAAAGTTCCTATCTCTTTGTGTTCTCCTCACAGTCAGTGCTGAAATTGGACTGTACAGTATCCACTATTTTCTACTAACTGGACCAGTTAAACTGGATTCCTTTAGTCTTAAGGTCATTCCACTATGGGAAGAAGTTGAATATGCATAAATACAAGTGGTTGAGTCATCTTGTTTCCTAAGAGAAAATAATGCACTGAATCTTGTCATTTATTCCCCCAGCTGTTTTATTATTCCTTACCTGTTGAGAGAAAAGTGATTAAGCAGTGAGCATTCGATTTACCAGGGTTGCTACAAGAAGAAGCATGGATGTGGAACAGCATTGGCTCTGCGATAAGGTAATGAAACAGAGGGGATGAGCAACAGAGATTAAGTGACAGGAAATGGTCAGGACTGCATAGCAGCCCTCATTCTGTTCTCCTTAATTGGTGCAGGTCTGGGCTAACTCCACAGACCTCCATCAAATTATGCTCATTTCATACAGGTGTAAGTGGAGTCAAAACCTACTCAGGCAGATTCTTCAAGCTCTGCCACTACCGGTGTATTGTAGAACAATTGTAAAAAGCATTCAGTATTTCAGCAAAAATACTGAGAGACCCTGCATTAGCAGGAAGTAGTTTTTTTTTTGTTTGTTTGTTTGTTTTTTTTCCCTTTCAAATGAAGGAGCCACAGGATTAAATTTCATTGTTAATACTGACCTTTTTTTTCAGTTAGATGCTTCCAATGCATCTTGATAATTCAGATAGCCTTGAAAGCCTCCAGAATTCACAAGTGAGTAGATTTGTAGCCGTGGTAAAACACTGTCAAGCCTTTAGAGCTACCAAATTTTTCTTGCCATACCCTATTGTACTTTACTTTTGGCATGAAGGAGATATAACCACATGCTAATCCATCCTTTCACATGGAGATATTGCACATCATCTCTTTATCCCATTTTTGAAGACAAATGAAATGCTAAATATTTGAGGAGGGAAACTCTTCCTCTTATATGGTAGTGTGCCCTTCTCCCTGCAATGTGTTGTCTTTCCCCCTCAACCTGAGCTCCCCATAAACAGCATGAGAGGGGCTGAGTGAGTATGCACCAAGACCTATCTATCTAGAATGCAAACTGTGATTGAGAGTCCATGATCTTCCCCAGCCCCCTGACATAAATAGGGTTCAGCTCAGAGCCCATTGAGCTCTCCTGCACAGCAGGAGCTGCACTGCACAACCTCCTCTCAGGCAGGGATGCCTCTCAAGGTTTCTCTTCGAGGTTGAGAGATCCTTGCCCACAGCAGGTCTTAGGTAAGTGATTAAAAGCATGCTGAAACTTTGCAGATCTTCAGGCAATGTTGCTAAGTTGTATCTCTGACTGATCATGCACATAATCCTTTCACCATAAACCATTGACCAAGCCTGGGACAGGTGCATCCACACACCTCTGTGAAGGATTTTGGAAAGCAAGGCAGGGGTCCAGCCTGAGCCTCGGATTCAATGAGCCACCGAGCCTTGGGGCTTCAATGGCTCCTTTGCAAACTCTGCTAAATAATCCTTTAGATGTAAACTGTTCACCAAATTTAGAGCTAAGATTGGATCCATCTGCACCCAGGCCCTTGAGGAGGAGTTTGGAAAGAAAAGTGAGGAGTCCATTCAGAACCTCATGACTCAGTGGGAGAGTCTACCTGACACTTTCAGCTGACCCTGTCAGTAGATACCTGGGTGAACCTTGGAATCGAACCTTGTCAAATCACTGTCAATTTATGACCAACTTTGTGGAGTTGCTTTCTATCCTCAATAAAACATATTGCAGTTTCTCTTTTCTGAGTGAAGTGCATCTCTCTGCACTCATCTGCGACACCTTGTCCCCAAGAAGAGCACTTACTTGAGCATCATTACCATTTATGCAGGAGAAACACAGCTTTCCTGTAAGCAAATGGTGCTGTGGTTTGAAGGCAGTTTTGCTTGCTAGGCTGAATGCAATGTCATATCATCCATGGGGGTGCATAAGTCAATGCAAAAGTGTTGTTCTTCATTTCAGGGTTTGCTAATGGATGCCTGCTTAACCCACTTCCCTGCTTGGTTGCTGGCTCTTACATAGCTAAAGTATGCTAGCTGTGTGCTGCTCGCTTCAAGAGCAGCCTATATGTATCTTTGTAGTGATCAGAGACCTTGAAAGCGGTTCTGTTTCTGATATATTCAACCAGAAAAAAAATATGAAATAGATCCAATTTTGTATAGCACATCATAGTGAAATAGAGCGCAGTTTCTATTGGAAGCAAAACTTAATCTAAAGATGAAGTTGGCAAGCTCTTGAAACCTCCCTAAATTGCAAGTGGTGGCTGGAATACTCCCCTTAAATGTCTTGAACTTGTAAGTCAGTGTGTAAATAAAGTCTGGTCATAACCTGGACTAGTCAACCTTTAGGAGCTGGAGAGCGCGAACTTTTTATGTGCAAGTAAAAAGACCATTTAGAGCATCCTCTTTCTTTTAAGATAAGAAAAAAAGAAACAAAGCAAGCCAGTCAACCTTACATCAGTCAACTACCCTTTCTTTGAATTTAAAAGAAAATTGTTTATTCGAGTCCTATAATACTTCCTAAGATTCTGATGTTATTAACATATGTGGCTAGAATTCAGATCATTCTGGATTTTCACCTCTATGCCATTAAAATATTTTGAATAAAATTTTCACCTACCCCCTTCTACCCCAATTATTGCAGGTTTTCCACTGTACTAAATAGACTAAATTAAATGTTGTGGTCAAATGTAGAAAAATGTGAATAGAAATTTTCTGTATAAACATTAGTGCTTTTGAAAATGAACCAATACAATGTTTTTTGAACAAATTTGTAGATGCTATATTTCATTCTTCTGCTCCATAAAAATATATTCTGAGTTTCTTTTTTTTCTGGTAAATGCAAATCAAATATTAAATGATTACATTTCAACATAATCATCATATTCCAGGAAATGATTGAGGAATGAAGAGCAGGGAGGAGTTGTTTGTTTTACCAGGGAAACCAAGAGCTTTTCTGTGCGTATGTTTAATGAGTGAATCAGCCTACTTCTTTAGCACACAATTGCTTAGGTTGATAATTATTCAAGAAACAATACTGCCTTGGGAAAATCTATAGTAATAAAAGAGAAATCTGGATGGGCTGAATAACCTTTTCGGGCAGATATTTATCTCCAAATGAAACGCTTTTTTTTTTTTTATTTTTTTTTAAAGTTTCTCTTCTTTAGAAAAGGCATTATTGGATAGTTAAAAAATAATCAGAATGTTAATGTTTAGAGTCTGGAGTTCAGGATGGCAGTGAAATAAAGCATTAATGGACAATATTCTCAGATGTATAGCTAGGAAGATTGTTAGGTTTAAGAATAAAGTCAAAGTGGCAATATGAGCTGAATATGTGCATCTGCACTCTGGTGACAACTGTTACCATTACCAATATGAACAGATAGCAGGTTCTAATTAAAGTTACAAGCCAGAGGGAATAGGCATTAAGAAAGAAAAGAATAATTCCATGAATAAATTGTGCTTGATTTACTAGTTCACAAAAAGTACGGTCTAAAAATTAGTATCTGAAATTACTTTAAATACAGCATCTATCAAACCACAGAACAATAATCAAGTCGACCTAATTAGAGCACTTTTATAACTCTAAGCAGCGTGTAGCATGTTCTTATCTTGACGTGGGGAGATCAACTGGTCCCCAAAGTGTTGGCTAATCTCCAGCAAACTTTTGCTGAGCCCTGCAGGGCCCCTGCAGTGTCCCCTGCTCGCTGGTTGTGCCGGGATGCCGAGAGAGGCGGGATGGCCTCTGCACTGGGAGCCGTTTCGGTGTTTGTGAACAGGGAAAGCGGGCTGAGCGCCTTGCCGAGAGATACGTGCGTGGGGCTCTGGCAACAGATGCATGTGGCTAAGGCTGTGTGTGGGATGTCTGTGCCAAGATCAGTGCCCAGGCAGCCCCCTTGCACTGACCTGCTTGTTTATAGCGCGGCCGCATGAGCGGGAGTGTTTTGGTTCGTTCACTTTAGCTATTTTGCTTAAATCCGGTTATGAAAATTTCAAGCCTTACATTTGTAATGATACATAGCCAGACTGCTTTCTGAAAGCATATTGTGAGCTGCCTGAGCTATTAGATTAATTAGGTTGTAAATATGTGCTAACATGTTCACAGAGCTAGAAAAGTTTCACTAAACTGAAGTATTTTGTTGAATTGCTTAGAAAGATGGACTGCGGTGAGGTTTTTCTGTCGTGTCACCTGCAGGGACTGGAAGGGAGGCAAACAGTAGAAGACAAAATTAATTTGGTACTGCATTTGATTCATAACGTTCCTTTATTTTTCTCTCCTCCATCTCCAGGTACTCTCGCTCACCCTCACTTTCCAAGGGGAAATAGCCCAAAAAAAAAAAAAAAAAAAGTTCAGGCTCTTCAGGCAATGTTTAGCATGTTCAAAAAGTCACTATTTCTTGTATAGCCCTGAGTCATGGCCCAGGTATCGCAGCCATGAGGAGGCTGCTTGCAAAGGATTCAGTGCAGCTCCACGCCAGCCATCTGTGGCCCATGAAGTACAGTGCTGAGCACCACATTGCTCCATGCTTCCATGTGGAAGGAGTCCTGAGGTCCACCATGATTCCTTGAGCCCAGACAGTGAAGGCCACAAGAGCCTTTTGCCATTTTGCTTGGGGAGCAGAGAGTTATGGGCAGCAGGGCTGGCCCAGGAGCATGGTAATTCCCGCCACCTTCATGTGACCCACCATGTGCCATGAGACTGGTTGTTTTGGGCTGTGACGTCCAGCTCTGCCCATGTGTTCCCACACTCTCCAGCCTCATCTGCAGACAGGACTGGCCTAGCTGCAACACACAGCGACGGTGCCGCCTCGCGGCGCTCGCCTTGCTCGGCCCACCTCAGCACAGGAGCTCATGCCCCACGTACTGGTGCACCTGGTGGGGAGGTTTCACTTTGAACACCCAAGTGCTGTCTTGGGCCTGCTGTTGAGCAGCTCAGTAGTGAGACACGTGTGTGTTTGGAGGAAACGTTGCTGAAGGGATGGGAAAGTGCTCAGGGCAAGAAAGTTGTGCCTCGCTAATAGCCTAAGATTTAGTTGATGTGCAGCTGGGGGTGGGTAGGAGGATACATGATGTAATTTATTTGGACTTCCAAAAAAAAAAAAATCCTTGCAAAAATAACCACATGAAGAAAGTGTTAGAGAAAGCCAGTATGCAGGAAGTGAGCACTAAGTCGTTTTGTATGAAAAACTGAGAGGCAGAGCAGGATTAAATGGTCCTTTTTTTTTTTTTAATCTTTTTCTTTATCATGGCAAAAGGTTAACAGTACAGTGCCCTAACACACTGTTAAAAGTGGTGTTATCTGAAGAAGGAGATGAGCAGGCTATCTGAAAGGTGGCAACATTGGCTGTTAAAATTATTCCAGTTAATCAGAACTAGGGAAGATGGTGAATGACCTGAGTTAAAAAAAAATGAATAAATGGGGAGTGTGACGACAAATGAAATAATACAACACCAGCAAACACAGCGTTGGGTGCACATTCAGCGGGTAATTGGAAGGACTTGTAGGCTTTGCCGGGTTTGCAATTAACTGTGACTACTTAGGTCATTACTTGCTATGATCAGCTGCATGGAAATGTGTGAGTGGCAGGGATAGTATGAAAACACCAGGCAACATGAGCCTGTGTTTAAAAAAAAAAAAAAAAGGAAACGAAAATGCAATTCTACCTATGGATCAGCTGGGTAAGAGTTCACCCATAATTTTGGGCTTGCCCTCTCTCTTAAAGTATTTGGCAAAAAGTAATTCTGCAGTAGTTCCAGCAACTAAATGATTAGAGACATGAGGAGTCTGAAAACAAAAATTTGTTTAGAAAGGAGTCAAGTAATAGGAAGCAAACTAGAAGTATTTAAAACAATGGGTCGTTTAAAGAATATGAGCTAGTCAATTGCTATTTATCCTGCTAATGCAAAAAGAGAGAGCAAAGAAGTGATCTATTTAAAGTGAATGGAAATGAATTATTTTCATAGAAACCTCGTTAACCTTTGAGGCTCGTTCTCCTAAGCAATCACCAAGGCTGAGAGTTGAGCAGTGTTAAGTTATTTTAAAGCTGTTCTTACACTACAAGAGAACTCAATAGAGATTTTTTTTTTTTAGACCTTTTGAGCTACTCAGTCAGAAAGCAGCTTTTCCTTTAAAAATGCCTGCACAGATCCTAAGCTGGCTGTGGATCAGGCCTCTTAATGTGGGAAGAGGTTTCTGTGCTCAGCTTGGCAGCAGCTGGATATCAAATGCATTTGCAGCACAGCATTGGCACTGGGGCCAGAACTCCTCCCCCAGTGCACAGGAGTGGTGCATGAAACGGTTAACAACTACATGCACTTTAGAAGGCTTTGCTTGATAAACCCACCTATTTTAAATGTTACTTCTGCAACTGCGATCTCCCTGAGCCTGGGAGCTGGTGCTGACGACTTTAGCAGCTGGTGAGTTATGTGGAACAGTGTTTTAAAGTCTCCTGGCTGCTGAGCTGGGGCAGGTCTGATTTTCCGGTGTGTTCGTGGCCTCTCCGGCTGCAGTGTGGTGTAATCTGTTTCACATGCCAGGAACGTTGATGGGGAGAGGTTGAGATTAATGATGACATAATACAGTAAGAAGAGATGTTAATCCTCTTAGGCATGAATTAATGAAATACCATTGAGAATTTATCCTCCATGAATAAAGGGATTTGGAGGTTCTTGTTCTAAAAGACGCATGAAGTATTTTACTGGGTGGAAAAAAAAAATCAAATACTGTGCTGAGACAGACAGGGTCCTAATGAACCTTTACTGCAGATTCTTGTTGGAGCTGGATGGTTGAACAGGTTTGCTTAACTGAATTACTACTAATTGCCTAAGTGTTTATGTAAACAGGAGGCATAAACCTCTTGCTCTGGGGTTGTGAAGGAAGAAGACCTTTCCTCTCTCTCACATAGAGAAGGAGTCCAACCTGTGATCAGTTCCTGGCCGGAAAGCCAGAATGCCAGCAGCATCCAGTCTAAATGTGTGGGGTAAGTGCAGGATGCTCACTGGGCTGGTAGCAGCACCCTTCGTAAGTGTGATGGGTGACTGCCAATGTCTACTTAAAAAAAAAAAAAAATGTGGTTTGCTCCACCATGATCTTGCTGGGGTGAGTGTTGCCGTAGGGGTATAGTAGAGTTGGAACTGGAGAACCTTACTGCTGTGTCCCAGCTGTGTTTTCACTCTCCACTGCTCTCCACTACTGAGATTTAGCTATTGAAAACCCTGGTGTTTGTATCCATACATGTATATGTCTACCTATGGCTTCTCTTGTTTGAGAAAGTAATCTTCTCCTGGGATAAAACTTTACACTAGCATATGATGCAACTTTGTCAGTTTTGAGACCAAGTGGGATGAAAACAATCCACAGGGATTTGTCCCTTTTGTCTTTGTTCTGCTAACATCTGTCAGAAAGAAAAGTGCCTTAAAAATTAGGGCATAAAATATGACACATATTTTATCCATAACTTATGTCAGTTTGAAACACCTTTTATTACCTACATAAGTGATTATATGTAAACTTTATTAATAATTTCATTTCCAATTTAAAAGCAAAGGTGCACTGTAGAATTCACAGATAAAGGTTAATTTAACTATAAAGGTATTACCAGTGTTGCATCTCTTCATGTTATGGTTCACTTATGTAGAATTGAGATGTATCTTATATTAAACAATGCATAGCACCATTATACAACAGTTCACTAAATGCACATCCCATTTAATCTTTTGTAGGAATTAATATAACTGGACTGAAGTTACAAGGAAGAATTGGAGTGAGCCAGGAAGGTTCACGCTAACAGGAGATTACTAGCCATGAGAAAATTACAGCTCATCTGAAAGACAGTGCCTAAAATAGCAGAGTATCCTTGGCACCACCACGGGAACTGGTTAACTGATGACCCTGAAGAAACACTTGTTTCCATTAATTCTGCTGTCATTATTCCGCTAGCCTCGAACTCTTCCTCTGAATTCTTCTGTCCTTCTGATCCCGAGACATGATGGCAGGAACGTGAGAGAAAATATAAAGAAATTACAATAAACTGTCAGCTATATAATTGTATTGTAACCTACTTCACTGAGAAGTTACACCAACAGAAATTTGACAAGGTACTGGCCAAGGTATTGCTGCTGGCTAAACACAGGACACTCACTACTATAGCTTAAAAAAAAAAAAAAAAAGGGAAGAAGAAAAAAAAAAGAGACTCACTAAAAAGCAACACCTACGTTACAAAGAAGCTAACAAAAGAATTCCCTTATGATACTTAGGTTCATCTGCTTCATCTTAGGTTCATCAGCTACATGTTCTTCTTTTACGAATACTAGTTACATTTGCAATTGAATATATATTTAAGGTCACAATGCTACAAACCTTTTTCCAGCATGTAGTTTCACCACCTTTAGTTAGACAGCTCGTGACACAAAGGAGCACTTGTTCGGATTAGGGTTGAAGATTCTGCTGAAAGTCGGTGGTTTTAGTAGGTCATGTGTACTGTAACGACTTGTGCTCCCCGATTTTGAGTCCCTAAGACATGATTTCCTAGGTAGAAGGCAGCAAGTATGTTTCCAAATTGTCAGACAGCCCAAGAGAATATTTTTGTTCCAAAGAATCGGCTGTAAATTCTGAATCAAAACAAATTCATATTTTGTAGAGAATTCAGATCTTAAAGTATCTCTACTGAAGTAAATGGCCTCTGATTAAATTCCAATGTTCCAAGGACCCTACTGTAAACATAATAACCTTTAGTGTTAAGGAGCTTATTGGCAAGGGTTATTTATCAGTAGGGCCCTGCGGTGAAAACGCATTTGTCTTCAAGAAAAATAGCTCCTGTGCCACAAAGCATCCCAGGTACATCATCGTTATCTGAGCCCTGGGTATAGCTGAATTCCCCCCACCCCACCGTTCACTTTTACAGAGTTTTCACAATGTCAATATTAGGATATTTTGCCCCCAATATTTTTCTGATTTTTTTTTCCGAAATGCAAACTGTTCAGATAACCAGGACTCATCAATATATATTCCAAATGAACAGAGAGAATCTTTGAACTTCTTATATTTCAACCACATTAGAAGCTAAGGGCATTTATGTATTCAAATTAATTTTTTCTTTTGTCATACAGGTAGTCACAGTGACCACCCACTTCACATGGCCTCTGTGATGAGAGGGCATTTAATTTGATAGTTATTTGGACAAACACAATTTTGGAAGTTGAGCAAAGGAAGTCCTTGGCATTGCATTTGACAGGCCCTGGTTGAGAGGAACAAAAGAGAGGTGGGAATCAAGGCAATGAAGACTTCAGAATTCCAAATTTACCATCGATTTGTTTATCACAAGTGTTTGGGCATCAGCTGCCTTCTGCAATTGTCTAGCCTGTTAGAAATGGGGATTACCACCCTGTTTATTTCTCTGTCTAAAAAAACCTGTTGTGACAGAGTATTTGTATAGCACAGTGCAAATAAAGTGCTACCCAAATGCTGCTTATTCATGCTTTCCCCACTGCAAGAATATACCTTCATCACTAATAATTAACTGCTAATTACTCTTGCTGAGAATATGATGGTGGTGCTCGCCACCTCACTTTTAATTTCAATACGAATGCTTACTTAAAAGTTATGTAAATATATGAAACTACAGTACATTTCCTAATTGCCCTGCTACATCTGAGCTTGATCCTATTCAATTGTGACTAGGAATTGAATAGCAATGATGACCTCTATTCAGTAGAACTACATACACAGTTTCTATTGTATTCTCAACACTTAAACCATGAAATGTAAGGAAGGAAGCCATTCTAAGCAGAATACAGCTGGGTCAAAGGACTACTGATGCCAATTATGCTTTGTACATAATAATGCACATTTTACCTATTTGGAAAAAAATTCACATTTATTTACTGTCAAACAGGTGTTAAACTTTACACTGGATATTAGTGATGGGCTCATTATTAACAGGTTTACACAAAGGGATGAAAAAAAGCAGAATTTTGTTGAAACAATTTACATTTCATTAATTTTTGTCATAAAATAAATTAATCACTAAATATAGGCAGAAGGAATATGGAAGAGTAATAGTTATGTTTTATTTATTTTTTCTTTTTAAGGACAGGCACCTTTTATTCACGAGAAAGCTTGTGAGAAGTGTCCAGTGTCCCCTTAACCCCTTACCACCCAACCCTGATTAAAGAATGAACAGGGAATTGAGTTACAATCTTTTTAGCTATACCAAATTTGTGCAAGGCTTGGCATAATTGGCTTCTAAAACAAATTTCTCCTCGAATTATTTTTTGGCAATAAAAATTCAAAATGTAAGAATAAAAACTAACCTGTCAAAGCAGAACACTGTTTACAGTGAAAAATAAGTGAAAACGGGTAGATCTTGCATTTTAAACATACTACCGTACTATGAACAGAGTGTAAGAAAAACAGCTTATAACATATGTGCAACCAAGAGCTTTTCACAATATTTTCTTCAAACTCTTTAAAATTATTTTTTCTTGACAATTACATTTCAGTTGGACACAAATGTATTTATTTTACCCTAGCAATAGAACAAAATATAATTTCTTTAGCCATTTTCTTCATGAGAACGGTTCATTGTACAGTTGAGGAAATATATGAAATAAGGCCTGTGGCTTGATTGCTAGTGGTTAGACATGTATTCAATCTTTGCCTTAATGGAAAAGATTTGCAGTGAACTGCAAACTGATGCAGAATCTCTCTCCTGCTTTTGCAAGTCTTGTCAGGAATAGTAAGGTACAGTAAATTTGTCCCACAGGATTTTAGAGCCTACGTCTTGTATATAATACAATGTAGGCCTAGAAAAAAAATGGTGCAGCCATATTTACAAATTTAGTTCACAAACTGCTGCAGTAAAATGGCTGGAACATGTTTATTTTTCTTTTTTTTTCACAATTTTGTTAAATTCAGCAGCAGAAGATATCTTAAAATACCTTGTTGGTATTTCTTTTCTTTGTAACAAATAATTCATTTTAGTATACTCTGTGTATATACAAAGTTTTTGTTTTATAAAAATTCACAGAACTGCAAGGTCCAGTCACCCCTGTTACACTGGAGAACCACAGGGTCAACAGAATTGTCTCTTCAAGCAGATATGAGGGAGCCTGAATGGGGCCAATTAAGTCTTTTTAATACTTGTACGTGGCCTTTAATATTTCTTTGCTACACTATTAAAGGCTTGTCACTAGTTGCATTTGTCCTTCTCTAACATCCCCTTCTGGAATACATCCTTCCTTGTTAATGGGAATTATATAGCCGTCGCTATTACCCCTGCTGATTTGATAGTACATCTGAAGCTGATGGCCAGCTCCGAGATTTGGCATGCTCTTGTAGTAAATGTCCTCGTTTTCGCTCCTCCTGGAGGGAGAGAGGTCTTCTTCGACGTCGGGGCTGCTCTCTGGGAAAGGAGAGTCTCTGAGGTTGGGCATGCTCGTGTAAAGGGAGTCTCTGTTGGGGGACTGGAGGTGGTCGTCAGCCTCGGCCGTCAGCTGGGAGACGTAGCTGTCGGTTCCTTCGGTCTTCACTTTCTTCTGGGGCTGGTACAGAAGGGAGTGAGTCCGCTGCGGAATGAGGGGGGCCTCCAGCTCCTTGTGGTGGAGCTCCAGTCCGGGGGTGTCGCTGTGCATCAAAGATGACGCATCCGCCACAATGGCATCATCTTCGCTACTGCTCCCGCCGATCACAGCTTTGGCTGGCAGCGCGCGGTCCAGGTTGTGGTTCTTGCTGCTGCCCCGCAGGTTGTTGTGCACTAACTCTGAAATGATCATTTTCTCAAAAGCAGTATCATTCAGGCTTAGTCCACAGTCTACGACTTGCACACTGTCGTTATAGTCTCCGTTGCGCAATGAGTAGCTGTTGTTGAAATTACCATTTAGCGGTAGAGTATCCATGGCACTTGTATCCCTGGCATTGTTCAGTGAATGTCCTGAAACAGAAAAGGACAGTTCTGGTTATCGCCTCATGTGCTTTACAGTCCTTATTTATGTTTTTTCTTTCTTAATAAAATTCTTTAATGTAGTTCAGGACAAAGTTGTACTTGGAAGTAAGACTCAAGGAAAGTTAGGTTATTGCACATTCCCAAATGTAAACAGTTGCACACCTTATAGGAAAGATGTATTTACAAAAATAGTAACATATATTTCCTGTGGGGAATAGTGGCATTTTGAGTTCTTAATTTAGTGTCAATTCTGTGACTCTTCCACAAGGAACTGTTCACTCCATGCCCTTGCATATGTAATGCAAAGCAATTCATTTGGAAACATCTACATTTTGAAGTACAACACCATGATTTAGAAAAATAAAATTAACAGAATTTGTCCTAAACAACACTAAATTAAAAGGGAATTAGATCACAGACATAACTGAAGGTAAATGTACAACATAAACCCACATAACTGGCAGGCAACTACTTTAACAACATTTCTAAAATTGTTTCCTTTTTTTTTTGAGATGAAGTAAAGAAAAGAATGAAAAAAAATGGATAAATACAAAGAATTTATGTTAAACAAAGACAGCCATCTTTCACACTACAGGGACCAGGGCCCACAAGCACCATCCAACAACACGATAGACAGCAGGTGGAATGACTCACTTTGGACAACTCACATCATGTCTGTCTGCTCAGGCTATCTGGCCTAAGAGTAGCTGATATATAAAAGAAAGTAAAATGATTTATTGTAACATGATGAAGAATTACTGAGCTTCTCAGCAACTTAGTCAGAGCAAGGGTTCAGCAAATTAGATTACTAAGCAATAACAGCTTTTCTTTTCCCACTTAATGTAATTTTTTGCACTAATATTCTGTCTGCCAACAACGGCCTCAGGCTTCTAAAGGTCAAAGTTTGCCTGCAGTCTGCATCAGTCACAGTGACAGCGCTGAATGAACCAGAATAGTTAATTAAGAGTTCGGCCCACAGTTACCATGGGCATGGAAGTCAAATGCAGAAATGTTAGGAATTTCTCTAAGTATGGGTCACAGAAATTAAACCAAAGAATAAATATTAGTTGTGGAATGGGAAGAGGAAATCAGCCATGGCTGATATCTTATAGCTGCTGGAGGAATGACAGATTGGGTAAGTCTGCTGGAAACATGAAAAGAAGTTCTGGGGGAGGGAGGGGAATGAAGTCTTATGATGATTAAAGGTCTTTATGTTTCGGGGTTTGGCTTTTTTTCGGTAACACAATAAAGGAATGTTTTCTCTAGAGACACAGAGACATGTAAACTATGACATCACAGCGCTTCCCAAGCAAAGAAAAAAAAAGAAAAAAAAAGAACTTTGAAAGAAAGCAAACAGGCTGGACCATGGAGAGTTAGACTGTTAAAGCAATCCTAGAAAATCACTGTAGCTAGAGATATGGCTGGAAGTAAAGAAAGAATGGACTGATGGTACTGAAATGAGACTGACCACTGTGAGGCTGCTGCATTATATGCAAGGCTTGGAGGAGTATAAGAAAAAATGTTGTTTTGAAAAATATTGTACATTTTCCTCTTTTAGATTTGTTTCATAATTAAGGCTGCAGCTTATCCTAGAAAATTCAACCTTCTCTAGAACATATTGTTTTCAATTAAAAAGTATTTGCATTTTCTCATGAAACAATTTTTGTCTTTGACTTTTAAAACACAGAAGAGTAATTTCTAAATAGATCCTGTTTGAGTAATTTGCAAATCATTTCGTATTTGTGTTACTGTAACTCTTCTCCATGTGTACTGATTTAAACCATGATGAGGGTTGTTTGAAAGGTCTCTTTAAGCTTTGATTAAACAACTTTATAGTTCTGCAATTTCATATATGTTCCAGGATTTTCCTTGCAATGGATTTAGCTGTGCAGAACATATGGCATTTATAAAAGTAGACAACACATGGACCACATGCTGGTATTCATTTCCCTCATGAAAGTGATTTAATTCTATAATTTTCCTTCTTTTTACTTCTGCTAAACAGATACAAAACATATCTGATAATCCAAAATGAGTTTTCTATGATATACTGCAGAGTTAAGCATGCTAGAATATATTCAAATTGGTTTGATGAGGCAAATTTTGTTGCCCATGATCAGGTAATTCATTTAAAATCTTTCCATAGCCTGTAGCAAGATTACTGTGGGAATGTAAAAAAATAAGTAAATTGTTAAGCATTTCTGCTTGACACTTCTTTGGTTTTAAACAGCAAATTATTTCAGCATTGCATAACTTCTGTTACCAATAGGATTTGCTACAGACCTCATGTTGCTTTCCAAAAAGCAGTATGCAAGTACTTTTTGAATGTGGAAACATTTCATTTGCAAATTGTGAACCACTTGCCCGCTGAGTCTACTTCATGACCGCTAGTTATGTTTTAATTGTGCCCATTAAAAATCATGCTGAAAAAATTTACATTTGATAGGCAAAGTTAAGTTTTACTCCCATACTTGTCTCTCTGTAGGTTGCTAGAGGAAAGCATAAGGAAAGTAAGAAAACAGAGAATGAAAATAGAAACTACAGTTCAGTTAAAAAGGAAACTTGAAATAAAAACTGGAAGCAAGGTTTTATGAGCTCTTAATCAAGGATTTAACACAGTTTCAGTTATCCTACAAGTAATCATCAAACTGTAACTACTAGATATTTCCTGACGATTGCTCTGTAGTTAAAAAAGCAACTAGATAATGTAACAGCAAAATGTTAGGTAAGCGATGACACCCTTTATTCCTGCAGAACTAAACTGTTCTAACTGCTAATCTCCAGATTTTCCTAAAGGAAATGATCTACCATAAAGCTGCACTATACTATAGTTTAGACCTATTTGACGCTGGATACAATTTTCTACACTGCAGTATCCAAAGGTGTCAAGATGCCTTGCGCTGTTTTATTATCTAATCCGCTCCGTAAGCAGGTTTTTCTCAGCAAGAAACCTTATATTGCATAGATGTGATACCTCTAAGTGATATATATCTCGAAGATGGGCTCTCAGACCATGGGGTGTCAGTCCTGTAATAGTATATTAAGATTTATGCCACCTGTGTTAAAAACATGGATAATTATTGGTAAATACTGTTATGGCAAAGGCATTACTATAATATAGTGCAGTTTTACAAGCTAACATTGCAATATTGTATTTCTTGAACTGACAGAAATTCAGAATGTAAGCCTAGGATATTGCAACTTGAGTTTCTATCTAGGGAAAGGAAGGGATTTGGAACGAGCCAAGAAAAGCAGTTTTATCCAGGAACTATAAGCACACCTGGTGAGTTAAACACAGGAGCTGAAGGAGCATTACATACAACTGTTTCAGCGAGCAATGTGTTATAGGGGTTGTTAGTGCCGTGTGGTCGAAGAAGAGGGTTTGTTAGTAGGTAATTGCCAGTCATTCCTAAAGCAAAAGAAATAGAAAAAAAAAAGTCAGTTCTTTAATTTTATTCTGACAGTTTCAATAAAGAATATTTTTATTCATCATGAATCATGTAGAACTTGTTAAATGTAATTCTGCTGAAAAATTCTGAATGTATTTGAGCTACATATTTGAGATGGGAGCAGGAAAATACAGTTAAATTTCAGTAATTCACAGGTGCTGTCCAAATCCCCAAAGTAAACATCTGTTAAGACTGACATTTACTAATGTATACAAAATCACTGTTACAGAAGAATAGCAATTAAATATGTAGAGATCAAGGTGCTACAGAAAGCCATTCAAACTTAAAAATTATAGTATGGTACACTTCTGTCCAGAATTGAGAGAACTGAATTTCGTAAATTTAAGGGTATTGAAAATTCCTTTATGAAAAGATCAGAGTTGTTATTCACTTTATTAAAAACACACAGACAGTGGAAGGAAATGGCTGTTTTCAAACAGACAGTGGATGACAAACTACAAGAAGCATATCTTAGTATATGCAAAAGTATGCATGCTGAGGGGAAAGCAAAATATTTGCTCTAAGAAATCAGAGTGTTCATATTTTCTCTCGGGACATTCATGCTACAAATCTATCTGCCAGATTTTAAGGAAGAATTCCTTGAATGACAAATCTTCTAACAATCAGTACACAAACACTGTAAGATGATGCAAAATACTACATGGATGAACAGATTTTAAAAAACAATTTTACATATTAGTGCAGCATTTACATGGCAGAGTAATTAGTAAAAATCAGTGTATTTGGGAAAAATGTTAAAAATCAGTTAATCTGGATATCTAGTTACTAAAAAAAAAAAAAAGAGCTGAAATAAGAAGATAAAAATCACACAAAACATGGCAATTTAAAACATACTTTAAGCATCTCTAAAGCAAAACTCTATTCCCTTCTATTGCACTGCAAAGGAGCACCTCAGGACCAGTGCATCACAGGCCCAAGGACAAATAAAGAGCCAGCTGTATTTTTGTACTACAGTTACATTTATAAGGATTATGAAGCAATGGCAAAAGTAATATATTTTCTAAATATTAATCCTGTTTGTTGTACTACCACAGATAGTTGTAAGTGGCAAATAGAATAAAATTCTGAAATTCAGATAATTACTTTATTGCCTGATTATGCTAATCTTATTTGATAGTTTAATTCAGTCAACAACTAAAAGGCTTTATCATGGCCTTTTCCAGTTATAATTTACTTATTACTAGAAATACTGAAATATATGTTGCTTCTTTTTGTGTATTATGCTTAATTTTTGTTTGAATTATTACCTATAATTTATGGCATAAAGCTTTTTTTTTTATCATACCCAGTACTTTTTGGCATCTCTAAAAGCTTGCATTTTATTTTAAAGGAAAAATGTCATTTGCTGTTAATTGCTAAATTACCCTCATAGGTATGTTTCATTGCGATAGTGATAATATTATAATTGAATAATAACGCCACTGATTTTTCCAGCAGAACATCTCCAATGATTTGGGACTGGAGCTCTGAAGCAGGAAGAAGCTCCGTCCCACAGACATCAAAGCAGGGTGAAATCTCAGGGGTTATTGGCACTGCAAGGAAAGGTGATACTTGTTTGGGCATTAAAAAAATTACATTTTTTACTTAAGAGAAGGTAGTTGATTTTGATTTCGCCAGAGGATCATAAAAGATTGAGATGGGACAGCAGTGGACATACAGGTCTCATTCACTTTTTATGTGCCAAAAATGCACTTTTTATGTGCAAAAGCAGAACCTTGCTTATTGAATTCTTTCCTTTTGCAAAATACTACACTTTATACTACTGTAATGAATGTGAGTCAAATACGTGTCCCTACTACTGAATCCTGCAGCAACAAGGAAAGAAAGTTTGCCAGTTATGCTTCATGAGCCTTTTACAGCAGCCCTGACAGTGCTGAATTTGGTGCTGGAAACTTTTTCTGTAGAGCAGTAATTGACTGGAATGAGATCAAGCCCAGGTACTCTTCTGAGGGACGTGGATGTGCACTTGGCTCACACACTGCACTCCTCCCCCCCAAAACTAGCTCAAAACGCCTTAAAAAATAGAGAGAAGGGAGGCAATAAAGGGACATTCTGTGTCGGTTAATGCCCTTGTCTTCTAACTGGACGTGAGAATGAGGTCAAGGATTTCAGAAGTGCATTTGAGCTAGGAAAAAATGGAGTTTTGGCTTTGCTGGCCCTGATAAATCTGAATTCTATCCCATGTGACAGAAATGATGCTCTTTGTAATAAAAAGATAAATGCTTTACAGACATCTTTTGCATAGAAATGATATCAATTAGATTTCACTGGGAAAATTTCTGCACCTAGGAATCATGCTCAAATATGCATTAAAATGTTACTGCATTCATATTTCTGTTTCAGATTTAACCAATAAAGGTTAGGAAAGATTTAAAATTATGATCTTGCTTAAATTATTGATGAAGATTATTTAAATACATTCCCACGAATGGAGAAATTCAGCTTATAGCAGGGGGCCAGTTGAGGGAGCAAGGTTTTAAAATGTCCTGGTGGTTGACTTTAAAACTCTGCTTTCAGAGATCATTTGTTCCAGATTTTTTTTCAACACATTCTTTTCAATTCTTCTGTGTTAAATGGTATAAAATCTATATAAAATCTAAGTCTTCTAAAACTGAAATGTTCCCAGTGACTGACCTTGATTAAGTGTTGAAGTGCTGTTGATGTCACCTGAGATAAAAGAAGATTCAGATTGTTTTCTCACAGTGTCATTCCACATCCTCCTTATACGACTCTGTTAACATAAAACAATGAGATAAAAGCTTAAAAAGTTACAAAATGGTTTTTTTTTTCTGCTTACATGCTATTATGTAGAACATTCATATTTATTTTGGCCCAAAGTGAGCCACTCTTCCAGCATTATAGTGGAGCTCTCTCTTCTATTATTAAAAATCTAATTTATTAAATTTCATTTAGATGAAAGATAATGGTATAAACCTTCCAAATAAACCAGCCCCTAATTACAAGAAAAATAAGGTACTTCCATTAGAAAAAAAATAAAAGGAAATGTTTAAAAAGAAATCAGCTCTTATATGCAGAAGTATGTATTTTCCATCTAGATGATTATAATGAGAAGACAATTAGTGCATCTGATTGGAACACATCTCAGAAGGCTTTTTATAAATAAATTTAATTAAAAGATGCTGTCAAAATTTCTGTTACCTGAGTGCCAGAGGAATAGCGAGCACTAGTTCTTGTGGTTGATGCCTTCACTGAACTGTGGGGACTCTCCGTTGGTAGCCCACCACAGCAGTAGGAATGTCGGAAGCATTTGCCATATTCCTTACGTACCTGTGGAGAAGAAATAGAAACACTCAGGACAAAAAATAGTATCAAATATCCTAATTAGCAAAAAAGAAATGATTCTTGAATTCAAACTGTTCAAATATTTTTAAAGTTCACTCTCATCTATTGCAATTCTCACTATTAACAGAATCAGATACTTCTCCCTGACTGCTGGTTGCTATCATGTGCTAAACCAGGATATTTGAACATGTTAATTCCAAAGGACGAATTTACACACACCTGATTTAGGTGCGCCTATATAACTGTCACTGAACTATTTAGGAGATTATTTCTGTTGCTTCTCCATTTTGGTATAGCTAAATTTACCTGAATTGGATATTATTTGAAAATAGTCCTTACTCTTTTAGCTTTCATGCAGTGAGCGCAGAAGGTCTATCTCCCACTTTTGCATGTAAGAAAGCTTAGTGTTATTTGCATTCACACTTCTTGTTACAGCCAGTTTAAGTTATCACCTTCCAAGAAAGTGTGCCAATGAATGGACTCTCTAAGCCATAAACAAATTTTCATAAAGAGCTACTCCGTGTAGCTCAAACATCGTCTGGTTCTAGCACTCACACCTGCTTCAGCTTTGCACAAACCTCCCAAATAAAATTGCCCACCTGTAAACAGAGCATCAGCTACATTGGTGGAGATACTGTCAGTGCTGCACAGTCAAAATCTGAATTCTAATATCTGGGCAATTACGTATCTTTCACTCTCAGGACCAAAAATAAAAAAAACTTATTACTCTCTATGCTTGCTGAATTTAGAAGCTTGAACACACATATATGAGATTTCTGTTTGACGAAAGAGCAACAAAACTAAGCAATAATTTAGAATTGGGCCTAAATTTATTCAGCTTTTGTTTCCAGCAAACTACTGGAATCTTCAGCTTCATTAACTATATATGTCAACACTCATCATAAAAGTCATCAGGATTAGATTACAGAACATTTAATTCCCTCAAATTTGCTACACTATTACTTTCAAATAATATAAGAGTGTATACACATTTTGGCAGTACGACAGGATCAGTGAAAAGAAATAACAGATAAAATTTGCAAAGATGCCTAAGACTAAACTCATAAGTCTTCTAGGTGCTTGGGAATCTAAAGTACCTCTTCTTGTGACTTCTAAATTTCTGTGAAAAAAAATGAAAATTAGGCTAAAGATAAACTTTGTCCAGTCTATGAAAACAAAGAAAAAAAAAAAAAAGCTATGTGTTAAACAAGAGGAAAGGGGAAAAATCAAGTGTGAGTGTTCATTTCATGTGCTGTTTTGAACATTCTAGGATTTTTAATCACAGAATACACAGGATGATTTTTTTTTTATATGTAAGGTGGATGAAAATTTGAATAGCTAGTGCCTTAATTTCAATCTAGAGATAGCAATTTAGCATTTTATAAAGACATGTTGTACATATTTTACGTACATATTTTTAATCTATACCGACATAAAATACACATAAAAATGAAAACAGAAATGCACACAAATAGAATTATAATCTTTAACTTTGTATTTTTAAGAAAAATCCATGTATATCGCTAGACGGTATAACACCTAAGAAAATACATTCCTGAACATTAATGGATATTAAATGCTCTGAAACACTATATAATAGAGACAATAACAATCAAAACTGTATTTTTACCCAAATACCACCCTCCAGGGCCGGTTTTGCCTAATGCCTATATTGCTGTGAATGTACATTATCTGTCAGTACTGCGCATTCCACTGTCATTATTTCTAAATTATAGCTTGTTGGAAACTGATGGAAGCAACAGCACTATCATCTTGTCAGAACTGGAAACATAATAGTTTTCACTTTCACAAATCTATTTCTCTGTTCAATTTAGTGACCAACTAGTAATAACAGAATAAAAAGACTACATTAGCTATGCAGACAGAGGATGGGATGATATCTAGTGAAAGGCATTGAAACTCAGAAATCTTAAATGGCATCTTTAACATTCTTTCAGGTATAAATCTTATTGCTGCAGGTTATGCTTTTCACACTTGACTGGTATTTTAATATTGCTTTTTGCTGACTTTACTTATTATGTGAAAACAATGCACAACTGTAAAAGGAAATAAAAAAAAAGTAGTTGTTTTTGTTTTTCAAGCCCAATACAAGTGGAAAAAGGGCAACATTATACGAAACACAAATCCAGAAATTATTTGCATTTTGATAATGTTGCCATTTTCTTCCCCCTCTTCTTTTCTTACACTCAATCTTCACTCTAAGTGAGCTTTTGTTCTCTAAAAATGAAAGGAGTGCCACGCTCAGCCAGATAAAATTCTTATCTTCCAGATCTTTTCCTAAAATATGTATGAATACCATTGTCTACACCAAATTTATAGACACTGATACTGTTAGAGCTGGTACAGCTCAGAACATACAAGAATGTGATTTTGCACTTACGTAGCAACCCTTTATCCAGTAGCCTTAAACCATGTTATAAATATCAGTTAATTATGTGCCTGGTGAGCTAATTATAATGGGAGTTAATAATTGCTAGGTCCCTAGCCTAAAACTGGTAAAAATGTTTAGAAAATAAATATTGCAAAATGGGTATTTCCAAATTGGGGATTTTTTTTTTTTTTTTTTCACCAGCACCCTGGGCAAGGCTGAACATCCTCCTTGCAGGAGCTCCCCGTCCCCCCATTAGGGCAGCAGCTGTGCGATTGCTGGGGGAGGCAAATTTGGAAAAAGCAGAGACACGGGCATCTGGGAAGCATTCTCCCCATTAGCAGCTGCTTAGCTCTAACGACTTCATTCTTCAAAGTTGTGCTGAAGTTCATAATGAAATTAATTTTTAGATCTCTCTTAATTTTATAATGAACAAGCACTTGTATCACAATCCCTGCCTATCACCCTTAGGTGATGTGGCAACTTAATAGGATCTCAGGAGAAGCTCTCCATCGTGATCTGGAAGGAGAGGGAACGTTTCTGGCGCAACAACGTTGGAAATGATGCTCTGCTGTTTGCAGTGCTGCAGAACAGGCAGCATGTGTTTTGTGAGCACGTAAAGGGCTTTTAGCTGTAAATCCTAAATCCTGTGTACTGCATTACCAGTGGTAAGCAGTACATTTTCTATAATAAGTTTCTTTTTTTCCTGGACAAATGTCAAGCCCAGATATGAAATGCGACAGTTTGAACCTGCCCAGGCCAGGGAGCAGTTAAATGACTTTCATGAGCACACAGCAAAAATTGTTTTAGAAATCTAGTCCTTTCTTCAAACTACTTCAAAACACTCTATTCTTAAAAATGGTTTTCAAAGTTTCTTTTTCTGTTTTTAAAGAAGTGTATGCAGCTATTTTGAGAGGTTAAGGAACATGTGTATATATTTTCAGTAACTTACTTTCTTTTGTAGGGCACAATGAAAGATGAAAATAAACATTCCTTGGAAAGCATTAAATACTGTGAAGAGATATGTCATCACAACAGTCCCCTCGTTGATAAACAGCAGGCCAAATGACCATGTTAGGCCAAGAAGACACAGGAGAGCAAATGCACCCAGGACCCAGGATCTGTAAAAGAAAATTAATTTTAGTAACGTTACTTACAAAAATGCATGCCACCAAATCCAATATTAACATTTCAGTTCCTGCAGTTGACTTTTACTAGGTTCACATTCAAATGTAAAAATTCCTTGGCTTTAACCTTTTATCTATTAAAGAAAGAACAATTCCATTTGGTACTTCTAGTCTCCAGTGAAAACAGCAAGAGCAGATATGACCTTTTTCTTTCTCAAGAACTGCACGGGATGTCAAAACTATTTTGAAATGCAGAAGTATAGCACAAGCCCCAGCTACTCCACTGCTTTATCTGCTATTGCACAAGAGATTGATAAATCTGGCTTAACCACTAATCACACCATAGATTTTAAACAGTGGTGCTGCCATATGACACCAAATAATGCAACACAAATGCACAAAGGTTAAACAGCAGATTAAAAGCCTAGAGCCCAAATCTTTAATGCTCCGATAAACTCAGCCAAACTGAAGCTAGATGATCTAACTTCCGCATGAAGAAACCCTGCTGAAATGTGACAAAAATATGGATATTGCTCTACAGAATAAAGTCGAAAAGAGATTCCATCATGAATAGTTTAAGGAAAAGGAATTGCAGAGAACAGCACAGGATGAAAGGGAAAGGGAATTTAGTCAGTGAATTCCACATCTAACTAATGATCTTACTTGATAAATGGCTTATTATCTTCATAGCTAGAAAGCATTATAAGCAGAAAAGAGAAACAAAATTATTAGACAGAATTGAAACAGAAATTAATAAGAGCATTTTTAATTGTCTTTAAAAAATAGTCAAAATTAGGAAATTCAAAATGCAGAGGCAAGCAATTTAAAATTATAAAGGCATATAATATTTAAAAATACTTTAGCAAATCAGAAATCTCAAAATTAATTAAAATTAAGGGCAATCCACAATATTGACCGAGTTTGTAAAGTTAAAAATCATGCTAGAAGTTTGTTAAGGTAGGGTTCTATCTTACCCAGGTAAGTCCGTATTATAGTAGCCATCACAAACACGGTAATTACTGGTGTGGATGAGAAGACAGAAAGAGGAAAAGGAAGAAAAGAGAGAGACGCTAAAGATTAGCTCTCTCTCTCGTCATGCAACATGCAATGAAGCTGATACTGACCTATCTACAACATCTAGTTCACAGTGTTAGCCTTACTGGAAGTCTCCCTTTGCCACTTCAGCATTCAAAGTATATCTGCAAGACCCTTTCACATCCAGCCCGTAGAGATCTAAAGTTGCACCATCCCTTCAGTGGTGATAATAAAAACCTTCAGTACAACATAGAGCTAAATACAATACACTAAAAGGCTATCTAAAGAAGCAAGAGCTGTCAAAGTCTTTTTAATTATATAACACTTGTATTCTGCAAAAGGGATACTGCAGTACACCACCAAGACAAAGCAAACATTTGTTAAATTAACAGGAAAACAGCAGATAATCTTCAAGTTAACAATAATAATAGAGATAATTCTCTTGGGAGAACAGGATTAGGAATAGAAACTGCTCAGAAACCCTAAATCAAAAAGTCATTTAACAAAACAAACTTAATATAATCATCTCAGCCATGCAAACAGGAACATCATTTTTGAACTGCATTTTAAATGCAAATGAAATTACTACAGTGCTGTGGCATTTCCGCAAAACAGTTTCTTGGCACTAGTTCCAGGCTGAAATTATTTAATTTTGACCAACGTTTGTGACATTGTGGCAACAATGTGACGAAAGCAGGATTGGGTCTGTTTGCTTCTAATTGACATCTGCAGTTGCTGGGAGACAAAGGCATGTGTTCCTAATGGAGAGTAGCTTTCAATCAGTTCAGCAATCAGAAAATAATCATAGTTCTCATACTTGAACACAAAGCACTTACTTAATGTTTTCCAACCTGCTAGAGTCTGGTTTCAAAGTGTTTGAGTGCTTCACCATTTTGCACAATGTGATCACCAAGAAGATAAGATTCAGCTGTCAAAACAGATAAGAACAAAATTAAACTACTTCAAGTAATAGGTTGAATAATGATGATGTTACAGACTAAACAAAAACCTCACAGTTTACTTTCAAATATATAGTGAAACTGGGTAACTTTTCTCAGTCAGTTTTTAGGTAGCGATTACAAATATAGGGGAAGGGCAAAAATGTTCAAAGTTCTCATTTTACTTAATTTTCCCAGATTGATTACATCATCCTGAAGCAACCATATTTTGTTTGTGCCCAACATCTGCCCCCGTCAGTCTGGCTCTGCCTTGTGCATGTTGCTCTCTCCCCCGTTCCCCTCTCCCTAGCCATTCTGCTCCTGTTCTTCATCTCCCTGACTTTCTCCAAGGGCTGCAGCCACCCTTCACAGCACTAGTTAGCTGCCTTTGTATCATCCCATGCTTCTGGAAAGCTTTTCTTTTTTGCTGGTTTCCTCCATTTCTTTTCTTTTTTTTTTATTCCTCATGGTTCAGACAATTTCTGTCTTGAAATATCTGAAAAATCTTGAAAACTTGGTCTTGAAAACAGCTTAAATGAAGCCATAAAAAAAAGAAAGAAAAGAAACACAAAGATGTAGCGAAATGCATCCAATTTAACAGTGGCATACATATATGCTCTGCCTGCACCCTCCTACTGCCTCCATTCCTTTTGTAGGCAGGATTTTATTGACGCGAGACTGCATGCCATTTGAAGGAAAGGACTATGCCACCTTATTCTTGTTGTGTCATTCATATAGATAACCCCAGGGGAAGGTAATTTTTTATAGTTTTCATATTGTGAAGCAGAATCACAGATAGCAATGATATTAGCTGCCTTTCTCCCATTGCTTTCAGAGCATGTGAAGAACACAAGCAAGCTACACATAAAGATGTCTACACAATATGGCTTGAAAAGATGTATTTAGTTCACTGAAATAACTACTGTGTGCTCTCCTATATCATGTAAAACTCAAATGCAATTATGTGTTTGAAACCACTAAGAGCCATAAGAGCTGTGCTCATTCATGGAGAAAAGATCCACCCTTATCCACGGGCACAGTGGTCCACAAGAAAACCCTAATCATGGAGAAAAGATCCACCCTTATCCAGTGGTCCACAAGAAAACCCTACACTGATAACTAAGAAAAGCTGGGAGAATATCCTTATAATATACATATCAGACAGACAAGTATTATAACCCCATTTTTATAATCTTCCCAAAATAACTGATATCATTTTCTGAAAAATAATCAAGCCCATCTCCTGTTTTGGGGAGCCTTTGGTCTGACACCTTCGGTTCTTCTGTAACACTGGGGACACTAGTTCATACTAGATGCTCCAACAGTTGTGCCATAAGTCAGAAATGTCACTCAAAACTTTACATAAAGATAAGGTCTTAACAACTTAGAAAGAGGAGTGCTGAAGGTTCTGATCACAGGCTGTTAATAAAGATATATACTAGCAAAATAATTCCTACAGCTAAGGACTACCAACTTATCACTGCTTCTGCTGCCTCAAAAAACAGGATGGATATTATATACTGTAATGCAGTCCTTAACACCACTTCAGAGTTGGTCAGTGTTTTGAGGTCACCAGTGAAACCAACTGTACCTTGTGATTAATGTAGAAGGTGAGTTTGATATAAATGAAAATAAGCTTTTATAACTTTCCTCTGTGTGTATTTCAAGAACTGACAGAAAATGCTTCACCTTTAAGCTCAAGCATAGGCAGTATAGGTAAGCATAATTTCCATTGCTACAGCACGTGGCAGATGTGTCATATCTTGCGACCCTGTTGATTACTTTCTATGATCCTTATGGATAATGACTAAGCAGCTGAGAAACACTTCATCACAGCATTGTGATCCTTTTGTTCCTCTTATCAAGGTTCCATTGTACTGTGCAAGGTGTGTAGGTGAGAAAACAAGTAGCTCCTGTCTGTCCTTTGCATTAGAAATAGGACTCGGGTTCTGCATGTGATCTTTTCATGCAAATGCTTCCTTCTCCTAGCTTATAAATGTTTCTTGTGCATTGTGATAGCTGACATAATATGAACAACTCCAGCTCACCTGAAAAAATGTAGCTTTGATTTACTTTTTGTGGAAACAAACAGATTAGGAGTTAAAAGGCTTGTCCCATGCCAGTCTCAACATGTAAATCAACTCTGGCTGCAACCTGTGTAACCAGGAGTGCACAATCCAGATCAGAATACAGCACAGCTGGAAGCTAATCCTTCCCTAAGTAGCTACCCTGGAGTATTCTGTATTGTACCATCAACATCATTCTTGGATCAAAAACTTATAGGCATGGCTTAGCCCATAAAGAACAAAAGGAAAGGGTTTTATCCTCTGATTTCTCCATACAATTGAAGTACTGGCTTGAAATATAAAAAACAAAAGCTTGTATTTATATGTTGAGTTTCCGAGTTTCCTTCAGTGACACACAGGAAATGTGGCCCTGCCTTGGAGTCTGAGCCAAGCATATTAGGAAGGTTTTACGTAGATATTCTGCCCTCTTTGCACATCCGTCCTTGTTGGACTAGGGAATAACTGTATATAATAGATTGTAATAGACACTTGAATTCTAATTTAGGAAACAGAACACCAAAGCAGGCCACTAAAATAATAATGCAGTAGCTAAATAATGGTAGCTGAAAAAGACCTTCTAAGAAAAAACAATAAAAAAAATGAAACTCCAAAAAACAAGAGCAAATTATTGTACTTTGAAGGCAAGTAACTATGACGACAGAGCATGTGATGCTTGTTTCTTCATCACTGTGAAATATTACACAGTTTTCAGTTTCAGCAGCCAAAGACCATCATTTGCCACTTGTTCAAATGCACCAACATCTCTGTTAAACATGGTCATTACCAAAAGTCTTTCCTGCTTGCTTACAAAAACTGTGGCCAAACTTTCTGTAGATGCATACACTTTTGGCTCCCTCACTGCTCTTTCTCTAAAATTGATTGTTTTGTAGGAACTCATGAGTTAAAGACTTTCGGGCATCCTGCCATTTTATGACACATGACACTAAGCAATGAGGGAAGGGAACTTGTTGGAGAATTGTTACTTTTTGAAGAAATGGCTAAATTATTTTCTTGGTGAGAAATATGTGTAGGGAGATGTCTGTACAAGAAAGAAAGATCCTTAGTGTATTTGCATTCATCTATATTAACTCTGTAAATGAAAAAACTTTTTCACCACAAGGACTGGCAAACAGCAAAACAGCTCGTCCATACAAACTGTGCAGTCTCCATCCTTAGAGGTTTCCAAGATGCAGTTGGATAAATCCCTGAGCAATATGGGCTGAGCAGGAGGTTGGACTAGAGACCTCCTAAAATCCCTTCCAACCTGAATTGTTTAGTGATTCTCCGATGAATGACCTGGTACTAATATAAGGAAATGAATTTTCAGGTATTTGCTAACATCAAAGGCCCTCCTGAGTAGAACATCTTTCTTTGTTCATCGCAAACACCCAGGAGTCAATGGCACCAAAGCCACACAAAGGCCCATGTGAATGGCTCTTAAGACGGGCCTCCAGAAGCAATAGTGCTCTCGGTGCTCATATTCAGTGCTGGAAGCTCATGTGCTGCCTGCAGCTCTCCTGCTCTGCCTGCTGGAAGGGCCCTCCCAGATGGGACAGCTTCGTCCTTCTCGGTGCGTTTTTGATTTTGTCAGAGCCATCATATAAAATAACAGACTAGTGACATGCTAGTCTGACCACTGGGCTGCATCTATCCTAGATGAACCAAAATCTGCATCTGAACATTCATCAGTGTTCAATAGGATACACAAACACACCCTGCGAACACACTTGTGTATGGTCGTGTATACATAGCAAGCAGTCCTGAGTTCCAAATCCTGGGAAAGTCAGTAAAACCTTATTCATGCTGCCGTGCTGGAAATCGAGCCAGCCCTCTTCAGATGTCTAAAAATAGTAAATTAGGAGCCAGGCAGGCACCAGATTAGGATTTGACCATTCTGCTGTGATGCTGAGAGTAACAGAGCATACAGCTGCAGCCGGAGGAGCTGCAGTGGGCAAGCACAGTAAAACATGAGATGCTAAGAATAAGCAAAACACTTGGATGAGAATATTTCCTAAATGTCTATACTAGTTTCTTGCTCTATTTTCTACAAGATATTAACCACTATGAGAGAAGGGATACTGGATTATATAGAGAATTAGTTTAATCGATGCTCTAATTTTAGAAATATATGTAAAAGTGAAAAAAAAGGCACTTTTAAAAATACCAGTTCCTACATATCTCTTCAAATGACAAGTATAATTGGCTAGAACTGAGAGAAAGACAGACAATTAGGTACATATTAAAAGAATTAAAATGTCACTACTTTAAAATATAAAATTTGAAGAATTTTTATGGCAGTAATCGAGTTCATCATGCTGGAAGCTGATGCTTATTTCATATGCAACACAACACCATTTCTGGTCTGGAAAAGCAGCAGGCACCATATACGAAACACGATGTAGGATGGAATTTTGTCCCTCTGGCAGCTGAAGACAATAAAATTTTGGTGGAGGGAATGTCTTGAAGTTAATTAACTTAAAAAAAAAAAAAAGTGGATGTGATAACCTCCACAGAAAACTAATGGACTGGAATTACTCACAGGTAAAATGGATTAGTGGCCAGATAAAGCTAGATTTTGCAATAATTATGACAAATTTCCCCCTGCAAGCAACAGATAAACACCATTTATCAGGTGCCTACCTGATAGAAAACATTACTTTATGTTATTCATATGCATAAGCTATTTTTATATGTCTGTTTTTATATGTGAAGTTAGATATATGTGTATTTATATGCACACATCTACTGACCTTGGTGAAGTAACACCTCAGTCTGGGGGAAAATGGAAACTATCTTTCCTATGTTCATGAAACTGAATATCCCAGGATTTTTTGTTTAAACAGCCTTTGCTAGCAAGCACATTGGCTGCATCTGTGAGGAACCAACTCCAGCTGTCTTTGGCTGAACAAAAAGCAAACCAAATTTCGCCGTTTCAGAGATATGAATGAACATGGATCTACATGGAAGTCAAAGTAGTCAGGTTTTTCTGACCACAGATTACAGGAGTGCCCAGTTTGTTTTATGGCCATCAACCTGCTCAATTGAATCACGTCCGCCGGAGCTTAGCAGCTTAAAATTCACTGCACACAGCCTGCAGTGCTGACATGGATATGATAAGACAGAAGAACCGAAACACCACTCTGAAGTAACCTAGCTGAACTGCACATGTTCTGACCCTTTTTGAACTCCCCGGAGCTTTTGTTACCTGGCAAATGCAGCTCTAAAACTGCTCTTGTATCTCCAGATCTTTGCTCTTAGCCATGCAGAAGCCTATTTCTCCCTGGGACTGGCAGCGAGAGAGGTGCTCTCTGAAGAAGGCTTCTAAATGAGTGCGCAAGCTGAACTCTTACTGAACTGAATTAATTATTAAAGATGCAGATGGAGCTGTCCAAATGATAAGAACAGCTCCTGACGTGTCATGATCCAAGCTTTCATTAAACCATTTCAGGCATACTAATGGTTTCCCACCGCTCATTACTTACATGCTCTTTTCTCATAGATATAATAACCCTGGTGCCCAAAGGCATGACAGGCTATAGAAAGAGTGAAGCTGAAAGTTGCTTGGAAGAGTCTTCCTTCATGCTCTCCCCTCCTCACCTCTCACCCTCATCTTGTGCAAAGCTGTATACAGACATGAGTGCAGACAGCTAGAAACTCAGAGAAAATTTCATAAATTGAAGTAGCAAGCAATATTGGCAAAATAGACTTTGTCTATATGTTAACAGCACCATTGAAAAGAGAAGCACAAAAGTGATTTGATTAACACAGTAAAAGGTTTGAGGAGGTGAAACTCTTACATGGCGCTGTCACGAAGGATGCTACACTACAAACATGGCTCTTCTCCAGTTACACTGCGCACGACATACTATTTTTCAGCCATTACACTTCTCACACTCCTTCCTGCACTCTCTCTCTTGCCTTCTCAGTTGGGACGATTAGAGGGCAAAGCAATTGCTAGAGAAGAATTACTCCCAGGAACTGTGCTGTGATTGCTACCTGCTGTTTCATATTTTTGAAGTTGGGAATACTGCTCCCAAAGGCCTCTTGCGTCTCAGCCTAAATGATTTGCTGGAGGATAATAATGTCATGGCCAGTAAATAATAGTGAACTATGTCTGTACATGGTCAATATGATTAAATGTCCTTCACCTCTATTCTCACTCTGACCTGGTTGTGAGGAAGTGAAAAAGCCATCAGCAATGCCCAAAGCTTCCTGTATTAAATGTTATTTTAAAGCAAGACAGAGAAATGGAAGTGACTTAGCAAAACACTCGCAGCAACAATAAAATGAAAAGCTAGACTCAAAAAGCAAAATTATCACCACACGAGCAGATTCCAGATGAGTAATGCAACTATTGTGACCTCAAACTTGGAACAATTTTCTAGTAACTATTACAGCAACTGAAAGAAATAGTTTTGTGTGATGAAAAACATCACCTATCACACTGAAAATACTAAGTGGATCTTTTGATTGTAATTGAAGGTTTAATTAAAAAAAATCCTTTCACTCTTAGATTAGAATTAATTGTACATTTAGATTAAACTCTGTATAACTCTGATGGCCTAAAAATGTATCTTACACATAGGTTTTGGCACCTAAACTTCTTCCTTTTGAAACCATGCCTAGAAACTGAAACCATGGCTGCACTGCACAATTACCTTTACTTAAGTAACTACGCTTAAGGGTTAAAAACAATTCTTTGTAAAAATTTGAGAGTAAAACTGACACAGATAAATTTATTTTAAACAAACACAGAGATGAGGTTATTTCAATACCAAGAAGGAATAGATTTCCTATGAAAGATGGGTCACATACATCTTTTATAGAAATTTCCAGAATCTTAATAGTACCCGTTTATTTTTACATTGAAAAGTAATGTAATTTATAAGCTATAAAAGATGTGTTTGAATAGCAAGTCTGGCATATACAGATATAGATGTCAGAATTTTTAAAATTATGCCTGACAGTTGTTCTTCAAGCTGATAAGCTTATAATGACAAAATGAAATTCATTAATTTGGAAAAAGGGGTCTGAACTTTACTTCTGTTACTTTTACCAGCCATACAGTTATGTAAAAGCATTGTTGCAGGTAATTACTTAAACTTTCAAAAGTATGAAAATAAACGCATCCTTCCAAACTATCAGAAGTTTGAAAAATGAGTTCTGTATATTCAGGTTATGTCCCTAGCACCAGCCTTCTCAAATATTTCTCAAGCACAGCCAGGCTTTAAAGATCTAGCAGATCAAGGTTGGCCCAAAAAGCACATCTTACATTCTGTTTCCTTCCAAATTACTTTGTTGTAAAGTGTCAGTGTTGGTAGTCTGAAATAACAGTAATGCTGGGTGAAGGGATCATGGGTGCATGAATACAACCATCAATGGACAATGCGGCCAGACCTGGTGCGTGCATGGGTGCATCAATTTTACTCAACAGATTGGAAGCATGTGTATAAGGTTTCTACACATACTCTATTATTTACAGGATAGTCTATTATTTACACTAAAACTTATGAACTCATATGTCTAATATACACTACAAGAAGAATAAATACATAAAGTAGTAGTCATGGAAAAATGTGCATATGTAAATATGCATATAAACACTGTACAAGTATGCTGAAATATAAAATTTACTTAACTATCCAATGCATTTGAACATTTTTTTCAGAAGCTCCGGTAAGTTACATAATTAGCAGTTACATTTCTGGAACATATGCAATAGTGGTTCCTTTAAAAAAACTGTGTTTAGTACCCGATTGATTTTTATATGACTATACAGTTCGATATGACCTTCAGAATTCAAAGCATCAGGGAAAAAATGACTATGCTGAAACTCTTTGACAATTAATCATTTAGTCAGTAGACTTTAAAGATTTCTAAACATTTTAATGACTACTGTTCACATTACAAATTGTATATAAGCATTATCAAAAAATGTCCTGCAAATAAGGATTTAATGTTTTCAACTTTCCTGTAAGACAACATAGAGCTAAAGCAAAAAAACAAAGTCCTTACCAGAATAATAAAAGTAACTGGGCCAATGAAACTCCAGATAAAATAGTTATCTACATGGAGCCAGCAACTGTGGTGGAGAGAAAGAGAAAGGTGAATTATCACAATGACTCTTTAGCCCAGTACGTGGAAGGTGCAAAATACTTCCTTAAAATAAGATTTCTTTAGTAAACAATGCTAAACAGTACACAGTATTGCTTAATCATGGACATTTTTTCCTAACCCACAGTTCCCACAACACTTGGGTGGGTTGTGTTTCCCACAACACTTTTGCTGAGTCCTGTTTAATAACCCTATGGATCTTGAAAATACATCATCGGGGTAGTTAATGTACAAGAGGAAATAAAAGCGAACCAAGTTCTTTCCGTTTTCAATGAAAAGGTTCAGTCACAGCTTTTGCAATGGATTAATGAATCTAAAATCAGTAAATACATTATTTTTTTTTCACAGGTTTCCATGCATTCTTCAGAATCTGCTTTTAACTTTATATCATAGCCAAAGTGCTTATCCCTGAGGAACACAGTACAGAAAATGTTCAGATGCCATGTTTTGCAGAAAAACAATATGGTTTAAATAAAATGCCCCAACTGGGAACTGAACAGTAGAGAAAGAATAGGTATGATACCGGACCCAATGATGCGCAAACTTATTAGGGCAGACTTCACTTAGGGATTCGTTTTTCATACACCCCCGTTCCCTCCTGAATTGCTTTTATTTGTCTTCCTTCAGTAGCAAAATCAAGCTGCTTTCTTGTAGCCAACACTATCTTCTCATTCTATAACTAATTTCATCAAAGGACAAAGTAAACAGTATTGGAAGGCAAATTCATGCCTCCAGCAACTCAAATCCTCAGAAATGTCCTCTGTCTACCTTATGTCGCTTTCTATATGTATCTGTATTTTTATAAACAAAAGACAGAGGCTAATTTTAATCCTGCTCTACTTGCCTGAGAAAATATCATCCAAGTGAAACACAGGGGTTAGGATACTGTACTGTCATAATTCAGGATGAGAGTTAGCTAGAGGGTCAGTTGAACAAAGAGATCTAATGAAGCATTAGCTTAAAACTGGGTGGTTAAGCCTGTCAGGTACTTTAAGTTGAGAACAATTTTTACTTAATATCCATTTGAGGCCAAAAAGTTATTTACTTTTTCAATTTGTTTCAGGTCAATCTTTTGTGTTAAAAGAAAGACCATAATTTAGAATCAGTCTCTCTAGAGTACAAATCCTCTGAACCTAGAGAATTACAAAAGACTTGATTGTAATTTGTGCACAACATCGCCATTCTCTTACCAATAAAGCTTTCAGATGGTATTTTAGTCTGTCAGGGACCCTCTGACAGCTAACAGGCTTTAAAAAATTATTCACTTGAAAAACACTCAGGTCACTTGCAATTACTTACGCTTTCTCTGTTCCATAGCTCTTATAGTCAATAGCTGCTGAGACACCAACTACTGTAGCAGGGAAGAGGTAGCCAGCAACATAATAGTATTTCTTCCTAGAATATTCACTTTCAAATACTTCTACTAACATAAGATAAAGCTGCACTCCTTCTAGACACATCCAGGCAAAGGCTGCCAGGAAGAAAAAGTGTAAGAGGCCTGCAAATATTGGACATGCAATCTGCAAAGAAACAGAATGAGAAAAACATAAACCACAAAATATTCACATCATTACATCTTGAATGAAATAGCATGCAGTAGGACAGCATATATTCCTACAAAATATCTGTCCAGGAACATTTTCACTCTCTGAAAACATGTACTGAATATTTGAAAACACTAATGTACTGACAGGAGCTGTAGAAAGTATAATCGGCTAACACACACAGCTGAAAATACAGATATCTTGCATCCTCCCAAGCATAGACTGTTCAATATTACAAGCGAAATTAATATAGTATTAAGACTTAAAAGTTTAGATAATCTGAAGCATAACAGTTGATTTTAGATGTGTAATAAAATAAAAACTATCTTTAAAACTATCAAAAGACCAATTTTTTTTTTCAGCTTTAATATCAAATTCTGTATTTTGAGGTTTATAGTGTCATACCAGAAACCAATATAGATTTTCTTCTCTGTGGCTGAATGCTGAATGCAACTCTACCAAATTATTAAATTTCAAGCCAATAACTTCTGGATGACACAATTAATTTCAACAATACTGACGAAAAAGTGCATGAATGTGCAGGGTAAGAAAAAGGGGAAACATATAAATAAGGCTCTGGGTGTACATGCATGTGTATATGCATATAAAAAGAACGGTCAATAGCTGTTGAGACATATATAACTACACAGGGAAGATATATAACACATCTTTCTAGTATGTCAACATTTAATATGAGCTCTTCTTTCAGATGTTTATACCACCTGTTTCATTAATAGCTGACGTTTCTTAAATGAAAATGAAACACTGCTATAAATGGGAAATGAAGGCCACTAATATTTCTGATGAATGCAAATACTATTTATGGGCATGTCTACCTTATTTCCTCATAGAAGTAAATACTGTAAGGTATTTTCTCACTTTATTTCAGCCTTGCTGTGTCAGAACACTGAAAACCTGGCAGAATGTTGTTTTTTAATTCAAATCTATTTCAAATAGTCAGTTCAGAGAACAGATTGGTACACGCAGAAGACTTACCTCGTACTCTGTCTTATCGATGCCTATTAGGAAAATGAACTCAGCAATGAATAGGTTGATACAAAGGTTCTTGTGAATAGTATTACGATCACTTTGTAGGCCACGGAAAAAACAGAATGTGAAGATGCAGATGGCCAGGCAAACAAGAGAGATGACAATTCCCACCCAGGTGATGACAGTGAGGAGCAATTCGTGTACTCCATCTTTGTACTAGAAATAATCAAGAATGGAGAAAATTAATATGACTCTTTATGAGTTTAAACAAAAATCTATTTTCACAGGTAGCATCCAGAAAAGTTACTTGCTCATTATATGAGATGGGGAAAATGTACTCCTCAGTTTATCAGAGTCAGCTCAGCTTCTCAGAAGTGCAAGATTACAATTAGTAGAAGAACACCAGGTCAGAAATGTAAAGGATGAGTATTTTTGCCAATCGATAGCATTCTGGCTTTTCTTATACTGGCTGTAACTTGTTAGACAAGAACAAGTAGGGAGATTTAATATTTTGAAAGTACCACTAGACCAATGCAGGTGAAGCTGAGAGCTTTCACTGGACCTTCTTCTAAGAGCATCTGTTCTTTCCTACAGATCTGCAACTCTGTACAGAGAAGGATTACTAAGATTAAGGACAAAACGCAGCATATTTTACATTTAAAACTCCAATTCTAAGCTGGTTTCTTCCTTCACTTGCAGCAGACTAACTCTTATCATCTCAGTTGTTTTTCAGAGACCTTTCAGAGGACAATGGAGAAAGTGGCATAATCATGCAAACAGTGCACACTCTGGGTCTCTTGGTAGCTGGTAAGTGCTTTAATTCGACAACAAAATTTCAGAGTACAACTAGGCATTCAAAAACCCAGTAAGCAGGTCTTTGACCTTCCTATCGTAAGGAGAGCTGCTTCCAGAGAACAGCCTGCACAGGGGCCCCTACAGGTCTCTCCATCTGCATTGCAGAGAAGGCTGTAAAATGGTTGCAGTGCTGGCCAGTAACTTTAAAACATGATCTGAAGAAAACTCTTGTCCTTCCTTGTCCATCTTTTTTTCTTTTCTTTTTTTTTTTTTAAATAGTGGGTAGAAGTTATAAATATTGAAGAAACATCAGAAGTTTTGGTTCCTTCTAAAATTTTTGAAGTTGAATCTTAAAAGGTTTGTTTCCTGCTCATGGCTAGAAACATCACTACTTACCACAATTTCCCGACGAGCCATAAGAATTGCGAAGTTGGTTAGGTGACTGCAAGCACAAGTTGTATGTGTTCTGTTTGTGTCAACCAGTTTGCAGCCTTGAGTTGACCAATATCCCATCATAGTCCTCTCTGAGTAGTTCCAGAAGGAACAATTTGCATTGAAGTAATTGTCAGGCTGGGAGATAAAAGGACAAAATAGAATGCGGATTTTACACACTAAGATGGCAATAACAATTGTTTAATATGTGTAAAGGGCAATTTAGATTAAACTTTGCATGTTTCGGACAATAAAGTTTTTCATCAGCAAAATTGAGGACAATGTTATACATGGAAGATACCTAGTTTAAAAGGGACTTTATAGTCTGAAACACTCTAAAGTGTAGTTTCAATTACTGTAAACCCATTTTTAAACAATTACAATTTCCATCTTACAATTTTATGCACTGATGGTACATTATAGCCATTTTTGCTTTCCACAAAATTAGGACTGGGAATTTATTCTGAAGAGATTTCTCTTTTAATTGAGTATTTAAAAATATGTTCTGTGTCCTATGATTCTCACCTTTGGGCAGCCTGAAGTCATGTGAACGGACATTGTGAAAAAGATAATTCCTCAACACCTATCTATTTCAACGAAAAAATACCAAAACAGATTTACTAAACCATGGAAAACAGGAGGAAATCCCAATCATCTTTCCTCCATGCCTAACATGATCGTTTAGTTTTCCCATATAAAATATGAAAGGACCTACTTAAAGAGCAAAGAAACACATGAAATAAATTATTGAGATCAGTGATTTTTGATGTAACACAGCGAATCAGCCCAATATTTGCACACTTCTAATACCAAATTTGAAGTGTAAAACAACAAAGATGTTTTTGTTTTCCATTGAATAAATGTATTTAAACAGAACTTGTATTCCACAACTTGTCTGATATCAATGTAAAAAGTTCAAGCGTCGTTTAAACTTGATACCTCAAGCAAACAAGAATCTTAATGGTTGATATTTTCTATCCTGCTGCTAAGGTTAGAGTTAATTTTCAGTTAGAAACAAATTAGTCATTTACATTTTCATGTTGATTACTGCATTAGCTTTCATTAAGAGTACACTTAAGTTCTAATAGTCACTGAACCAGGCTCATTTAATTTTATGTTCACGGACTTAACTAAACTTGTGTCTTTGACCTAGTCCAACTTTTAAAAATGAAACGGAAAAAAAGGTTATTTTTCTGCATTGCTTTTTTCTCATGGTGATTTTATGACCTTTCCATTAATTTATTAGTGTAACTCACATCGATGTGTTCCAGAGTAAAATGCACAGGATCGGTGAGGTACACCCGGCTCGACTCCTTGTTGATGGAGGCTGCAATGACGTGCGAGTTGACGGCGATGGTGCTATTCCGCCCAGCAAAGTCGCTGCCCAGCTTTATGGTTGCATTTTCCGTACTGAGAAAACGTCCCAAACTTTTGTAAATGATGAAAACCAGTTTTGTTAATCCTACAAAAGAAGAACTCCCATCACCACGCCATGAAATTCACGCTCATTAGAGAGTGCAAACTGTAATCTAATGAATGGAAAATGAAACATCAGGAAGTAGAGAGGCACTTTCAATTTAAGAATTTGAAGAAAAACACTCAGGTATCCACTACCTTTAAGAAAAAAATCACTGAGCAGTATGGCTTTGCTTTGTTTTTGTTTTGAATCTCAGGGAGGCAATGCAGGTTAGATAAAGTGCACTGGCGATGGCAGCGTTCCGTGCCCAGGACTCACCATTCCGGCTGTTCTGCTTCACGGTGCTTGCAGAGAGCTGAATGGAATTGCCGCCTTTGCTGCCCTGAGGAAACTTCAAGTCCTGCACCTGGCCCTCGGTAAGGAGCACTGCTACATCCAGAACTAGGAGGGCAAGAGAAAAAGAGAACGGTAAAAAGGAGGATGCAGAAAATGTCTTTAGGCCAGGCTACAACACGCCTTGAGATTTTATTTTCCCCCCTGCTCTTTCTTTAATTTCCTCAAAGCTGTCCTTATTTGCCTCCTTAAGACAGATCTGTACTGGCATATTTCAACCACACAGACTTAGTTTCTTTAAATTTTAATTAAATCTAGTGCATGCTACAGAAATGACAGCCCTATAATAGTGAAAACATGACATCAAACCCTTTCTAATGTGTGCTCAAAAAACCTCTCTTAAAAATGTCACAGAGAAATGTTTATTTTGAAGCTTTGTAAGCCTGTACAATAACCACTGCTAGCAGATCTGCAACTTTGAGTATTCATTTAGATATGCTAAGGTTTTGAAACAGTCAGCAAATGAATAGCTAAATACACAGTATTGAGTGGAATTCACACCTAAAGAAGATACTATTTTTTTTTCTAATTCTGTATAAAGGTTTATAATAAGATATTTTATTTGTCCACTAAATTATTTTAAAGTGAAAGCTCAAATGTAACTTATCTTCACTTAAGTTCTAATTTTATGCCACACTGTATATAAAGGAACTTTCCTGGGATTACCATTAGAATCCAGGTTCTTTTGGATCTGGAAATTTAGATAGGTCACAGCGGTCCATTTAATGTCAAATATCTGTATTATTTTAAACTGGGTATGTAGACGTACAAAATGTATGGCATTTGTGAATTATTTCTGTTTCTCCAGAACACCTATGTGGATGCACAATTGCAATTTAGCATGGGCCTATTCAGTTTGGCATAAGACCAGTACAGTACTGGTTATTTATGACTAAGGACACCTTATAAAAAGCAGCGATGGTCAAACAGTCTGCTGAATTCAATGGAACTGCTTATTTACATCCTAACTGAGCTGTCTAGTTATATTGTCTGTATTTGCCTAAGAAGCATCTGCCTTGGAAATGAAATATATGATAATTGGGAAAAGGTTCTTTGCAAAACTGAAGCAAGTATGTTATTTAAGGCATCTATAAAAGTGAGAAGAAATACTAATGGTTAATTCCAGCCCAAACAAGCCATTCCAAATGTCTCAGAGGACATTCTGCAAATCTACCCACATTCCTTCAGAAACAGCTGGTGCAGTTACTTCAGTAATGGATTGTAGCACCCTTCCTGACCCTTTCTCAACATCTTCCTCCTCAAATAAAAACTAAGCAGAATCGTCTTCTAGAGTTACAAATATGCAGACATTGAAATGGAAATTTAAAGTCTAATTTCTACAGTCTATTTCAAGCCTCTAACTCAGCAGCCCTTCAAATTAGCAGACTTTCGTCTTCCTTGTACCTCACTGAGACTTCATTGTTGTATTAAGACGAAGAAATTTTAATTTCATGTATAGCAATGATTCTTGCTGTTACAGCCCATCTCCCAGTATTTGCAGACCTCTAATACCAAACTCCTTCTTTTCTTTGTCACCACTTAAATTTTAAATTATGCTCCAACTATCTTCAGCTATTCTGCAGTCTCTGGAGCATAGCTATTCTGCATTATGGGAGATGTAGTCCACTGAACACATTTTTACCTGAAGGCAGTCGTGTTTAATATAAACATTTGGCCAAAGTTCTGAGGGCCTAAAATATTTAAACCAGCAAAGCGCAATGTAAAAAGTAATTTAAATTCATTAGGAATAGATTATATATAATAGGAAAGCATTTCTGCAGCTCTACAGAAAGCAGTTACCTCAAAAAAATCCATACTCTGCCATTTAAGCACTCTTCATAGCCATGCGTTCTGCTAATGATTTTTCAGTGGTAAATCAACTTTGCAACATCAACTACTTTACATTTTACAGCGTATTAATAATACTAAGGAAGAATGCTAATTTTGTAGAAGCAGAGAGCTTCCCTGCTTCTTCCCTGCTGATGAGCGCTTCTTTTCCAGCACCGACAGGAACTGCTTTCTAGCAAATGCTGCATAGCTCAGCTTTCAAAAAGCATGTGGCTATCAAGGATATTTTGTTGTTTTTGCATAACACCATGCAAAGCACTGGAAATTATGCTTGAAAAGCAATTCACTTACCAATATTTTCTGTGGGCATTGAGACTCTGGTTGGTTCTAACAGATTATCGGCCAAGACAAAAGCCCCTTCTTCTAAGGTATCGAGTAACATAGTTGCTGCATGGGCTTGTTCGGAAGAATTCATATCTTTCCAGGACTCTAGAGCTTCAGGCCTGAGCAGGTTGTCCACAGTATCAACAATTGCCTGCATTCATTAGAAAACTATCATTAGGTCTGAGTGCCCCGGGCAGCTGGGGAAAATTTTCAGCATTATCTGGTGACAATTATAATACTTAACTGTCAGAATGATTTACTGTGATTTAATGGCACTAGAAAACTACTGCCAACACAAAAATATCTTCCATTCCCTTGCTGAATTAGCGTTAATAGAAGTGCAGCCAATAGCACTGTGCTGTCCCTAAGTGGTAAACATCATATTGGACTCGTCTCATGTCAGATATAAAGATGGTCTTATTAACGTACTGAAAATTCTAAAAATAAATGCTAGCAGTTTTGCCCAAGGCTTTCATCTTAAAGTTAATGTCAAAATATTTAATTTCTCTTTAAAAACACTAATGCCAAAAACGGTATTCTGTAGTTTTGGCTAAAACGATAATAATACTGTTCAGGAAACTTAAGACAACTCATGCAGCCAGAGCACCATAAACTACTTGTCTATGACAAACTGCCTTCCTTATTACAGGAGGCATGGAATGAAGCTGACTCAGTGGATATAAATTAGCCAGGGCCACTCTCACTCCCCCTCCTGTTCCTGTCCTTGTTCATAGATATTTAAAAAGATTACTAACTCCCATTCCTGCACAAAGGTCAGGTACAAAAGGAAATCAATAGAGCAAACAAGATGTCCACTGCCTGTCCCTGTTACTGGCGAAGGCAAAACTGTAAAACTGAGTAAAGCTGCCATTTAAAAAAGTCTGTCTTGTAACAACTCTATCATTGTGTTTTAAGGTTCATTAAGCTGCATATAAAGTAATAGTAAATAAGGAGGAAAGAAGGAATTCAGAGACATTGTTACATTATTTTTACAAAATAATCCAATCAATCACAGTAATCAGTTAATCAATTGAAGGCAGACTCTTACATTAATGCATAATGTAGTTGTGCATTGGGTATGCTGTGAACTGCAAATGCATGCACTGCTGAAACACCGGGTTTGCTCTGTCCCATTTACCTACTCATAATGTGTCATTAAGCACATATACTATTTGTTTGATCAATTTAAAAGCATTGGGAATGGAAACAGAACACGTTGTACAAACAAAAATATGTTGGTCTGGAATACGGTACTGTGCAAATAAATGAATAGAAAAAGTTGGTCAAGGATATTGTCAGAGCAAGATTAATTAGCCTAATCCATTTTAATATCCTCTTTCTGTCTGCATTGTGAGCCACCACGACCTTCCTGGCAGGTGAAGATACTTCCAAGTGGCATTAAAGCCTTTTTTCTTCCTCTAATGGGAGACAGAATAGTCAAAATGCTCACACTGATACTGCTCCAGCCATTAACTAGAGTGGAACAGAAATTGGTCTGCAGAGGCCAGATTCATTAGTCACCAAGAAATACAGATTGGAGCCCCTAATCTGAGGTACAAATGAATCCGCTGTCACAAAGCGGGAACTTGCTTCATTTGCATAGTGTAAGTCAGCTTTTGAGCTGTAATTTCAAGAGGTTTATTAGTCTTATCTGAGTGGGGAAGCTGTTTGAGACCTATGGAAAATGACATTGGTCAAAAACGCAGGTTGTGCCAAAGTTTCTTGTGACTCTCCATACAGTGCTGATAGTAGGAAATTATAGGAAACGCTTTTTCATAAAAGTATGAACATTCAGTTTACTCCAACAATACCTACTGGATTACCCTTTACTATGAAAAATAATGTTTTCTAATTATCTGTGAATTTCTCTCCTGCATTATTTAATTATATATTTCATTATATTGCAAATTATTTCCAAGTACTTTAAAAAAAAATCATTCTTATGTTAAATCTCAGAGGGTAAAAGTAAAACCCAGTATTTTAAAAGAAACTTTGAAAATTTTAAGAGCCTCAGACTTGATTTATTCTAGGTCTTTTCCTCTCAGCAGGACTGGGGTGGCATTACTGGCAGTAAGAGCTGACAAGTATGGACATTCTGCAGTTGAGAGAAACTGAAAATCAAGCCACCAATAGCCTGGCTAGTGGGGCACTTGGTGTATATTTTCCTAGCAAATTTGGAGAAATGGTTTTATTTACTTTCTATTCTGAAATTGCTGAATCTGGCCTTTGTAAGAACTCTTAAAACTCTAAGAAAGAGTGATTTCACTATGTATAAAAACGCAGAAGGAACAAAGCAGGCTATACGATGTAGAATTTTCATGCAATTAAATTAAGTCTAACCAGTCTTTGATATAAAAAATACCAGGGTGAAGTAGTTTCTGATTGGTTGTCAGCTTTTTCCTCTACCCAAAGTCACATTATGAGGAAAGAAATGTTACTTCCAATTCAGATAATAATCATTTCTGTTCTCATACTTTTGAGTAAGCGGAGGCAAAAGAGGTATAAACTTTGATCTTTTTCTTCTCTGAGAGTTTTATACCTGTGCGAAGCCAACATTTGTGCAGTTGATATGGCGCACAATACACATTTATCAAAGACTGAAATACATAGGATCATGCAGCAAGATGATAAAGCGTGGCAGGTTGCTGAAACAGGGAGAAAGCAGGGTGACAGCACAGGAGAGATACCTTAAGGTAAGCCCTGCATGTCTTCTCACGTTTTTGAAGCTTATTAATAAGGAAAAAGAAAATTATAAGTTAGACACATTCTGGAAAGCTTCAGAAATACCCCAAAAACAATAAAAACAACAAAAACAAAGCAAAACAAAAAAAAAGGTATTTCTAATCCCAAATTTGAACTGTAAAAAGTCTGGGCATTAATATCGTTTCTGTCTAGTGATGACCATAAAAAACCATCATACAGAAACTCTTCTTCCAAACCTTAATATGGATGCCTACACTATCTTTGCTCAAACAGTGGGATTTCTGTGAAAAGGTCAAAGGAGAAAAAAATCTGTGTTGGCGCCTGATCCGTCTCTAGACAAACTCTTTTAAGGGTAGGTTGGGATTTTAAAGAAAATTATTGTAAAAATATTGAAGGAGTAGAAGGTTCTCTCTAAAGTAGGCTGAAAAAAAAAAGTTTCAAAAAAAAAAAGGCGGGGGGGAGGGGAATTAAATCAGTTTTGTGATTTGCAACTAAAACACTAAGGCATACGTTTTGTCTGAAATAAGGTTTCTTAATTTCAAACATGGTCAATATTTTAAATATATCCATTACAACTTATGGATGCTGTATGTTAAAAAAGGCCAAGAAAATGCTATTATTCTGTAGGAAGTCAGATTAAAACAAAATCCTTCTGCACCTATGCAGAATTCCACTGATTTTGTTGTATATTCAGTCTGATCATTAAACAATCACTGGAGAAAAAAAAAAAAGGACAAAAACACTGCTTTTGTTATGGAATTTCTGAGTGCCCGATTCCCTCACACTAGGTATAATGAACACTGTATTGGGTAGTGGGCACACAGCTAATCTGTTTTTAGGACTGGTCTGCTACGGTAAATTATAGCATATCACCTATAGGAGGGAGTTTAAATCCTCTACTGTGAATTTACTGCTGTTCTTTCTCACATGCTTATTCCAGAACTGTAAGCAAACAGGAACAAAATATGTATTTGGCAGTAATTTTTCTGAAAGGAAAAAAACCCTAAGCGTAACAGTTATCCCAGCAGGAGGTGGTGAACAGAGGTGGGTACCTTGTTATAACTCCTTCCTGCAGAGTCCTTCTCACTGGGCCTCAGCTCCTGCAGCTGAGCGTCGAGGATGTCCACGAGCTGCTCCATCAGCCTCACCGACGAGCTGACATCCCCGGCAAACACTGGTCCTTTGGTGTGTTTAGCCAGTTCATTGGCCAGACTAGCAGCATTTTCTCCACTTCTGATCTGAAATGACAAATTATATTATCTCAGCAGGGTCCCTTGTTCTCCTTATGGCTCCTAATTCCAATTCCCCGTATACCTTTGTTGTGGTGAAATAACCATTTGCACATACATTCAAATCTGCAACTAATTGAGACCAATAATGTTCTCTTTATCTAGGAAGATTAAAGGTTCTTAGATCTATGACACACAAAAGCAGTTCTTAACAGCCATCAGAACTAGAAATCAGACTGGGACAGAAGGGCTAGATCTTATGTTTCATCCTCACTTTTATTCTACTGCTATTATCAGACACTAAGATATCTATTTGTTCATATCAGTGCTTGAAGCATTTGAAAGTCAAGTAGCCTGGTACTGACAACAAATTATCCAGTTTTCATAAACTTAGAAAATCTCAGTAGGGAGGAAAAACACAGAAAGTGGCTCTGTGCTCTAATCATACTGTTATTAGTGCACTCACATAAAAATCTATTTATTATAGTATAATTTTTCCCTGTCTAAAAAACTGCTTGTATACCACACATCTTGCTGTGTGATTTAGAATATTTGATTCATTAAGCAAATACAGCTTTTGTTTTTTGAGCATGAGGCAAGCTATTTGCTTTAAATAGCAACGAAATTCCATAAGCACGGACACGGCACAAGGACTTAGAGCAAGAGCCTTCCAGATCCCACACATGAATTCAACTTTTGGTAAATGCTTTACAGGCCAATCATGCATAACTCCTTCTATTTTAAATGAAAACAGAGTAACAAACAAACCGAATTATTAATGCTCAGAGTTAAAAAATGTAATCACCAGCATATGCAGTATTGAAAGGTCCCAACCAACCTTTTGTGCCAGCTGGTTGACCCAGTGCGAGGTGCAGTTGCTGAGATCAGGGCCTCTGGGGTTCCATGCTCCAGTCAAAACTACGCACAGATACGAGGCGGTTCCTGCAACAGAAGCAGAAAGCTACAATGAAACTGCAACCACTTTTCTGCACGCGTTTAGGAACTCAGTTACCATGTACTCCTAACCAATGCTAAACTCTGACTACCACTAATGGAAGCAGCTGACAATAATTGACAAAAATGCTAAGAAAATAACAGAGATTACAACAGCAATAAAAAAGTCAGTGAAAAGTACCGGACGTTTTCTGAAAACAAACAAAAAGCCCTTGATTTTTCCTGGAGCTCATCCAGAGGGGAGCTCAGAACGAGAAAGGCAGCTGTAAGCATATTTCACAACCATCCTCAAGCAAAGACCTCAAATTTGACCTGGATTCTCAAAGAGTATGTGCAAGGCAATTCTGCACCCGCACTCAAGTGCCTTTTATAGACTGCAACTTGACCACTGCCTGTAGAAACTGCATTCTCCGAGCAACAAAAAAATCCGATGACAGACAGCTTGAGATTAAAAAAAGTCATTGTGAGAGAGCTGCACATTGCTTTTGAACCGTCTGCTTGAAATCAAGATATGTTTTTAAAGGCAATACCTCGTGTTCCTTTGGGGCAAGGGCGTTCAACCATCATTCCTCTTTGTGTCTGAGGCCAGCTGATGCCCCTGGCCTCAGTTGGTTCACAGAATCTCTCTGGCAAAGGGAAAAAACTTGTCACAGGAGGAATTTTGGTTGTGGAAACTGGTGGTGGTGGCTTGGGTCCTCGGCTTCCTTCCTTCGTTCCTCCGGCTAAGGTTGTGCTTACGGGTCCTTTCTGCAAAGTAGTGCTAGTGGTAGACACGGTGGTTTTGTAAAGCTCTGCTGAAGAAGTTATTGTCACTGCTGTGGTAGGCACTGCACAGGGAAAATTAGAGTAATAATACAGTAAGTGACTTCAGAATTTTTTACAAAAATGTTTTTAAATGTTATTTATGTGATATTAAAGGATTTGCTTGGGTTTCCTTTTTCTCAATATCACTCTTTTCTTACTACTATACTGGATGCTTAAGATACAACATGGAAAGAATTTCACTTTTTTAAATCCCAGCTCCTACTAGTATGATGTTTTAACATAATCTCTGAATAATATCTTCCATAATAAAAATTGATAGTTACATTTCTGAAGGCTGAAAGGCAATACTAGTGAGTTATCAGTACATAACAAACATAAAGCAATTAAAGATTTCGTAATGATTTCCTGAGAAGGAATAACTCAATAGAGAGACTCATTTGAATCAGCATGCCATAAACAACAGTGTTCAGCTTTCATAGCAGAAGTGCTGGGCTGTAACTAACTAGCCCACTTTAAAAAGCAGAGCCCAAAACTTCACTGCACACCTTCCAGGAAAATAATGACTGTAACATCTTCCTACCCAGCATCACTCTGCTCGAGAGCCTCGCAGCAGGTCTGATTAGCTCCAAACACAGGGAAGCAGAGCAGGAACGTGCTGCTTTAGCACTTCAACATTTCAGGCTTTAACATCCTTTTCTGATAGAGCAGGTATGAAGATACAACACATTCAAGCCAATGGCAAGTAGTAGTTTAATGTTTGATGAAACGCTAGGCTTAGTTTAGGCCAAATCTCTACTGACTGAGACTCATACTGGTCTTTCCACTGACCCATGGAGGAAGTGGCAAGATACATCCAGAGCTATTTAATTTTGAGGAGCCGTTAGAGATAATGCTAACTAATACTCATGGAAATAATACTCTGCAATTTCCATTCATCACATTGAAATGTACATTGACCAACAGCTGAAACAAGGCAAGTGAGTAATACAGTTGAAATACTTAGCATTATTTATTTCCAAATCTTCATTAGCATTCACAGTGTTTTACAGGCACATAAAAGCATGGATCCTTGTGCTGAGGGATAAACAAACTCATATTAAGTCAGTTTTTTATGTCCTTCCTGATATAGAAATAAAAGAAGCTAATTTTAGAATTAACTTTAGTGGATAAAGTGAGGTGGGTGCTTTTTTGGCTCTTGAGCCCTTGAACTCTGACTTGCCGAACAATGTATGTTCTTAAATAAAACCACAAAGAGAACAAAAGAAGAGATGCCAAGCTCTCAACCCCCGGATGTTTTCTTAGTTTGTGTTTTGAATAAGATTAACTTTCTGTAGTTTGGAAAATAAACACTGATTATTTCAAAATCCCCTTTCAATTATATCCCAGTTACAACACTTTCTTATGAGTATCATTAATTTATGTTGTTGTTCCCATATGAATTTACAGTGGAGTTCTAAATTCACACCAGAATTTCCTTCTAAAGAGCACATGCAAAGATAATCATTTTAACCCTATTTTGCTCACAGATGAGAAACAGTGAATATTTTCTGCCCAGTCTTCTTGGTTGTTTGGCCCATGTAAACACAATGAACTTCTTGTTCAGCCAACTACTGCAAAAACCCATTCAAATCTTTGTATCCATGCTGGAATGAGGAAGGTGACAATCAGTTATTCCCATTACTCCCTAACACTTTGTGCTTCTTAGTACATTTTAATCACTGAAACCAAGATTAGCAATATTGCTAACAGTACTCAGTCTTTGCCTCGTTAGCCCTGTAGGAACTCATACCAAGTGCCTGAAGTTTAGCAGGGAGGAGATATTTTCAGGACATATTTTGTGCTGTGCCCTGAACTAAGATAGTCTGCTGTCATCATACAGCTTTAGGTAGAGCAATTTTAATGCTAGTCTTTAAAAATGAATTCCAAAGCATACCACTGATGATGCAAATATGACCCACATAACTTTAATAACTAATAAACTAACTTAACTAATAAAAGTATTAATACAAATTAATACAATTATTTAGGAAAACTTTTTAGGAAAAAGATTTTTAACTACCTCTCTCACAAACCTGGGAGGAATACAGAACATTTCTAAAAGTTTTCTTTTCAATAGGCATTAAAAAAATGGAGGGTTCCATATATTTGAGAATGCCTCACGAAACTTCACCCAGTGCCAGAGTCTCAAGAAGGAGAAAGCTGAAAGAACAAGACTCAACTAGACACATCTGATTAGGAATACATCTATCATTTAAAGGCACATCATATTAATGACCTACTGGGGACCTTAAGGCGCCAGGTCACTGTCCTGCGCTTCAGGCCGACACATGATAGCTGCCACCACCTGATGAATCTTGTTCTGCAAGCCCTGGCTGCTGGCATCTGCAGGCTCCCATGCACGGCCTTTCCCACTGCTGCGTGGATATGGGATAATGGCAGTGATTATTAATAAGCTGCAACTAAGAAGAAGAACAATCTCCATTTACGGGTTATTAACCTATGACTCTGAGAAGCATGGATGAGACTGTAAAAGGCTAAAAACACATTACTTTTGTCCAATTCAAAGAAAGGTTGGTTTTACAACATGAGATTGTATTTTGGACTTTTTGACTAGGCTTGACATGCTAAGGAGAAAAACAACATCTCTGCTCTTTGCTGCCTTCTTTCTTTCTCTCTTTCCTTCTTTTTTTCTTTCTTTCTTTCTTCCTTTCCTTACGAATTGGTCTGCTTTATTGTTGGCAGACACTCTTTGCAAAACAAAAAATAAAAAAAAGCATAATGGAAAGAAAAATCTAAGACAGAAGTAGCAGATAATTAATTTACATTAGTTTCATGCATTACTTAACAGCTGATTTAAATACATACGATCTGTTTCTAAAAATGAAGATGCCACTGGAGTAAAACTTAACACCTGTTTAACAGTGTGATGTCTATAAAAAAACATAACACAATTGCCGAGGACAGCAGGGAATAGTAACTTTGTTTCCCCAACTGACAAAGAGGAGTAGATTTAGAGGAGGCATTAATTTTGAAGCTATTTGGTATTGATTGCCAACAGGTTTCAACTCTAAGCAGGCATTAAATACTTAGGAAAAAATCTGACGTTGGATACTAAAATCTTATTGAAATGCCTAGATGATGCATCACCTCTGAAATTCTAATGGTCCCATTTTCATCTCTCTTTTCATCCATTTCATCTCGAGATGATTTTAGAAAATGGTTGCATTGATTTTAGAGTTAAACGTATGTTTTTATAGGTCAGACATTTAAGTGTATTTGGACATCTGAAAATAGAGATGCCAGCTTCCCTTTTCAAAACCTGCCGCACACTGACCGAGCCTGCAGCGCAACGGGGAGCAGAGAGGGAGGCAGCCGGGATCTCCCTGCCTCTGCTCAGCCTGCCCTGTGCCCAGCGCTGCTCACGCTTCGCTGCGTAAGGGGAAGCCACCAAGACTTTCTTAATTACCTATAGTTTCCAGCTATTATGCTGGCCAGCATTCTATTGACCCTGCCAAATCCCATTTAGCCGAAAGCAAAATGTTTGCACAGCCATTTCTAAATTTATACCTTCAAATGATAATAAATATGCCACAAAATTAGCAAAATAGCTATGATTAAGAAACGTGCTATCTGGTCACTATTATGCTGTCTCTATTTGTGCAGCCACTCTTTAATCAATCTATACTGTAACAGATTCAAGATAATAGTAAAAAGTGGATTCTCCTAACAATTTGATGCATGGCTTCATTGTAGATTCTTGGGGGTTACAAAGATTTATCTGCATTAGCTTTTTACTATTTTAAGTCTTTGGGGATGGCTCTCTCAGAGGGCTTGCTCTGTCCACACTCACAGCATCCATATTTTCCTGCAGTGATCCAATAAAACTTAATGATGGGTATCATGGCACAGAAGGGGAGACTGAACTCCAGTCTGAACAGTTTCGCACAGTTAGTGCAAATTGGAACAAGTATAGATGAAATTTTTCCCTAACGCACTAAAACAAAGCAAAAAGCTTTATCTTCTTCTTGTTACCAAGGAAACCTTACAATGTAATAACTCATTCACTTTTTAGGGGGAAAATTCTATTCATTCTTCCTGAGCCTTTTAATTTAAAATTCCTTTAAAAATTTGTTTTGCCAGCTAGGATTCTTGGGTTCCTCGATTACCTCCTTTAGAAAGGATGCTGCTAAAATCACCATACAGAACAAAAAATATTTTGAATTTTTAATAGTTACTGTTTGCAGGGTCTGATACATTTTAAAGCTTTTTTTTAATTTTATTTTAAATATATTTTTTTCATTTAATCTTAGAAAATGTGCTGTTCTGTAACATTTAAGTGGTATCTGTCAGCCGCATTTTAGAATAACAATTACAGATCCGGGTATGTAACTTCCATGAGAAGAGACATAGAAGTGAAAACAGACACATAATGAAGTGGAGGGAGAGCGTTCTTGAGGGCAAAAAGGGCCAGCAAACCCAGTATCTAGGGTAAAAGGGCAGTGTCTAGCGTAAAGGGCTGCAGTATCCTTAGTTTTAAAAATTTGAAGCATTTTTCTGAAGATTTAGAATATAAGGATATGGGGAGCCTACAACATATACAGTTGCAATAGAGGGTTGATAGCTTATGTTTGAGGAGATGCAAGGTCAACATTAGGTTAAGTACAGTGGTACTTCAGAAGTTTCAATGGGCAGATTTAAAACTGGACAGAAAAACAAGGAAAAAAAGGCAAGTTTAGAGTCACATATGAGTGAATTTTGGAAGCAATGGAAATGTTTAAGTTCAGATGTGTGACTCAAATGCAACAAAGAAGTCTTTCTACGAAGGGAAAGGACTTGTTTTTGAAGCACTTGATAGCAAGAAGTTACTGTGTAGTCAAGCACTGATAGCCAAGACAGATAGACAGGAAAAGAAAAATCAGTGAGGGTCTATATATCATTATTGCTCCCCTGGCAACAGAGGGAACACAGACTGCTGAGTTTTCAACAAGGGCCCCAAGTTAACCATTCGAACAGAAAAGGCCAGGACTTCCAATTTTGAGACACTGACCTTGTGACATCATTAAATACTGGATATTAAAGCACCATAGCAGAAGACAGCAAAAAGAAAGGTTCTCGGGCTAGGAGACATAAAAAATGTTAGCCTAACACCTATATCTTTGGAGTAGATGGTTAAGAAATCTGAGTCAGCCAGAAAGATCAGAACAAAAGCAACCAAAAAAACCTTCCATCAAATATATGGTCGAGAGAAAATTTGACCTAACTCCACATAAGATAAAAAAAAAAAATCAAAATGTGTGTTTCATACAGAGAACCTTCTACTGCAAAACTATGAAGGGGATTGATCTTCACTTTATATAGATTTCATTTTGAAACAAAGAGGAACTGTATTTTATTTGTATTACATCCTCATAGTTAGGAACTGCATAGAATATCTTTATGGTTTTATAGTAGTACCTCTCAAACACTCATATTAGATAAGTTTTCCTTTAATTTAGTATGTCTTCAACTACTGGCAACTGGCCTAGGCTGAACAGGAAATGAAATAAAACATATTCTTGGATCTGCCATATACAGATCCATACAAAATTAAACTATTGGGTATTTGCCTCCTGAAGGAAAACATACTTCTTGTGAATATATGCATCACACACACACTCAAATGAATGTAGTGTCTTTCTGTAGACATAAAGTCTACAGAAGTTAAAAAGTTAAAGTCCATAATGACTTTACAAAGTCAACAAACTTTACTTGACAAAAGTTGAGTCCATAATGCGCGTAGAACTGAAAGCCACCAAACACTCAACAAGCTATTTCTTCAGCACCTTAGACACTCACAATCATAACATTAGGGAAGGTCCTGTGCTCAATTAAAACCAAGGAAGGATTCCACAAAGCTCCTTTCTTATCTTTCTTAACAATTTTTGCCCCAATGCAGTGACTTAAAGATTAGCTTTTGCCACGTTGCATTATGCTTTTATTAGATACTATACCAACCTGGTAGAAACTCTAGGGCAGTTGTCTGAACTGCAACAGCTACTTAAAACCTGCACCTCCATCTTCTCCTGCTTCTAAATCACCTCCTCCTCATCATCACCACCTCAGCAGAACCAGAAGTAACATAATGAGAATGTACGAAAATGAAAGCAATGTTTTCTGTAATTACACAGGTGTGTACATCGATGCTAGAAGGCCCCAAAGCCTCCTTTGGGAAGGATCCTGCTTCCAGCGAAGTGGTTCTCAAGCCCATGTTTGGACTGGCAGCACTGATGCCTGCCAACATATAGCCACCCGGCTCTGGAAAACACCAACATTTAGTTTAAAATTGTCTTGTTCTAGAATAACCTATAGACTTCTATGTCTAGCAACAGCTATATCAGAATATACTGATATCATTACATAGTTTGTACCGCTCTGCATGAGGCAGCTTAGCTGAAGCAGGATAGCTGACTTTCATGTTAAGAAGCCATTATTACAACCTTTTTGAAGTAGAGAAAGGTCTGTTAAACATGTTTACTTATTAGTTGAGAGAAGTGAAATATGATCTTCATTACTAAAGCAGCTAATCAAAATTCTGTTTTTTTTTTTTTTTTGCATGCATCTTCTTCTGTCACGGAGTATTTCTCTTAAAATTTACTTTCTCCCTTAGGTGCTACTATCTGGCTGTGCTTCTTCATGCCACTATTTTAGGGATTTTGGGCTCCTAAAGGCCTGTTTTCTTTCTTTTGTTCACTTTCAGCAGCTGCTGTTTGCCTTTTAGGTAGTTGTTCTAACTTCCAATGAACTGAAGTGCAACTACAAGAAAACTGCTATAAAGATGCCAGATAATCTTGTCTAACGAGACATCAGAAACTATGAAATATAGGCTGGAGAAAAGCAGCTGTGGTTCGTATTGCACGTTATACCCATACACTTCCTCTGGGACTTCCCAGCACATACCACTCAACTGCTGGCACCAAGAAGTTGCGAGGTCTGCACGAACGTTGCCGTCAGTTCCACAGGCAGGTAACCGAGCACCAACACAAGCAAGTTTCCCACTCAGCATGAATGATCTAAAACTTACTTTAGCTAGAACATTAACCTGATTGTTAAAGTAAATATTGCCCCAAGTCATTCTCAAACACACACATATACTATATTTCTATGTAAGAGAAGGAAAAAGTACAAGCTTGTAAACCAAACGATTCTCTCTCTCTTCACAGGTTCTGTAAATTTGCTTTGCACCGGTGCAACACCATGCTGACCAGCATCAAGAAGAGAAAATGTCCTGGCCCTTCAGCCAAAAGCCAAATCTAAGGCCAGGGATGTCTTGACACAGCTGCCTGAGCATGAGTATGGTGAGATTACCACCTAGAAAACCCAATCTCTTACCTTGGGCAGGATCAGGAGGGCCAAATTCCAAAGAATACCGCAGGATGAAGTTGTTATTCCACACATACAGCTGGTTATCTCGGGGGTTGTAATCCACCGCCGCAATGTACTGGTACTGGTTGGGGAAGGGAACGTCGACATGCTCGCCCCTGCTCAGCCTGGTGTTGTAGATATAGTCGATGGCGTTCCTGCCCGTTTCGCTCTCGTTGTCTTGGTACACCGACCGCACGACGTAGAGGACCCCGCATATCATAAAAGCGTTCGATGCTGCCCGCTTGTCGTAGGTGGTGTCCCATGTGGCCTCAAAGCGCAGGGTGTAGGGATTCAGCTGGCTAATAACAATCATGCCGTTGTTCTGCTCCGTGGCATAAATCACCCACAGGCCGTTTTCATCCACGGCCAGGTCAATGTCAGTCTTTCCTCCCCATCGGTATGGAGAAGTATCGTGGTAATTAGCATAATTGATAATGGCCTCCCCACTCTTAATTCTAGTCCTCAAGTCGAATTTTACTATGTTCCTAGTTCTTTCTTTGTTAAAAAAGACAGCACCATCATACACGACAAACCCAGTACCATCCACTCGATTTGGAAGTTTGTATGTCGTCTGCTGACGTCCATTTTGGAAGTCCTCTAGAGAAGCGTATTCTATCAAGGTATCGGTGCGGTACGGAGTCCATGGCATGAAGTAAATTTTATCTGCAGCCTGGAGAGGATCTTTGCACCAAGCACCTGCTTTTTGTTCAGCTTCATATAAATACGGTGAGTCCACAATTGCTTTCAACGTCCCCGGGCAAACAAAAACTAACAGTCACAGAGAGAAGTAAGACAAGAATTACGTCAAACTAGAACAGTCTCATAATCAAAACAAAAGAAAAAGAAAAAAAAAAGCTAAGACTGTGTCAGGAAGAAAAAAAATCAATTGTCACTGGATTATACCTAGTTTTAGAATTAATGCAGTTATCACCCTTTATCATCCACTTTTCTTAAAGTTACCATGTTCTTGCTGTACCAGTATGGGAAGTGGACAGGAACTGTCTTCACTAGTACAGACCAAGGCTCAATGGCATACACAAACAGCTGAAAATGTAGAGCTACTTTTGCATTTTCATCTTAAGACTTTTAATGAATACGCATTATCGCTCCAGAGCTTTTAACTGGCGTGCAGCAGTGCGCTAGGTCATTTCAGTCCGAAAAAACCTCACTTCGACTTGTTTAGAACTTTAAGAAGTGGGGAGGCTGAAAAAGGAGGTGCCTCGCTTAGAAATAAAGAAAACAAATCATCAGGTATATAGAGAAAGCAATTAGGAGCCGAGAAAACAAAACACAACCAAAGCAATGAATGAAACAGACCAGGAAACCCTGTAACCATGGCATGCTATGGAGAGGGTTCTGGAAGCCAGGCAAGATGACACTTTATTAACAAGAAGTTACCCAAGGGTGAGAGAAAGAGAGGGAAAGAAAGACAAAGAGAGAGGGAGAGAAAAAAGCAAGGGAGTCATCCCTCCAGCCCAAGTCTTTCAGACACTATCCCCCGCCACCTACTTTAAGCAGCCAAGTCACTTTATTGCAAACAGTCGACTTCTGTATGAGGTGTACTTATGAGATCCTGCTGATTTATTATAATATCAGAGTGTTGTGGGGAGGGGAAGGGAAGAGGTTAACATCCATAAGGCACATAACAAGGAGCTGGGGTTTGGACTGTATACGTTATTTACCTTTTTGCTCCACTTCTATTTTAAGCATCGGAAGAAAAATAAAAAAGTGCAAGGAAAAAAGAAAGAAGATTAACATAAATCGACTATTAATCTAAAGATTAAATTAGTAACAGACGCTAAATATAGGGAGAATAAGAACTGCACTATATTGGTTAAAGAGAAACAGACAACAGGAAAACCTAACAGGAGAGAGATTCTCAGGTTACATAAGTGAACATGGATCAATCATTTCAGTAGATTAAGGAGGCAATACAGATATGTTGGCATGTAGTTTCACTTAGTGAACCTGAATAAATAATGAATGATTTTACTAATGCATGGTATACATAATCTTCTTGTTCTCAAACCCAAAGCATTATGCTATCAGGTTGATTTTTAAAACAATGGCACATTAAGATAGTATATATGTGCTAACACACATATACATAGTATATTAACTAAGTAACTATCAATCCCAAATATTAATCATACAAGTACGTATGTGTGCTTTGGAAACCTTCCCCCCGTCCTTCCCCAATCATTTCTCTGCTCATCTTTCTTGTAAAGAAAGTAGCTTGCATGCTTTAGCTCTCCTTAGGTTTTATTTTATTTGTTTTCCTGAATGTTGAGACTTTCGTCACTTCTTAGTCTATAACTGCAAAATCAGACTAGGAGGAACAAGCAAAAACATTAAAAGAGGAAGCAAAAGCACAGTAAGCAAGAAGAAAAGAGAAGAAAAAAATTACATTTAGTTCATTTAGATATTCTCCAGCATCACCGTTTAAGCCCAAAACAGCAAGCTAGTATGCAAGGACAGCCACACTAAAGTGTTCAAAACAAACACCCATCCCACCACCAAGCATGGAAAATCATGAAACAAACCCAATTAACAAATATTACTACAGCAATTTTTCCCCGAGGAAGTTTTAAGGAACAATTACGGGAAGACTTATAGCTTAAGTCTAGCTAGTAAATAGTTTTCCAATAATTATTTGCAATAATACCTATTTCACATACTCAATAGACTTTGAAGCACGTTCCCGCAGTTTCATAAAATAACCTGGAAAATGATAGTTGTACCAATCTTTGTAATAGCATCTGCTGATACCAAAGAAGTGTATCAAAGCTATCTGCACAGCTATTACATCTTCAGTATTATGGTATGATCCAGAAAAATGTATTTTTGTATGTTCCATAAAAAGTTTGGGATTTTCAGCCTCATTTAACAAAATTACATATGATTTTGTGGGGATGGGATTGACTGAGCTAATCTAGTGTTTCTCTGGGAAACAACTCACAAACTTTTATGTGAGGGAGGGGGAAGAGAGGTGCTTAATATTGCCAAAATGAGCAGTAGTTTTCTTAGCCTTTGTTCATTATATGTTTTTGGGAAACATTCTTGTTTTTTTGCAATTGGTAATTCTTGAGTTATCTGAGTAAACAGAAGATGCAGTCTTCAGCGGATTCCCAGGTTTTCACAATTCAGTGTTAATGACTTTCAGATGATTCTGTCAGTGAACTATTATGCATGAGCTTATTTCTCGCCAAAGAGCAATATTGATATTGTACCTGCTTCGAATCAGTAATAGAACAGTGGGAAAAAGACAAGGATAACCAAAATCATTAGTGGCATGTCTGCTCTGAGTGTATTTGTGTAAAGCTGCAGTTTTCAGGGACAGATGGGCTTACTGAAATAAACAAATGCTGCAAAGCGCAATCAATACACGGCGAGAGAATGAAACACTTTAAAATGTTTTCTATTGAATTCCTGAGTCCAAAAAGGGCTTAAAATAAAAATGCACCAATGTATAAAATGGTACTTTTGATGTGCTTATTAATAAAAGAGTTGACTTCTCTCATTCAGTCAAAGTGTCAATGTACACTGTGCAGCATAATTGAGAGAAATGTCGAGTACGGTACTCTCAATTTCTCTGTAATTTAATCAATAGCATTCTAATTTTAGGACAAAGATGTGGCTATTAAATTTGCTTAAAATTGCACTTTTGTTGGAGATCCAACTGAGCATCTCAACAGATTTTCTTTTTTCAACTAAAGAAGATTAGAAACACATCTGCCATAGGTCTACGCTCTAAGATGCAGAGGAAGCTTTGCACTAAGCATTCTGTTATGAGGGCAATGAGCACAGAACCAGGGGAAGCTCAACCGATACATGTGATTAGCAAGGCAGTTATGCATTTCTGGAGGCCAACAAGACATACAGGAGTTCATAAACTGCATTTTGTACAAGGGTGACACACCAGCTACAATGTAGAAAAGCTTCCGACTTTTATCACAAAAGCTCCCAACTTTTATCACAAAAGCTGGTACTTGAGCTATTCCTAAACTCCTGTGGACTGAAAGGTGTCGCAGTCCTGCAATAACCAAAAATCAAGTTCAGAAAAATAAAAACTTTGGTTTTCAGTTTCAAAGTCTTGTGAGCACTAAACACCTTCTCTCTGAGGCCCACGGAAGCCTATCCGCCTTCCTGACCAGACTCTGATGCTGTAGCAGCTGCTGTTTGCAAGTTTAATGATTTCAGCCCTTCCACATGCCTGGAAATGGAGCATGGGAAGTGGGGTGTATCGGAGAAAATATTAGACTTGGGATCTGGAACTAATCAGGCAGCACACTAGAGCCTTGGAGAAGCGCAAGGATAGTCTTCAGGGGACAGGGACGAAAGCCCACAGCCGAAGGGCTGCTGAGGCACGACGTGCATTGAAATCAAACTTCAAAGCTCATCTTTCATAACCGCCAACTTTTTTGATGACTGCTGGTAATGACAGAAGACTCCCTTTAAAAATTTGGAATTAGACACAGTGTCATCACTGTACAAGCTGCAGTTAACAAACTCCCAAAGTTAGACCTTCAAAGACAAAATGTATCCAGAATCCTGAGTTACGATAGACACAGAATTATAGAATCACAGAGGCACACCAATGCAGTTGTCAATAAATGAACATTTTAAAAGTAGAATAACTACGTGTTAGAGTACAGGGCAGGCTGTGCTGTGGCACTATACTTCTGAATACTGGAAAAGAAAAGAAGCCCGTAGATAGGAATACCCAACCGGTAGAATATATCCACACTTGTCTTCCTAAAACAACATAAAAATTATATTTGAACATTATTTGCATTACACTTTCTCTCTATGGACTAGCTACTACTGGAACTGGAAACGTAACCTCTTGTCATTTGACTGACCCAGATGCACTGCCCTCTTTCTGAGAATGTGGGAACAAAAATAATGCTAAAGCAAAAGTCATCTTTGTGGAACAAAATAGTTTGGTTAGATTGGGGTAAGACACCACTCCTCAAAAATGGCATAAGAAGAATGGTTATAACAAGCCACCAATACTACACACAGGAGGAATGGCACTAGGGATCATTGTATGCAGTAGGCTTCCAATCCTACAAATGGTACAGAAAAAAAAAATCAGAAGGCATCCATTTCACAATGACACAGCAGAAATGAAGAAAAAACGATGATCTGTGTTTGGCCTTTAACATCAGTGAACATCCAGTGTGGTGAAATAGTACATTCTGATTTAAGAAACTCAAACTTTAAAATCGTGTGCAATAACCAATATAGACAGTTTTGACACGGCTTTGCTTATGCCAGAACTCATTTCCTTCCCTTATGGATATAGACAGTGTTTTTGCATCTCAGAGCTGGCTTGTTTCCTGTACCAATAGAAAATGCAACTTTGGTTAAGCGTTACTGCAGATCAAGAAATTCACACTCAATAGCAACTTAAGGGAACAATCAGTGCACTGCTCAAACTCCACTGCAAACACAGCTATTTCTCTGTTGGATTACAGGACGAGGAAGAAGTCACTGCAAAGAATGACCTTACGAGGAAGCAAAACCAGTTAAAAGTGTTGATTCTGCAGAACATTTATCAGCATGCACACATGATAATGGCAAAATATTAATTACTGCAAGGAAATAAGAAGTATGTCTAAAACTAGTGAATTCTGGCATTAGAAAGAATGTTGTACAAAACTGCTGAAATAGCACAACCTTTTTTTTTTTTCTCTCAATATCGATTTCTGTATTTACTCTGTTTTCAATAAAAAGATCTGTTTTGGCAGTTGATTTCAAGGCACAATCCACATTTTCTATTCACAGTAAAAGTGAACTTTTCTTTCTCGTTCTCTTCCTAATGTCTTCAAGAAAGGGATTTGAGCAGTGTACTGCTGAATAATTCACTGTGGATCAGTGCTCACCAGTGAATGCATCCCAGAAGCACAAAGTGGCCTTAAAAAATCTTCCAAGGGAGACATTCACCTCGGCGTGTCAGTGGTTGGTTTTTTTGGGCACCAAAAGCAGCCACAGCAGCAGGTAGCCTTTCATGCAGACCATGATTAAAATTGAAGTCAATTCCTTCTTTAGAAATCCATGAGCCAAACCAATTTGTCAGCAACTGGCATTGGGCAAAAGTACAAATTTCTAGCTGGCCTACTGAATAGCTAATTCGAGTTTGTTTTCTGGAAAAACAGTCGCCTTAAAAGCCAAACACTTAAGAACACAGACAGACACTTGGCCAGCATTGCCCCATGGCTTCCTTCCATACGTGGGGAAGCTAATTGGAGGCTCTCGTCGGCAAGTGCTCTGCATGCATAATGGTCTGGGGGGCCAGAAACATATGCTCCTTTTCCATGTAATAATAGCGCTCCCACTGTAATTGTGATGGCCAGAGGAAGTGAGCAAGAATAAAAAGCTTATACTTACTGTAAGGAACACATTCATACTGAACTTCTAGGTATTTGTATGTCCCAGGACAAGGATCAGGAAACACATCTGACCCAGTAACTACTATACATTGTGTTCGGTTGTTGCATCTGAAATGGGAAAAGAAAGCAGGCTAATTAATTTAAAATTACATTTTAATTTGCAAGTTAATACTAAAGCGGTGAACACAGCGCTAACTCTTTTCACGCCTGGGCAGTCCAGTCCGTAACACAACAAAGTTAATTAAAACTTGATCAGTCAAAGTCCATAAATAAGGCTCGGGGGCAGTATCTGTTCAAGTGTTACACTCCTAAATTTGGGAATCCATGTTACTCATTCTCACGGTTAGTGACAGCAGTTCCCAAATATCAACAGAACTAAAGCAAATGTCAAAGATGATGCAAAATGAAAAAATGTGCAAGGTTTCTGAATAATGTGCAATGACATAAGTGAGCAATTCCTTAGTTCTTTAGAGATATACATACTGCTGAATGGCTTTACATCTCACACAGCTTTCTGCTGTGATTCAAGGAAGCTACAATTTTAGTTGGAAGAGTTGCTATAGACAAAGGGCATTAACATTTCCATTTTAATTACTTTAGGAGCAATTGGTATACTCTAAGCTTCCTCTGCTAGCTTACGGAAAGAGGGAAAGAATGACCTTCTAATGAAAAACGAAAAACAGTTAAAATGAAGAACTGCAACAAAATTAATTAAAATGTATTTTAGACTAAATACTGAAACATATGTATTTAACTTTTTTAATAAATATAACTTTAAACATAAAGCTGGCTAAACACTGGTGACTATTGAATTTCACAACTTCCAATTTTTTTTAATTAGTCAAATATTTTAGGTTCCTGTTCAGTTTTCTAGAATAAAAAAAAAAAGTCAACGGTGGATTTTAAAAAGGCAAAAACTACCACCTAACTATGAGGAAACAGTCAAAGTTTAATACAGAAAAAACAGTCAGAAGGAAGTGGGGGAAAAAAAACGGTCAGGGAGTTTGGTGACTAAAGGAAAAGGAGCTTGGCTGACCCTCTCAGGGTGAGTGTTGTTTGTCAGCAAACGGAATGGTATCAGTCTGAAGCTACAGCCTCGCCCCTGACTCCTGCAGCACATCGGCCTCTCTTCTGCCCTGCTACTTCCCACATTCTGAATGCCATGTCCCAAGTCAAAATAATCTGTGTCAGTGTTTCCACAGTTGTACATCACAAACAGATATGAGAACAGTTCATGCTGCTTCATGAAATGTGGAGTGTGAATGCTTGAGACAAATTACATCCCTTTTAATACTCCAATAGAAGTAGCACAGAACAGGGGATACTCTAAAAAGAATGCAGGAACAAAACAAGGTTCTGAATTTTTGTTTTTCCTTTTTTATTTTTTTTTAACAAGGCTACTCATCTCACTTATAATTGCAAAACCAACTGGGGATAGCCAGGATTTGCAGCACACCTGGGAGGGACAGGGAGCTGCTTATGAAGGAGGATCTTCTGGAGGGCACAGGCTGCTCTCCGGAACGACTCACACAGGGACTGCCCAGCCACTTGGGATGGCAGGACCATCCAGAGTAACAGCCTAGGTAGTATATTACACAGTTTGTAATGATTTGTGTATGTAACACTATATATATATTTATAATATACTATACATATGGTTATGCTGCATATATAGCCTTATACATAAAGAAAATACACTTACATATTTTTAAATAATTATACTAATGCCTGTATATTGAGTTTATATATACATATACACTAGTATACACTAGTTTCTTTAAATTTCTTTTTGTTTTTTTCAGTGCAAACATCATGTTGAAGCAAAAATCATTCCTACAGTAAGACTCTGCATAGTGCATCATTCAATATAATGGTTTCCACAGCTTTAAGCTGTATGAAAATTTTATTTTACACTTGAATGAGTGGCAATTAAGAGAGAAATATTGATTTGTTACAAACTAAAATGGATATGTATTGAGAGGAATTGCTTGAGAATGAAATTGATGAAGGTCATATTTAGCCCTGAAAAAAAAAAAGCTTTAGCAGCAGTATTTGTAAACCTTATGGACAAGACGAACTCTTGTCCCCCTGTATCAAACTCTTGCCTCTCATCTTTTACTTTCCTCCAATAAAAAACTCATAATGTTGCCATTGGCCAGGAGATTGAGAAGAACTTCACGCTAGCTTAGGTGGAAAGGATGGCTGATAATCGTTCACCAGTACCCAACTGAAGGGACCGAGTATCATTTACAAAAAATGGTTGACATTCTAAAATCTTTTGAGTGCCTTTCTATACAAGAAATGCCCTACTGTGCATATGCACAGCTTTGCTCATCTGTGGCCAAAAGGCAAGTAGCCCCAGTGGCACCAAATGGGGCCGATGCTCTGCTGCGGTGTAGAGCAGAGTGATAAAGTACCCCCTCACCCCCAGGAAACGTAACTACGTGGGCAACTGAATGATGAGAAGGATTTGTGCTTTAAGTTTTAGTTTTTTACATTCACATCATTGGTTTATATTTAAGAATGCATCACTGGCTCCATTCTCCAAAACCTGTATAATTTTCTTACAACGTTCTGATTTTCATGCATTTTTAAGACCTCAAATTAAAGAAGCTTGTTTAAGATATTCATATGCAAAAAAAAAAAATCCACATTCAGACAACTATTTGCTACCTAGTTAGTGATCATAATGCAACTCTGGGGAAACCTTCACAAAAACACAACTACAGCAGCTGTCAATTGCAATGCACTGGTTTGCAAGGAGATGAAGTCGAAGTGGATTTGGCAGAGCTAGTTGAGAGAGAAGCAACTTGGGGAATTTACTCTGCTGCGACTTGTTCTCCAGATAAATGGAAGTCTTCAGTCTGCAGCACTGCTGCTTTTTTCTTTTTTTCCCTCTGTAAAACCAGGCACAATAACTTCTGTATTAGTTATTGGCACACAGTTCTGCAGCTGGCTGCAAAGACCATTTTATTGACAGGTAAAGGTCTCAGTTGATCTTTAAGATAAGAAGCACTGAATTCTGGTATACTGGACAAAAGATACTCCACCTTCTATGAAACTGCACAAAACAGTAGATTACCGTGTATGGCTACAGAATATCAAAGGCACCTCATCACTGCTATAGCAGAACTTCATAATTCTGAGAAATTGTCAGTTTTGAACCACTATGTCCAGTAAGAATCGCATTATACTGTTACAACCTGAGCAACTCAATCCCTCACGCCCCATTTCCCCGTCCTCCCAGGAATGTGCAAGCCTTTGCTGAAAATGATTACTTCACGAGATTCTCCAAAATAAGTTTATGATAGAAATAAAATTATTGGCAATTAGAAAAATTGACGTAGACATCATTAGAGAAAAAAAATTAACTGGCAATTAGCTTCACGTTCCGCATTCACGTTAAGCTTTATTCTTTTTACGTAACGTACTGCCAATCTGGTACATCTACCCAAAGTTATTCCCATCAAAGGCACACTCTGCACCAGCTTAGTTTCCAGGAAATTGAGAAGAGTTATGCAGCAAACCTCATCTGTGAAGAACGCTATACAAACGCAATAGGAGTTGCTTCAGAAACTGTAGTAAATGAACCAAAATTGAAACCTTCCTTAGGAAAAGACTAACTGCAGCACAAGAATTATCCAGGATGCTGGGCTAACAGCAGTCAGAGTTTTGCAGAGGGGAAGGGAAGTACCACCACTGCTGTCTCACAAAACACAAGGACTAACTGTGTACAGCAACTGTGTAACTACTGTTTCTTCAGTAGTTTAGTATGAATGAAGAAAGGTTACATTTTCATAATGCAAATGCATCGCTTCAAATCTAGTAATCTAAAAATCAAATGGAGTGTTTAATTAACAGTTACAGTACAATGTCTGAACTCCTTTCACCTCGGGAAGAAGGCTGCGCAAATGAGGAATGGCCCTTTCACACATTAGATTAGCACGGAACAAAACGGGAAGCGCCGCATCCCGCAGCGGTGCCGCGAGCAAGCGCCCGCCGCATCCATCTCCCCGGCGCACCCGCTCCGCGCTGCCGGAAGGACAGCTGTACTTTCCACGATAATTTGTTTGCATTCCAACTCTAATCTCGACTTGTACAATTCCCAACAAATTGCTTTGGCTCTGTCTCTCTCTTTCTCTTTTTTTTTTTTTTTATTATCGTACGCGCATTATTGCACTTTCCCACGTGCAACGTATGGAGATGAGATTCCATGTGCAATCTATTGTGTGAGGTGTTTTAATCAATAATCTTGTTCTGCTGATTAAGCAGGGGCTTCTGTTTTGGCAAGATAACATTAGTTTCTCCTGTCATGCTCCAAAAGCTATTGGGAATCTTCAGCAGATCATTAGATATGCTACAATAAAGCTTTGGTACATTCTCTTTTCTTTCTTAAATTACTTCTTCACTGTCCTATCATTCCCCGTCACCGCTGGCACTGCATTATTATTACAGCTCCCCTGAAACTTGCACTAGAGCTATGTCTCCAGGCCATAGGATGCCATTTTCAATTGAAGCTTCTGCTTGAAAATATAAATTAAGAAAATTTCATTATCTCCTGCCAAGGGCCATTATTCACCACTGTTCTAAGGAAGATTAAAAATGCAAAATCTATGGACTTGAACAAACACTCCAGCATTAAAATGAAATGCTCAGTGCATCATGACTGGACCACAAAGCTGAAGTACTGAAAGCTGAAAAGTAAATCCTGGAAAGATATTAGCGTGAGGTGTGCCAAAACACGGACTGAGAGATCAGCTTTATGGGTAAGTTATGTAAGGTACATAGAGATACCTACAGTTCCCTTACAATGCTTCCTTGCCGTAGTGCACAGTTAAGACATGTTAATAATGCCCACTTCACAATTTATCCTTCCACTGCTTTTGTTTCGCATGGGTACGTTTGACAAATAGAGTAACACAAAGGAAACGGCCATTTTGAGAGGGAGGGAGGCTAAGAAACCAGCTATCAAAATAACTTCGCCCCGTCCCCGGGTCGCAGCTTTCTGTGAACACGGCATCTCATTTAGAAAGGTAGAATTGGCAAGGACTATCAAGACACAGAAAACAGTTTTATGTACTTCAAATTTAAAAGAGCAAAAAATAAGATAGTAAATATCATAGCAAAACCACCATTTATTTTTAATAAAAATGTTAATACACTTCAAAAATCTATTTTGAAATGTTTTGAAACTTTCAGGTCAGCTTTGACAATATTTCTCTTTCAGCATATTGATTAAATACTTAAAAGCTAGCATGATGACATGCTCCTGCATATTGCCTGCAGCAACCTGCTTAAACATCACTTGCAGCACATAAACTATGAGTCGTAGCACCACATACTCCATATGGTCTGGTTGTTCCTTATTTCGCCCTCTGTGAGTTGCAGTCGGAGTAGAGGGATGGGAATGTGGGATGACTATGCTCTGTGCACTGACTTTTAACAACAGCTTATTTTAAACTAAAAAATTCCTGAACCTCTTTACCCAGAATAAATGGCTGTCTTTACACATGTATTCCTAATAGCCTGAAACCACCATGTGAGATGTGCTTCTCCTTTTGTATGCATACGCACTAGACTTACACTCCTGTTAATAAACTCAGAGTTAATATGTATGAAAATGTCAAATATTACTTAAATACTATGTTTTATTAATTTACTTTGCAGAAAATATGCACAAAACTCAGACATAAAATAGCCAGAGAACGGGGATTTTATTTTGCAGGTATATAAATGCACTTGCATGTATGCACATATTTAAAGGAATGTATTTAAAATCTAAGTTTCATTTAGCATCCCCTGACAACAAATACCACATTACACACCAGAAATGAAACCTGATCAGTTAGGAAATGGAGCCTGGAAAAAAAGGGAATGCTAAAACTCAGGCCTTTCCTCTGAAGCCCAGATTTGATGCAGTATTGCCAGCCATCACTGCAATATCCAGCTTGCTACAGCAGCAGCACTACAGCCATATGCACTCAGGAAGGGCAAATGTGCACATCCACCCCGAGAGAGGCTTTCTCAAACAGGGATATGTAATGCTGCAACCGGCTTCTTAAAAAATCTGGATGCCATACTGGGAAATTTGCTGACTTTTTTGTGTAAGATTAAAATTTTAGAAAATCATTCTCAAGTTAAAATCCCTAAAATTATTTTGGGGAATGAGAAAAATGAAAAAAAATGCATTTAAATACATAAGATAACAATAATTTTACTTAGAGCAAAGATGCTTTGATGCTAATTTTAATGAACTGAGGAAAAAATGGGAGACAGGCACATAGAAGATTTTGGCCACAGGAGTGGCGTTTTGATAGTTGAGATGATCTTCTGATTCTTAATGTATTAAGGCATGCTACAAATTGGAAGTGTGAAAACTCACTCTCCAGTCTCAGGTTTTCCGATACATTTGGCAAGACAACCACTACAGCAATAACCGTGGTGGCTTCAGAATAAAGCTATTTGGGGAAAAAAACTGAGAAAAAAAAGTTCCTATTTTGTTTTCAAATATAATATTGATGATTTGTTGAATCTTCCTAATTACTGAGTAAACATGACATTAGGAAGCTAAATAGTGGGTAATTAATATAATTGAAGAAGGTAGCACCAGAGCATTGTTTCTGTTTGCCCGATAAATATGCAATAATATGTAAACATGATTTTTTTAATGCTGTAATCCTGTAGAAATCTAAGGGCAGACAACATTAAAGATGAAAACCCAAAATATACCATAAAGCACAACAGAAAATGCACAGTTCCCACAGGTCCTTCCTTGGCATTATCCAATCTGATTCAATATCAATGAATATATATCAGACTTGCATGGCAAAATAATTTAACAGAGTATTTCTTGCTTTCAACCTCTTCCTACAATTTTAATGCATTTAGTTATGACCCATTTGCATTTTAGTATTCATGTTCTGCAAGTTCAAGGCAGTCACCATTAAAATGAGGGATCTTCCCACTTACTCACATTCACACTATCAGAGACTTTTTTTTTCTTGTTACAATTATTTCTGTTTCAGTACTTTGTTTGTTGGTGCAAATACTATTATTATGGGGCTATCAATAACCTAAAAAAATGTTTAGAAAAAGGAAGAAGAAAAAGAAAAAGGTAAATTGCATGTAGATTCCAGTAGAATAGGTAACTCCCACCTCCTCTTGATTACTCTCACTGGGCTTTTATAGTCCTATCTTTCCTATTACAACTAGCAGGGTCTTTGAGGAGCATATTATAAAACACACACAGGAAAACCAAGTATCAAAAAAATGCAAGCGGTGTGCAAGTAAACACAACAGCCTCCTAAAGTCTCCCGACTTTTGTCAGGAATGCATGGGTGCATGCAATACCAAGAACTTGTGTCAGCATGACACAAACAAGAGAAAATGTTTTAAAGAGAAAATGTTCTTGATACAGTCTGCCTGAGGAAGAAGGACTGGAAATCAAGCCACACTCAGTCTTGTCAAACTATTTATCTAGGTATTTATTTGTAAGCACAACGCAGCCCAGGAATAAAGGCAAGATATGTCTTAGCACACGGTGTACATTGAGCAGATCTGCACTACTGAAATGAGTTCAAAAGACACAAATAAATGTTTCTCTATTTAGACAAAATAAATAGCATCAAGCTATGATATTTACAAATGAAAACTTCTGTAGCGCAGCATGGAGCAGGGGAGCAGGTCACCCAGGCTGCTCACCCTGCGCGTGCGAGGGACGATGACAGAGCCACGACCGGAACCAACGCTCATGAGGCAGGACAAGACCAGAACGCGCAGGAAATCCCCGGGGAGGCCCTGAGGGCCAATACCCAGGGCCTAGGCCTAACCCTGCATCAGGCTCCAGGTGGAGAAGGGCACAGGATACCAACAAAAACTCATTTATGCTCAGTCTTGTAACACTAGCTCTTCTTCATCTGTGGCTTGCCATTTAAGCACGTTTGTAATGTAGCTAGAAGTTGTGTAACTTAATAGTGCTTCTGAGTCACAAAGCTATGAGGAGTAAGTTGAACTATAATTACAATATTGAAAACATGCGTAGTTTTATCCTTTGCATTAATTTGCACAGATTTTAAACACATTTGAAAAATCACCCACTTAAATTACTAAAATAAGGTATTTTAAAAAATCGCAGTGATTTGTTACAGCAGCTTAGGGTATTTTTGGAAGCCTTGATACACTTTTACTGCTTGCACTTTTACTGGACCTTCAGGTAAGGTTAATGCAAACTGGGCTTGATGTACTACGAGCGTTATTAATTTAACACAGCTCTGCTGTTTGCATAACTGCACATTCAACATAAATGTAGCTTAGCTTTAATGGGAAAGTAAGACTTACTAATTTACAGAACTGTGATTTCATGGGGTCCTTCAGCTTCCCTCTACAATGGACAAGATGAGCATTAACTTCAAATAAAGGGAGTCCCAAAGTGAAACCTAGGCATTCCCGTTGCACAATTAAAAAATATTACAGACTATACCCATTAGGAGCAATTATTTATAAAAATGTTCACCTATTGCAGTGTGCATAGAGAAACAATCACATTTTTAACAAGGGAAATGGGAAATCGCTATGGGATGCCCTACTTAAATTAGATTAGTAAGAAACTTGTTATCAGACCATATAAAAGATATGCCATAATAAGACACGACCTTGCAGAACCCTGCAGCCAGTATGTGATTTTTCCCCCCCATAACCCTTCCTAATTATCTGCAAAGTTACGGACCCTTTTGTGGCAGGTTATTTTTCTGCGAATAGTGAGGGGTTTGGGGCTTCTAAATATTTAATTAGTCTTCTGATATGAGAATTGTTGCACATGCCAAGTGTTTCGATTTTCAGGCTGCGTTCGTCCTAATTATGCTCGGATTTAGATTGGTCATCCCCAAACCTCTCACTCTTGTAATTATTTACTCCTTAAAGATCATTCAGCGAGGAAATATTTTTCACCCTTATGGCTCTTTCTTTCCACAAATGGCTTTTCTGGTCCGTTAATTACCCACTCGGAGGATTAGAGTTTGCAATAATGCAAGAGATGCTGCATGTAAGATGAGTTTTACAGGGTGAAAGAGAATAAATTGTTTTTTTGTAAACACGCCTCAGGGAATATCCTCTTTTTGGGTTATAAGTCTCATCACCAGAGGCCACGTGTCGCCAGGGCGAAACGCTGAGCAAGGGGCCATGAACAACGAGGCTCCTCCAGCGATTTACCAAAGCAGCAGCTGACAGCAGCATGGCACGGTCCTCCTTCTCAACATCTTTTTTGGGGATCTCATGCCTTTAAAGTTACATATATATAGAGAGAGAGCAGATAATAACAAAATTACAACTTTTCTTATTTCAGCTGCAGATTTTTTCCGGGTGTGCTCTCCCTGGCTAAGTCTCTAATCAACCCCATAACAGTGGTGTCATTTTCTATTAAAATGTGTCGGAGAGCCCTCACTACAAGCACCATCCCCTCTTCTGCGAGGAAGGCCTGTCACAAAAGTGCTGTTATTCATTAGCCACACTGATGGCTGGATCTAATTATCCTCTGGAAAGCCTGCAAGGCTTCCAGGTATCATACTTCCCCTGCAAAAATATCTTTCCACTCTAACTTGGGAAGGCCAATGTTACTCTCAGCAATGTGATTTGAAGTGCAGCGATTACATTACTTCCTTGCGTTGAGTTGTGTGCTGATTCCTGGGACTTTCCATTTTCAGCCCCCAAAAGTTCAGGGGCTGCTTTTCTTTGCTTGCTTTGTCACATGCAGACATTGTGTATATTCTGCCATTGCCTTCTAAATAAGCTAGGTCGACCAACCTCTGCAAGAAATGCAATAGAAAACCTCCCGGCTTGACTCTGTCAATGCACAGATAATCTTTAATTGTATCAAAAATATTCATAATCTAATCCTTTTATCAAACTGTCTACTACTGAAGGAGTCTCATGTACCTGCACAATTAAAAACCCCATGTTAGCCATACATAATACTGTATTACATTTGATGCAAATCCTTTTCTATTGAAATAAGCACTGGGCTGACAGCAGGAAGTGGCTGATAAGAAAGCAACAAGGCATTGCTGATGGCATTCATGATAACTGAGCACTAACTCACACAGTTCTGTCTACGACACATTACCAAAGTGCTCCAGTTTTAAATGTGACTCCAGGAGGTGTCCTTTTGCTGTATCTCAGTCACAAAGAAGGCAAAATTATCTAAGAAAGCTAAATATACAACATCAGTGATGTTTTTTCATGCTCATCAGTGATGCTGGTACCAGAATAAAATACTGAAGGCAGTATTGGTGCTGCTGCAACCTCGATGAGAGCACACCTACTGCTGCACAGGGGTAATGCTGCAATTCAGCTAACATGGGAAAGGCTACAGGTTCAGAAGAAGTTATTGTTACACTTAAATAACCGAGCCTAAATTCACTTGTTGTTAAAGTCACAGGAAAAGAGTACAATCTGGGTTATGTTGAAACAACAGTTTCACGCTGCTTGTAAAATGTTTGTATAAAAAACATTTTCAAAATTGCTCTTTCACCATATATATTTATCACGAGGAAGCAAGATATTCTGGAAGCAACAAACATGAAGGTTAAAGATCACAGTTGCACAGATTACTATTAAGAATGGCATATAGATGCTTTTGAACATACAAGGACAAAACCTGTACCTTGCCAGATGAAACATTATACAGCTCTACATCATTGAGCAGCAGTGAGGCATCTGCCTGGAAAGTGTTCACAGTCTATGACTTTGGTTAGGGCACAGCACTCTGCTTTCCTATAGTAGGTATCAGAGATTATAGTATCTTTGGCAGCTTGCTCGAGGAAATGCTTCTGCTACCTAATTTCTTTCCAAAACATTACAGGATTGGGTTTACGTGTGTGATAGAAGAAATCAAAATTCAAAGGTTCCCATAATCATCACATTTTAGCGAAAACCTGAAAAAAGCATGACTTTGAACAGTAAATGTGTAGTAAAGATTCTCTACTGTAAGTGTATTATAAAACAGGTTTGACATGGAAAATTTATATGTGATAAGAATCTTTCTTCCCCATTGATGTATCCGTAGCAGACTAAAAATATACTGAGTACTGAGTATTCAGTCTATGTAACACTCTTAAGACTGCATTAACTTCATTGCAGTAACTTGTTTTATAGGCTCAGTTCATCATGACCTATAAAATGTTAGACTGAAGTGCTTTAAATATCTGCTAACACCATGTGCAAGCCTGGGAGTACAAGGCACTGTGCTGTGAAGCGGCAAAGACAGTACTCTGCTGAGAAAGTAGCACGCACTCTTATGTCACTGATATAAACAGGGTAAGCATGCTAAATAATGTATGAAACAGGCAGCTCATCTTTGTATAAAACAGGAATGCTACTTCAATTCTTTGGCTTTATTTTAGCAGTAGGACACTTCTTTTTAATGTCTCGTTTCTTCTTAAATAAAAGTTGGATATCGTTCTATCAAATAATAGACCTTCAAACTCAACTCATCCAAGAGGAAAAAATAAAGACCTCTTGCTTACGAGGTCATCGAATTTTTTCTCATTATTGTTCTACTATATGTAGAAAATAAAGCACAAAGGCTGGAATTATCCATGCCTCCCAGTAATCATGGACTATTTATTACATAATTAGATTGCAATTTTATTATTATAGGAAAAAAAAGAGAGATGCTGTAAAATAGTGTTATTGCTTGTATCTTTGATCCTTAGACTTTTCCACTTCAGCAACCTCATTAAGGTCAAAATGTCATTAATGCATCTACCCACTTATATTCTATATAGCTTGGGCACACGCAAAATCTATGGAATTCAGGAAAAGAAGTTTTTCTCGTTGCATTCAAATAAAGAGCTTAATTGAGCCACAAAGGTCAGAAGGTTCTTTGTATTAGACGAAGGAGATTATTCTGTGGCAGAAGGAAAGTTCCAGAACATGAGGTCTGCTACTTTCTATATTACTCTGTTGCTCCTGCTTAATTTTTCAACCCTTGTAAGTCTCTCTTCCTTTCCTCTGAATTAAAAGTTTTGCCGTAATAATTTTAGAATTCTATTTCCATTGTGTTAGTATTGAAAACTTTTTACTTTCATTGCTAACGTTGAATTTGTAACACCAGGAAGAACTCATAATTTACTTACATATATTTAATTCATATTAATCTGTCCTAATTTAAGATCTACTCCCCAGTCTGCCCAACTTCATGTACCTTTTCCATGTCAGTTGTGTTTACTAAGTGATATTCAACGGATTTCCTATAGTGCAATGAACCTTAACAGGCAGCTTTTAATTGCCTTGCATAGGAAACCACATCACTATTAATTCCACAGCAACAGTATAAAATAAAACTATGGCTTCTCAGACTCTAGAGCAATTAGACCTCTCGGCTATTTGGCTAACTCTGCTTCATGATACCCAGTGCAGTTAATTATATTTTTTGATGTTAATAGTCTCTGTCAGTTTCAAGCACAACTCCTCTTTGATGAATATTTAAATTATATTTGAATAAAAAAATAATCTTGGTTACATTTCATATTCAGCAGTCATCACAGTTTAATAAAGGTCTCCTCAGCAAGGGTTGAGATAAATGGCTATATGAACACATGTATAAAGTCCTAAATCAACTTATCAGATAATGTAGCTGTTTTGACTAAGTATTGTAGAGGGAACATTGGGGTGGGAAGAAATAATAGGCTTCAGTTATTACACTACTATTCTGTAAGAACTAAATTTGCCTCAGCAATACATAAGAAATCAGATTTTTTCAATACCAAAGTTACAAGTGAGAGGAAAACCGAAACTTCTCAGGGCTACACCAGAAAGTTGAAAACTATACAAAAATCATGCAGACTTGTCCAAGGTAATACCAAACTCAACCGAGATGTGTTGCAGATTCTGTTGCCTCAAGTACCACTGATAGCTAGTTCACCTCCCTGGTTGCTCAGTACCTCATAATTTGAGCATTTGTATTTAACCCATTAAGTAGTATCATTATTGAACAGCTTCATTAATAACAATAAAAAAATACTAAATAAACCAGACCAACTAGTTTCATATTAAGAATTAATGACTGTGAAAATGAACATTGCCAAATGCAGTTTTCTCAGGTCTGGGTGTTACTGCTTCTTCTGAAATAAAGTGCCGGTCTGCGGAATGCTCCATGGGTACTCCTGCCTCTGTGATTCTGCCCAGCTATTGGAAAAAATGGGCCACATGCTTTTGTGGATTTTCTCTCTACCTGCGTCATATTTAAGTCTTCAGACTAAAACACAGAAGGAAAAGAAAAACAAAACAAAATCTATCAAAAAAACAAATGGACTGATATGAGGAAAAGCTCAGTTTGAAAATGAAGAGCACCTTTGCTATGCAAAGAGTAGCTGTGGCCATGACCGCAGCGTCAAGACCCATGTCTGATTCAGACGAGCAGAAGCTGTCATTTGTAAAGGATGGTTAAAGAAGGATATCTAACTTTGACGACCATGGTCCTGTCCCACATGCTCTAGGTGACCCTGCGTGTGCAGGGTGGTTGGACTAGATGATCTCTAGAGGGCCCTTCCAACCTTAACGATTCTATGATCTTGTGCAATAAAAGTTTGATGCCGCCACTGTCAACAGGCTGCAATGGAAACCATTGGCATGTCAAAACAAAATACGCTCCTTACACAGGAGGTCAGTAATATAGTACTTTACTGCTATATACCATATGCTGCTATATACTTTTTTTTTTTGTCATGAAAAAGCCATTAAATGCACAAGTTGTTAATGAGCTGCCAGTAGAAAGCAGCAAGGTATTTGCCGCGACACTTTACGCCCTTCAGTATTAATCTTTCCAGATTAATCCAGCAGCAGGAGGAGCAGGGAAAGGGCCCGCAGCAGCAGCAGGGGTCAGCAGAGCCCTTGCCTCGGCGCTGCAGACCCCAGCGCAAAATCCTGCCCGTGAAAACTGCTTCAAGCCGTGCTGAGAAAACGCAAGTCTGGAGCGCGGTGCGGCGCGAGCGCCGGGTTGCGCGAGCCCCGGTGGGGAGGCTGAGGCACGAGAACAGCCTGTGGGCTCAGCGCTCTGCCTGCCGCCCGCACCGAGGCGAGGAGGAGTGCGTCCTCATGGCTGGGAGGCTTTGCTCTCGTGACCGAGGTTAATCAAGATGATTTACCTGCAACCCATCGAGGCCAGGGGCCCAGCAGAAGATTTTCTATGTTCTTTTGTGTTATGGTCCAGCCCAAACTTGTTTCTGCTTGGGAGGAAGCTAGTGTGGCCCCACAAGGCTGCAGACCCACAAGCAGGGAAGCGAGGTAGCCTCGAGGAGCGCAGCACGACCTGCTCTGGTTTCTGTCAAACTGTGTCACTCCCACTTATACACAGGATTTTAAAAAGTGACATAGGTTAGACACATGAAGAAATGGAACAGGATGAACATTTCATTCCCCCACTCTCCCTTTGGGGAGGATTAAGAGGGAAAAAGTCTCAGGAAAAAGGCACTCGGGATAGGCTGCTTTTCCATCTCTCGAGGTCCCAGGGGGCACCTTGCTTGCCTTGGGAAGACCCCTCACTTAGTGCAGCTGTCTCACGAGCAGCTGATGGACACAACAGGTTGAGAGTATTATCCAGAGAGAAAAGTTCACAAGGACGCAAATGTAAGCAGGAACTCTCGACGGGTGTCACGACAGTCACAGCAATTAAACTTACATGTGTTGCATGTGCTACAGATAGGACAGGATACGTGCGATAGGCAAAAGGAGACTGCCCCAAACCATTTTTCCTATGTTTTCTGCCTTTGACATTTTTGTAGCAACATTTTACAAGGGAAGGGTATTTCAACGAGTTCCCTAAATTGACCTCTTATACCTCATGCATGTAAGCAATACTTATACAGTTTATGTATTGCAATGCAGTCTGCTTTGTGCATATTTTAAAAAGAAAATAGAACTAACTACATATATTTGGCAATGAGCATATAAAGCTACTATTTAAACAGTTAATTTTTAACAGTTAATTAACAGTTAATTAGACAGTTAAATTGTAGATGAAAATAGAACTTCGGGGCCATTCCAGAGTGCAGCACTGATGCAACCTCCTTTCCACTGCAGATTAAAAATCATCTGATTATCCTCTGAGACGTCATTTTTTAAATTTGGATGTTTGCATGGTCTACAAAGTCCTAGTTGTAAACACTCTCTTTTAAACATCCTCTTTTCAATTACCAAAACTATGTTCTCAAGGTCATACTACAGCTCATATATTTCTTCTTAAAAACCAAAAATTATTGTTTTATTAGGAGGAAAACAGTGCTTTCTTCATAAAATTAGCATTAACTTGGTTGTCTACATCAAATATTTGAATTTGCCTTCCTTGTTAATTAAGCCATAAGATTCAGATCTAAAAGGACAAACTTTCTTAAAATAAAACATTCATTTTCTACAAGTCCCAACAATAACTACAATGGTTAAATGATGAAAATAGATATACAGAATAGAATGTATCTGAAAAGTTTTTAATATTGGACTTCTTAAAATTCAAAGTTACGTTATCTGCTAGATTGACCAAGTATTTCTTTAAATATATACGCAAAAGATGTCATCGACTTGCATTGTACTGGAATCACAAAGATAGTTATGGCACCTAAGTAATTTTCAATGAAAAGGTTGAGATTAGGAAAAATACCTCATACTAAAATCTAGCATTTTTCAAAATTCAGAGGATAAAGATCCTAGCAAAGATTTTTATAGCAGCTCAGTGTTACATTATAAAATTACACACGCAGTGTATCTTATCATTCCAAAGGTATGTTTATGCATGCATTTACAAGTATTATTAAATTTCCATCATTATTCCAAGCTAATAAAACAGAAACCCAAGCAGCATGTGGCATCCCTGATGCCCTCAGCGCCCGCCTCAACAAAACCCTCTGGCTCACTTGCAGTTTTTCCAAGTCTGCAGAGCCGAGCTTTGAAGTCGACATTGGAGGCGCAGAGCCTTCACAAACGCACAGGAGATTTGGAAATAACTCAGGCAAACCACCTGTAATCTACTGACAGCAGGGGACACCAAAGCCCGGATGGTGAGAGTATTTTCTTGTTAATTTTCCAATCCCCAGCATGTCGCTAAAGAGCAGTATTAGTTATCCATATCGACTTCAAAGTCTCGTGACTGTTTCTGGCCTCAGCCACACGTACAACACCGTATGAGCAAGAAACCAGAGCTAGCTCCTCAGGCTCCTTTGTTGCTCGTGCTTCCCTGCTCCTTTAATCTCTTTTTTAAATGAAAGAGCCACAGAAACGGCTGCAGGAAATAAGAGTGGGTTTCTCCCTGGTAAAAGATAGCAGAGGACCAAGGAGCTGGGCTATTTTAAGCAGTTCTCACTGCAGGAATGTGGAGCCTCTGCCCGTCAGGCTGCTCCCTCACCAACAAGTAGCTGAGAAATCACCTCACTTTCTGCGCCCGCCTCTTGCTCGTGGCAGGATTTCGCAGAGCCGGCTGCATGCAAATACCAGGGTTAATTATTGGATAAGTGTGAAAGGGGAGAGGGATTTTTTTTTTAAAGGTCTAGCTTCTTTCTTCAAAGCTCTAATTTTAACACTGCCATGCTGAAGTTTACATGGAATCTAAGTATATGTGAAAGACTTTATTCTAGAATAATTGGGATGTAATTTCAATCAAGTACTAAAAATTTAATAACTGCTTTGAAAAAAAAAAAGGTGAAAGCAAAGCAGTGGAGTCATTAGTGTTCCAGTCAGGTTTCCTGGGAAAATATGAAGTCAAAAATCTTTTGAGAACTGTAGAGAAGAAAGAAAAAAGGAGGGAGGAAAGACTGTGCGGCTGCTCCTCCAGACCAGAGGTGCCCGGGCATCGGTTGGCACAAGCATTGGGATCTGTCATCTAGAATCTAAAACCCTCTCCAAAGGGCCATGTGCTTACACAGCTTGGTGTTACAGCAGAAAAAATATTAATCTTATTTTTAATCTTCATGTTTCTGGGTTTTTACACTCGAGCTACAGTAAGTTTAGTTGCTGTAAAGAAAAACTATGGAATAATGTTGCAAATGACTGATGAGTATTTAATAATTATCATGTAACTACATTTATCTACGGGTCTAAAAATGAAACGAGTGGGCAAAAGCAATCATGAAAACTCTGCTAGTTGGAGTGATAAAAACAGGTCATTAATCCTTAAAAATAAATGCTGTAAAATGGTAAGTAGCAATGCAGAAGCTATGGCTGCTTATTTCAAAAAGCATAGAAATAAGTTTTTCTTGTGATCAAGCATTCTTACAGATGAATTACTGTTTTCTAGTTGGTGAAAAAAAACAGAAAACCCGTAAGTCTGATAGTCCTTTAGATGAGACATTTCCTATGCAATTGCTACCACCAAAATATAGCTGATAAGATACTTTTAAATAACAGATCAAGGACATGCACTGAGTATCAAGCAACAATTTGCCTTTGACAACAAAAAATTCGAAGACCAATGCAGTTATAAATAAATGAAACACAAGGACATTTAATATTTCATAAGAAATTTGCAACATTCTTCTACACTTGCCATATAGCACAAATTGAGCGACTCTCAGAAAAGATTAAATGAGGCAGAGGAAACAGCATTTCCATTTAATTGCAGGGTCTGAAAAAGAAAACTACAAAACCAAACTTCCAAAATATTATATATGCCAGATAAAAACACAAAGCAACACGTCAAAGGATCTCTGCTGTTTGTTCAGACAGAATGAAAATGATAAACTCTCCCTGAGCATAAATATTAGGAACGAACTATGTACACAGGATCACATCATCATTTTAATCTATTGAAAAAGGTACAGTGAAAGATCAGGGAAGTTCAAAACTACCCTCTGCTATCATAAACTTACAGTCGATTAATTGAAAATGGAAGACTGAAATTTCAGCTTTCCAGTAACAGTTTGATGTCACTTTAGGCAAGATTGTGCCTCTATATTTGTCTCTGACTACCTTAATCTGTGTATTTGCAGTGAACATAAGGAGGACTTTGATCAAAACACAACATGCATTTTACACAACAAGGAAGTCTACAGAGAGGCACTACATTTACAAAAGCAATTGAAGGTGGTTTCAAAGGGAGTTGACAGATTAGAGGATGATGACACTGCTGCTGCAGTCTCAATGGAAATCTGGCTTGATCTAATTAACAACAACAAACTAGAGCCACAAAAAGATAATTCAAACATGATTTAAAGAAGGTATATAACCTTTTCACTACCTCACCAATGGAGCCCTTCCAACAGTGATCAGAGAACAGCCACAGGTTGAACACAAAACAAGAAAACAAAGCCTCATAACCCTAATTTTCCTTTTGCATTAGAAACAGTAGTCAAATTTCCATCACAAATATTATACAGACTATAGAACTAGAGAAAGTTTCCTGTACTGACACGAAAATTAAGAAAATAGTAACAGTTTCACTGATGACAACTTGAAGCAAACTGAGAAATCAAAAGGGAAGATTATTTTTAAGACATGGTGATGTGTTACTATGTTCTACTGTGCTTAAAGAAAATGTAGAAAGTTGAACAAAGCAGCGTAGGAGACTTGTTTGCTTCATTCTATGAATAATGCACTGTAGAGCTCCCAAGTGAGTCCTTTGCCTTTACCCCATACCAAGGTTCTTCACTCTATGAACCTTGGTAGCCACCAGTCCCAACTTTTTTCATTCATTATTTTAGCCAAAGTCACAAGGAGTGAGGGAAGAACTTTATCAAGTTGTTAACAGAAGAAAAAACCTAGAATTGCGTGTTTCCTAAACACTTTCTAGAGAGTTTTTTCAGACACTCAATCCAGTCTTAGAGCAGGCTTGTATTTTATGCCAGTAAAAATGTCAGTGACTGAACCGTGCTGACATTTCTGCAATTGTGAACACTAGGTGACTCTTGCCAGTATTAGGCCTATAGCGCAAAAATGTCTATAAATCTTAGTTCTGATGCAGCTTTGGTGACGCTTTTGTGCTAAAAACACTTTTACTGGCTCTCCCTCCGTGCTCTATGAGTAACACAGTCACTGTTAGTAAGATAATGTAACGTCTGCTTGCTTGCATAAACTCATACGTACACACAAGTATAATGACATATATAACAAGCCAAACATTTAAATAGCACATATAGTCAGTCTCTGGGTTTTTTTTTTTTTTTTTTTTTGGATTGGTTACCTGCTTTTGCAGGTAGGAAGATATTTATTAACTGCATTCACAGAGAACATTTAACTTTGCTAGGGCATGTAGAAACTACTGAAAAATGCAGCAGCCATTTGAATAGTTTGAGTGCTGTTTGACCTCCTGAAAGGCAGGGATTCAGGGACTCTCCGAACAGGGGAACTGATCCATTCTCTTTGCAATTATCCTCCTCCTCTTCTTTTTCACCAAGAATTAAAAAAACACATAACTGCAACTGGTGACTCCTATGAATATAGCATTACCTGAATAGCTATTTAGTAAGACGAGATGCAAACTGACAATTACATCGCAACATTTTCTCATCTATATACCTCTTACTGTACTAATTCAGACATTTGTTCCTCTTTAATCCTCAAAATGACATATATATCTTTACCTTTGCGTCATAATTTTGTAGGCATCTGGAAGGAAGCACTCTGTGTTCTCCATCTGGAAGGGGTCAGCGTCACAGATCTTGTCGTCTGTCCGTCCATAGTTAGCGCTTTCTATCATAATGACATCGCTTCCCGGGCAGCGCAGGTCGATGGAGTAGCCTTCGCAGGAGAGCTCCCTCCGCACCAACCCGAACGGCAGCGCTGCTCGGCTGAAACCTAAAAGCAGAAAAGAAGGTGGGATTGAGCCTAAGGCACAGAAACGATGGTGGGTTTTCTCTCTCACACAGGCACTAAGTGTGCTGAGTTTAAACTGTTCTAAACTGGGCTTAAATGACTTGATGTTGTGTCACGGTAAGCGAAGCGTCTTTCACAAAACCATCAAGGCCCTGTGGCGCTGCAGCAGGGTGGGAAGTCCTCTCTAGCCCTTTTGCCCGGGGCTGCTCAGCCTTTTGCACATGTTAAACCACAGACAGCAGCAAAAGGATTTTGAGCAAATATAGAAGTGACGAGTCCAGCAAACTGCACGTGTCTACAGCTGCATAAAATCGCCACGTACTTCACAAAAATGATAGACATATGATAAGAAATTATCATTCTCAACACTTGCCTCTGCACGTGAGAATTCCTAAAAATAAGCAACTTCTCTAAGAATAACTAAGCAGCATCAAAAGCTTTAGAACCAAAATAATGTTCTGGATACCCATTGGGATATTTTTAGTCTTTTATAATAAACTCTTTTTGCAAAGAAAATACACCATGTCAAGAAACTGTACTTGCATACTACATTTTCTTGTATACAGCTCTCATGAAAGAACATTTCTGTTTCTTACCCAATGCATGCAGAAGTTGGGTAACATGATAGTGCTAAATATCTACTTCTTTAAAATAGTAAAGCCTTTATAAATTTTTAACACAATCACAGATTTTTCTTTTCTTTTTTTTTTTTTTTTAAGTCATCCCAATACCATAGTATAAGGCCATTAATATTTCAGTGCAGGGTGCTGGAGACAGGTTGTGACAGCAAAAAGAAACCGCCTCGAAGTATGAGAAGTTGGAGCTCTACAGTGTTTTGAAGGCAAAGAAAATAAACTTTCTTTTAAAAATATGATGCGTTAGAAGAGGCAAGGAAGTCAGGATCTAAAAACATCAAGGACAACTTGAGATAACCCCTCGATAGTAAATTTTCATATGAACCAGAAGCTGTCAACTTTTTCTGCTGAATTAATGAACTGTGGATTAACAGCCCTGGCGCGTGAGGCGGCAGCGGCCGTGGCAGGGCTGCAGGAGGGAGCTGCTGGCGACGCTCGTGGTGGCTCCACGCAGTGTGTCCCACCATCACCGTCCCCGTCGCCAGCTTTACTCCCACTTGTGCAGCAAACTATGTCCAATCTGATCCTCAGCTACCTCAGCTGCACAGAAAAGGAGGTAATTCCCAGTAAACTGGCTCTGGAGCTTCTACTGGGCACGAGGGAAAAGAGAGGCCAGAACACAGTAAGCTGCTAATTGCTGTAAATCTTACGCACTCATTTCCTATGCCAAGGCAGTGCTGTTACCCAACCTTTGTTAGCGAGAAAAAGCCAGATGAGGTACAGAGCACAGCAAGCCCACCTGAAACCCACTGCTGCCCTGGGCCCAGCAGGACACATCCCATTTCACAGGACACATCCCGTTTCACAGGACGCTGCCTCATCTGTGCCGAGCACGGATGGTCTCTGCCGTCCCCTTGGATCCGAACGCGAATTGAGATCAGCTGCCTGCAAGCCCCACTCCATCATCTGCTGGCAACTGGCAAGAATGTGCTTCATCCTACTAATTTTCCCCCTGCAGGCATCCATGTGAAGTTCTGTATACGAGTGAACATTAAAAAATACTAGAGCGAGGCGAGGTGGCTCCACGAGGACACACCTGGGATGGCAGCGCAGGGGCTACGCAGCAAAGCAAAACAGGGCAGCGCGCGGGGAGCGCACCCGGAGGAATCCCCACGGCACGGAATATTTTAACTAAATAAAATAAATAAATTAGGAGTCCACTAACAGAGCCACAGCAATCTTTATTCGAAGGCTTTATTTGTAAGCTTCTCCTATCAACAAAGCAAAAAATAAATAAATAAGCATATCAACAAGCAAACTGTAATTCAATCCATCTTGCAATCCTGACAATCGAAGAAAGAACTAGTGGGAGGCCCTGCGAGCAAAAAAATCAATATTGCAGCTTTGTGCCGTGCAAATGTGAATACTGCCAAATAGCAGTGCTTAGGGTAAAATGAACTGTTTTGCTCCATTTTCTCTTCTCCGAACAAATGATCTTGAAAAGACAGCTTTTTCTAGAGCTACAAAATGTCAAGCAATAACTCCCCATGCTTTAGGCAAGTGATTGGAATAAATACCTCTTGGCAACAGGTGCAATGACTTAGGAAATTCATTTACATGCAGGAGATAATTCCTGATAAACAGATGCACTGCCACAGGACAGAAGCATGAAAGACCAGCATGCGAGCGCACCCGCCTGCTCCTGCCTCATCCCAAAGCTTTTCCGATGGAAGGACGTGGTTCCGTCCATAATTACTGCTGTCGCCAGTAACTCTGCATCTCTGATGCAATTCTGAGTCATTAATGTTTTGAGTACTGCATTTGAGTCACTAATGTTTTGAGTACTGCATTTTCTAATGAAACCCTTCTCAACCTGCCGCTCGCCTCACTGCACCGTGCAGAAACCCACGTTGTCAGGCTGCGATTCTAAAACTCCAAGCAAAACTCGTCGCTCCAAGTCCGCCAGGGCCACCGCAGCTCCAGCCGCCGCTCTCAAGGCTCCTGCCTCACCACAGCCTTCCCGGGACAGGGCTGGGACTCCCAGCCCAGCACCAACTCGAGCGAGAGCCCATGGGCAAAGGCAGAACTTGCTGCCTCCCATTCCTTCGTGTGGGTATATACGCATCCAGCTTGGGCGCTGCTTTTCTTTCTTTTTTTATGGAATAAGAAAAAAACCCTAATGAGAAAAAGAACGTGGTTTCTGTCATGCTGACCGTGTTGCTTATAAACAAGCTTCCTGGCAAACATATGTTTCTGGCACATTTTATCTGCTCACAAATTAGTTGAGAGCAGGCTCATTACAACAAAACACAACTAAATAACTTGGCTTCTACAAAATCACAATTTTAAGAAATGCTGATTTTTCTGAGAAAGGAAGCTAAAGGAGTTTTCAGTGGTAACATGCACCCTTGAGAGCTTTACTGATCAGTCCATGTACAAAAATACACTTAGAGAAAAAAATCAAAATAAAAACACCACAAACAAGTCTTTCCTCTTGTGCCTTAATCTACTGAAAAAAAAAAGCCCTATAAAAGAAGCATAATTCAGAACTGTGTTTCTCAAACACGTTAAATGCACAGAAGGCTAAAAAATATTTTATGCAAGTTGGAATGCCTTATTTACCAACCTTCTGCCTTGGTTTCTTATTAAGAAATAATCTGTCTTTCAAAAGATAATCCAAATTTGCCAAAATGCAAAGAAAAGTTAATAATTCACAGCATTCTGCCCACTAGCGTTCCATGTTTTTTGAGCTGTCAATAATAAGAACATGTGCTAAGTTTGGTAGATAAAAGCAAAAAGAAACTACCACATTTGAATGTTCACCCCGTACAGAGGAAAATAGGGGAATGTAAACAGGCTAACATCAGTACTCCTTGACATCAGAAGCAAGGAACCTTTGATTAAAACTTAAAGCATAGAGAAAGTCAACAAGGAAATATAAAATTATTTCAAAGAATGCAGATACAGGAAGAACTGAGACTCCAAAACAAATCTTTGCAGAAATAAATATATACGTCTCAGTGAGCAGAGGAATATTGCTTCTTGTGTTATTTGGCTCTAACAGAAAGGTCTTTTGAAAAGAGCACATCTTTTCAAGCAGAATGTTTACAGTTGTCTGTTACACAATCTCTTTTATTTTACCAAATCATGAAACATGATGATTCAGACTCTACACGAGATGAAGTGATGCAGCTTGGGCAGCACTTCAATAATATATGTTCAGCAAATGCAGAGCCCGATGCAAACCGCGTTCAGATCCTCTCCCTGCCTCGGCGAAGGGCGTACGTGCCCGCAGAGAGGCAGCAGCAAGGCAGCTGAACGTAACTTTGCCATTGGAAAATCATGCAGATTCTCCGCACGGGCTCGGCAAAGCACTTATAATTTTGTACAAAAGCTTTAGCATCCTGCAGTTTCTAAAGAATTCCATGAACTATAGCAAGGGAGACTTTTTCGCTGCGCCTCAGCATTGTCCATATTTCACGTGGACTAGCGTGCTATTTTGTTAAGCAGCCTTTAAATTATCCAATACTGGTCAACAGATCAGACCTACTACAAAGAGAGAGGCAATTTAAATGACAACTGCGCTTTCCCACTCTCTTTGAAGGAAAAAAAAAAAAGAAAAAAAAAAAAGAAAAACCTAATTCTGGCAAGCATGGCTATTAAAAGATTACACTGGCACAGTGAGAGCTTCTGGTACTGTGCAGAGGTCTGGGCTTAGCAGCGCTCGGCTCCTCTTTCGCTGCAGCCGCTGGCTAGCGCACGACACCAGCCCCACACACAAAACCCCCCTGTTCCAGCCTCGCTAAAATCGAGCAGGAAGTGACCGGTTCAGAAATACTCCCCAACAGCTGCATTCTTTGCCGTTTTGCGTATATACCGATTACATCCTTTTAAGACGATGGCAGCAGGGAACATGAACGAGCAGCTAGAAAGAATGCATTATTTATTGAAATCTATTTTTGCTAGTAAAAGGCATGTATTTTTCATTGTTTTAACTCATTCATAAAAATGGGATTAACTCAAAACGACGTACACGAAAGCAAAAGTATATTCGTTAGCAGAACTTTAAACAAAGGGGCTCAAAGTCCTAACAGGCAGACTGGGTCCTTTAAACGTGCTATACCGAAGCAATGCAACTCTTTCATTGAATAAATCAGCTGTGAGGGAAGATTTTTGACACGGGTTAGGATGAATCAGTTTCTCGGACACACCACTTCAGATTTTAATTACCTGGTTGAGATCAAGAAGCCCATCTCTTACAAAACAAATACGGACTGCCAGCACTGACAGCTTTTCAGAAATATTAAGAAACTATTGATAGCTTTTTTTTCAGTTATTTTTCCAATTTAAGCTTGAGATAAGAAGTCTAAAAATATATATATTTTTAAAAATTCTTGCCAAATTTGTTATTTTTCAATGTTCAGTATAAGCTGCACAATTACAGCACCAAGTAATTTTCTCTAATTATATGCTTATATTCAGGGCACATAAACATAAAGCTCAGTACGTCTGATTAATGAAATTCAGGAGAGAAGCCTGAGCTACACCCTCTGACTCACATCATGATGAATTCTGCCTTCCAGGTTCGGTGAAACTTATTAGAATTTTCTTTTCACATTTTCCAGGCTCCATGCAATACTCAAAAATATCCCTGTGAGGCTCTCTTAAGCAAAGAAAGAGTCTGGGCTTACCTGGTTCCTGCACCTTGTTGAATGATTCAGCAAAACGTTTGCAGCAGAACCTTTTTGTTTTAACGTAACAGAGAGGATCCCGTCTGTGTGCGGTTCACAAGGATCTCACCTAAATTCCCCTAGACAGCTTCCTCTCCTGCTTCAGGAGGGCTAGAAAACATCTCTCTAAAGTAGCAGATTTTTTTTTCTTTTTTTGATTTGTTTTTGGGAGTCTTTCTAATAGCAAGAGGGAGAAGGATGTCAATCAGCCGACAGCAGCACCGTGCAGGCGGCGGCGGCGCGGGCTTCCCCACGTTGGTCCATCACGTCTCCACCCTGTTGTGAAGGAATGGCCACCATGGGAAAAGAGATGGTTTGGTCTTCGTGCCCATTTAATCCTCCACCTCCCTGCTGAGGCTACCACAAGAGTGCTAATTAATGCTAAGTTGTGAAAATTGGCTTCTGCACTTTGAATTCAGTCACACTGAAACTGGAGAGAAACCACTAATTCCTTTAATGAAAGTCACCAAACCAGAGCCTGGTTCCTGGCAGCATTTTAGCAGTGACTACATATGGCAGCTGGAAACCATGTGATCTAAACATGAAAGTCTACATTTCCAGTGTAAAAATATGCATGTTGCTCAGTTCTTGCTTAGAACCAAGTTTTCTTCTCATCAGCATGCACCTTTCCCATCCCTTTCAATGGGAGCTGCATGCATGAGAGCAAAACTTTGCCCTCTTGATCTAAAATTATCCCAGTTTGAAACAGTATTCATCTGTCAATGATGTTTCTTTCCTTTTGCCAGCCAGATGTCAGTTCTCAGGCAGCAAGAATCTCCTTCCTTTCTTCCTTCACATCACACACACTTGATCCTTTGCCAGCTCACAGAAAGCACTCTACCCTTTTCTTTCTTGCAGTTAAATACACTGTGGCTTCAATATTTCTCAAGATAGTCAGTCCCATGGTCTTTGTAAATCCCCCTCCTGGAGGTTATCTCCAGTTTACCCACTGCAACTGGCTGAGCACAGCACCTGTCAGGAAGGAGATGCTTCTGACTTGGAAACAATCTCCGAAACAGGGAGGTAAGAGGCACAAAGGGTTGTGTCATAAAATTCTGTGTCAACAGGATTTCCCGTTCAATTATTTCCCCGGCACAGGATGTTGGGAGCAGAATAAAAATATTCTTTTATTCTCTCTAAAAATGTACTTTGGCAACTCTTCTTATTTCCAGGTCTCCTGATCAATTATTTTTGATTGGAAACCATATGCTGATGGAGGGAGGAAGGAAAAGGCGAAGGAACAGGGGTATGATTTCCACTGACCGTATTTGGTGCAAGCAGCTGACAAAAGAAAATTGCTTTTGTTCCCATCCTTAAGAAAGCCAAAGCCCTGTCAGCTTGGAGGCTGACAGAAACCCTGCAGAGAGGTCCTAGCTCCTTGGGATCATACGCACTGGCCAAAGCTAAATCACTGCAGCAGATGACATGTTGACTGCCAAAAACAACCCTTTGCGTGCTGCACTCTTAAAGGATTATGCCCTAACTTCCTTAAGACAGTAAAACCTTTTAACTGCAGTAAAGCATTGAAACTCAACCCTTGTATCTTGTTTACTTTAAACAAAACTTAATTCTGCAAGTGACAGAACTTAAAAAGCCAAATCCTGGCATACTCCTAAGCAATTATTTCAGGTTTTATCAAAAATAATTGATAATCTCAACCATGTAATAACATTTGAGATCACAGCTGTAAAATGATGAAAGGGAAGTTTTCGCTTTTACATACCAAATTATATATACATTGGAAAAAGAATCATGTAAAATGTAGGAGTCTCTATGCTCCCTCTTGTTTCAGCAAAAAGATAGGGTGCATTCAGTTGTCACAGTAAAATTTACAGTGAAAAATTATGTGGTTTATTTTAATGACAGTGAGCCACTTCATAACTAGAGGGTGCTTATAAGCACGCAAATAGCCCAGCAATACCCTTTGCAGGCAACTCGGCTTCCAAAACATTGCTAGAGACTCAGGAGCAGAAAAAGGAACTCTGACAAATATCAAGAGTCAAGATCCCAGAGACGAAACTGAGACCCCAAAGCACACCGCACACCTTTCCAAAACAAGCAGGTACTTGCTAGGTACCAAGAACCTTGCTACCTTTAAGGAAAACGTGCCGTCACTTCCAATATTCCTGAGAATAAATAGGAGAAGAGTAGCAAGCGATCTTGGAAAATGCCTCCCGTCACACTGAAAGGCTTTCTGCCTGACCTGCCTAGATACATCTAGGAAGTATCTGTGGGTTTCTAAAAGAATACTGTAAAGAAGAAAGGGAAATCACATATCATACATAGTTTCAATAAGATACCGAATACGCTGGTAAATTCCAGGAATCACAGAATAATCCCCATAGATTCTTGAGTGCATCCTCTAAATAATAAATTGCATGAAGAAAGCAAAGCTATATAATTGTTCAGACATAAAAAGCCCATATAAAAAAAAAAGTATACAGAATACGCGTGATTCTAAGCATGCTCCTTAGGCAGCAATGAGAAAGAACAACTACCAAAGTACTATTTTTATGATAAATAAAGGTAGCACCTCAGCTACCTTGTCAAACTGCTATTAATTGCCTCTCTACAGGCTTCTTTAGAAATAGGTACAAAGCACAAGAGAGATTAAGAGACAGGATGGCTAAATTTGACTAAACCTCAAATCAGGACCTTGGATTTTTTTTTTTTTTAAACCTGGAATTTGTCCCCCTCCTGTAACTCTACTATTACAATGTGCATTCAAGAAATGCACCCAGCTTTTTTGAACACTGGCTAATGCGTGACCGAGTGAAATAGAGGAAAATACTGGATCCCAGAAATCTCTCTCAGGGCATTAAGGCTGAGAGTAAATATGTTTCCTTAATTATGTGATAGAATTTCCATAATTAGTGCTATTTACATTAGAAAGTAACAAAAGGGTTGAATATACAGTGTAATACAAATTAATATACCCTGGAAAAGGAAAAGTTTGCATTTGCTAATTACTTCTACTAAAAAACACATGTCTAAGCTGAAAATCTGCGTTTCCAAAGTTTCTCATTGATCTTAATATTACTACTAATAAAAGAAGGGACTGGAAAAGCTCTACATCAGACTACAGAAGAAAACATGGTTACGTGTGCAGATACAAGCACAGTATCAAGCAACACAGAACTTCTCTACCACCACTACAGATGTGGGAAGGAATTTCCTCACAGATTACTGCGTTTTACAGTGTTTCACCACGCCAGGTCACAGATCTGTTTTAGAAAAAATATCTCCCAAATTGTCTAAAGCAAATATTTCTGGAGGAGGCAGCTGTGAAGTACAAAAGATCTGATTGCTCCACTTCTTTCCACACCAAATAAAAACTGACACTTTCCCACTGAAACAAGTGTGTTCTCCCACTGCATTATTCAGGCCTACAAACACTGGCATGGCTGGTGCCAGTCTGCGGGGATGCCTTGGGATGTGACATCCCTGAGCTGAGTCCCAGCAGGGCTCATGCCTCCCATCCTGCAGACTGGACCCGGCTCTACCCCACATACTGCCAGGCTCTGGTTCCCACCACGGCCAAGCCTTTCATGCTCATTCTTCGTCAGCAGCAGATTTTATTAATCAAGGTAATTTCCAGTATGATCAAAGCAGCAGTTATGGCAGTGTAATTGGGGAGGGAGTTGCTGATCGTCTGGGGATGCGAAGGAGGAAGGGGGAGGCTAGAGGTGCCCAGAGAAGGCACGCACAAGCAGGTGTGAGGGTAACTATCCAAATTAGCCATATCAACATAGTTATTTAAAACTGAGTCTTTAGACTTCCCTGGAAGATGCTGATGTTGGCTATCCTACCTATTCTGCTTAGGAAAGAAGCTACAGTTCTTTAGGTCCAAATCGGGATTTTACTACGGCTGTGTGACTGTAAAGTAAGCTGTATTTAATGAAACCGTTCTGAGCATCAGTCCAGATCCCTCTTGGATTTCAACAATGGGTGGCCCACGTCATCTTTAAAGGTACAACAAAACTGGAATTCCAAACCCCCAAATAACCCTAATTTCACAGTGCTGTTTTACACATACACAAGCCTTCAGAAGATTACAAGAGTACTTTATGAATCAAATATAAAATACAGAAATGATACCTACCTCTGACATGCCATCACCTCTGAAAGATGTGTTGAGATCCAACATTACACAACTCTTCATAGTAATAATTTAGTAATGTTACATCTCCTTGACAATAATAGGGGAATTTTAGGTAAGCAGAATCTTAATTACCCCAATTAAGTTCTCATCCTGCATCACTAATGTCACCGGGAGCTTTGTCATTAACCTCAATGAGTATAGAATGGATTCCTTAGAATTTAACCTGGACGCTCAATATTCTCGTTCTAATGAAAAATACATTAATGAGCTTCATTATTGCACTCTATTTTAAAGAAGCATCTTCAGCCATCAGTTTTCCTCACCAGTTTGCTGAGCTGTGGTACATTAGTGTGGCAGGACCTGTCACTGGGGCCACACAGGGCACTGCCAGAGTTTTTAAATCGACTCACTGAGCTCCACGTGCAATTATAACTGAGATGGTAGAGCCAAAAGAATAGATACAAGGAAGTAAACACAGTTAAAACAAAGCTGTAAAATTCCTCCCTCTAATTTGAAAAAGGGCACAGATTCTCTCTCTTGTCTGCACAGTATCCTCAACCCATTTCAATCACTACCTTTTTCCAGCCATCTCCTGGGATGCATTACAGGAAAAGTAGTGATCTTCTGTGACCTTCATTTTATTTTATTAAATGCAGCAGGCGCCTCATGCTGAATATGAAATAAAAAATATGCAACTCAGGAAAGTACTTTTAAAAAATGGCCTTTAGAAGACCCAATTTCAGTCCTTATATATAGTGATGCAGATTTGCCAGTGACATTTGAATAAAAATCTTTATTATATAAATTATTTTGTTCAAAATTCTCATCCAAATTGCTAAATTTAGAAGAGAGCCTGTAAGTCATGATTCAAAATACGTATTTGTAATACAAGGGAAGTAAGATATCAGACTTCCTGCACTTACTATATTTAACCACTTTTTAGGAGAGTATTCCTCTTTTAAATGCCCACTCTACAAATAACAGTTAAAAAAAAAAAAAAGCCTTCCCAAATATCAAAATACACTGTTTGTGTATGCAATGGTGGCTGAGGTATTGCTAATAGAGCCTACAAGTTGACAATAATTGCAAATTACTGAATTGCAAAACAAGGGGATCTGCTGCTGTGAGGGACTGCTGGTTTGCATGTTAATCTAGAGAGATTAGAGGAGCATCGCTTGTTGCAGGTCCTTGGCTCTGAAAACCTGGAGGGGAGGCTTGGGGGGGATAGTGGTGTTAGGAAGTGCAGATTAACAAGTCCTCATGCAGTGTCGTATCTGCTGCATCTCAGTTCACTGCTGTCACAGTGCTCTGCCGTGAAGTCCAAAGGCAGAGCCTAATTTGTACCTGTTTTAGAGCAACATCAACCTGGGATAGCTAGAGATAGGCATAATGCACCAGCACGGGGCGCTCAAATTTGGGAGGGAGGGGACTTATGGAAATCCTTTTCCCTAATTAAATCAGAGAATAAGAGTTTGAAGTGGTAAATAATAAATCACAAAGGCTCTGCATGGCAGTTGCCATGGAAACGGGCATGCGTCTGCCGGGACCGCAGCGAGCCCCAGCTCGCCCTTCCCGACAGCGGCCTGATCATGCACAACGGTCAGGTGCCCGCCGGAATGGGGCCAGGGTGGCGGCAGGAAGGTCTCAGCAGCCGTGTTTGCTAAAAGGGCCTCCTCAAGTGCCCTTGTTCAAGCCTCCGGCCTGGTTCTCTTGGCCTGTCACCGTACCAGGGAGCATCTAGTGCCTCCGTGCGCCTCTTCTCCGAGCGGGGATCCCCGGGCAGCAGAAACTACTCGTTGACTTTACTGGTGGACATGCAAGACAGTCAGGAAAGATACAAACAGGAAGAGGGAAGGCAAACTAAATGCTTTAAAAGGCAGGCCAAAAAAGATAAAAAACATTGAGCCTAAGCCAAATGGCTGATTGCAGTATTCTCTTTCTTCCCCCTGCAATGATAATTACCTTTTATAAACATATCTAAACTTGTTTTTTCCTTCTCTTTTCGTGGAATCACACATCATCACTGGACACACACCAAACTTGGAGGACATGCAGTTCCCAATACTTCAACAGCAGGAAGGCCAAAAAGGGGGAAAAGCTATGTTAGTGTCTCTATCTCATCCCTCAAGAATCCTGAAGCAACTTTTAAAGGAAATATCTTCAAAGTAAGGAAATAGGAAGAACTATAGGAGAGCACATTATGCTACCAGCTTGCTGTAAGTAACAGAAAATCCAGGGAGACAGGGAATGATTGTGGGGAGAAAAAAATATATTTATCTCAAAGAACAAGAGAGAAAAAAAAAGACTGTGGAAGAGATTTCTACAAAAAAAAAAAAAAAAAAAAAAAGAGAAGAGAAGAAAAAGAAAAGAAAAAAAAGTCAACTGATTCTCATTTAGTACCTCAAAACAAGTTGGCTATCCCCTTACAACTTTACCAGTGAAGAAATCCTATCTTACTATCTTAAATCCCATAATTCCAAACATTTTAAATATTTTTATCATTTTAATATTAGCAAAATACAATGAAATTAACAAGACTGGGATAATCCTATCCATTTTAATTATCTGCTCTATGCCATTCCACTCTCCCGTGTTTCTGTCTATATTTAAAGCAATGCAGAAGATTTAGTTTCTGTATCACGATCCAAGGCTCAATGGGAAAATCTGGATATACCCTATATATAATCCCTAAACTAATGACAGGTGGGTGTCATGTATACATTTATTTTTATCCACTTTTCATGGGGGTATAATATACAACCACATGTTAAGAGTCACTGTCTTCTGTTTATTCATCTACTATGCAAAGAAAGCTAATGATTTAGTTTTATTGACTTTACCAACTGTCCTTTTCTTTTCGGTTGTTGGATAAAATTTGTATCTCAAGAAAGCATATGGTGTGGCACAGGTTTTCTGCTATAATGTTCAAGTATTTCAATATAAACTAAAGGCACTGGTACAAACCTCTGTTCAACACATCTGTGCATAAAGACACAGATGCATAAAAAGCAATGAATGCTTGTTCCAAAGCTGGGTCAATCAAAACTAAATATGTCCTTCTCTAAAACTGCAACCCAAATCCCGTTCATATCCCTCTTCCCAGGAAGAAAGATGCAGGTTTTTGGTAGCTAAGAGAGTTCTCTGAACTTTTCTTGAAAGAGTGCCCAGGACTGGGGATAACTCTGGCTGGGACTGACTTCCTTGCCATTGCCTCAAAATATTCTTCAATCCAAACACCTCTTCCAGATGTAGCAGCTGAATCACAAATAGGAAGAATTATTCCCACATTATTTAAAAGCTAAAGTTCCTGTCATTGTTATCCTGGTTAAAAACTTGCCATTACGGATTAATTAAAGTCAATGACTATAATGCATATTAATAACTGTACATGCCTCAAATTCAAAAGCTTTCAGGAAAAAAAATGAGAAAAAGATAAATAAAGGTTTCCATTAGAAAAGATAACTCATAAGTAAAAGAAAGTGCCATTTGGGCATAAACATTTTCATTTGCAATATACGCGTGCAGCATCCATCAGAAGAAAATAAAAGGCCTTTAGCTGATTTACAGCTAATTTACTATGGCACACTGTTACCACTATTTTATTCTTATTTGATAAATTAGTCTGGATTCTTGAACACAATGACAGCAACCTGTTTATTTTTATGTCTTTTGCCACATTGTAGTTATCGTGAACCTTTAGGGCTAAACATTGCTGTGACAATCTATTTCTTTCATCCGAGGCACACATTCTTTAAGCCCTACTCCTGAAGCCACTGGCTGGCTGGCCCAGTGACGCGACACGCTGCACAAGGAGTTCAATATTACCCATACCATGCTCCATCATAATCTACTGTGAAAAAAATACCTCAGCCTCTCCTGTTGGTAGGAAGCCATAACAACCTGATATTTCTCTTCTGAACTGTTTTCCAGGTGGTCGATTTGATTTGTCAATTCTTCAGAGTTTTTCTATCCTCTGCTGGAACAGTCTCTATCCATTATGTTTTGTCCTCAACTTTTGTTCTTAAGAATCCTGCAATTGCACACAAAAGCTTCCAAACTTCTTGCTCTTCACAACACTGGATTTCATTACAATTTTTTGTTCTGATGCCCCCCCCCTTTTTTTTTTCTTTTTTTCTTTTTCGGTAAGGCATTTTTGTTCTTTCTTGCAAAATAACTTGCTACTCAAGTAAAATAAAGGAAGCGGGAGCCTTCCCTGCAGGCGCTGCTCAACACAGCAGCCCCCGGGCATCAGCCGGACTGCGGGGTGGCCCCATGCTGACTGTCTGACCGCCCTGCCTTAAGAGCTTGGGTTGACCCCACCAAACCATAGGAAGCAGCTTCTGAACCGTCCTGGGCTCCGATGAAGTTTGAGTGTGTCACTGTAAAACATCACACAGAAATAGCCACCATATCCCCCAGAGTTGTTCTGAGAAACGGTTATTAATTTTAATTGGTCTAAGTTACCTAGCTTTTAGTGAAATTATATCTTCAGGCTTGATCAACGACTTGAATAGCCTCTTCTTTCCAGTTATCATTACCACTCTTCTATCAAGAAATGCAGGCAATGTGTTCCCTATTTCCTTGTGGATTGCCAACTATATTAAGCAAAAGATGACTGGAAGCAAAACAGAAATAAGAAAGTAGAGGCACTTTGAAACAAACTGGCTGTGATGCTCATTTATAGGCCACTTATCCGTAGGCCTCTCTCTGAGAGAGTAGGAAGAGATAATCATTCATTGAAAACAAATCCCAAAATAGCATATCAGAGCTCTCCTCTTTGGGAAAATTACCCACCCTTTCCATTGAGCAAGAAACTGTGGGTGCCGAAGGAGGCTCAAGTGCTTTTTCTATTTTTCAAGCTCTACTTCCAGATTCCTGATGGAATTAGCTGTCATTCACAATTCCCCATTCAAAACAAAAACAAAGAGAATTTTTTGATACCAAATTCAACCTAAAAACATAATAGCTGCACATGACGATAATACTAAAGGTTGCTGCTGCTAATGAATTAGAAGGACAGAAAAATTTCTGTTGCCAGGACAATTTTACATGTGCAAAACTGATACCCTTTGGAATTTTACACTTGAATTTTCAACATCAAATCCTATCCCAACATGCTGGCTGCCCCAGCCCCCTTACAGTGCATAAACCATTAATGGAAGATATGTCAAGTAACTACCCGAACAGGTTATACCCACAGAAACTGCTCTCAGCAAGGCTGACCTGGTGCCTAGGCTTTGGTGATACAGCAACATCAACCAAGAAGCATGGGCTTCACAGCCCTCGAGTGGTCGCTGCTGCTCCGCAGGGCAGCCCAGGCTCAAGGACCACATCCCATTTAGGTCAGCAGAAGCCAGCTCTGCAACAACCACTGAATTTCCAGACTCTGAATCCAAAGAAAATCCTAGGGTTATCTGAGGCAGAGGGTTGCTGACCACCTGCCCTTGAGCCTTCTCATCATCCCCTTCTTTTCCGCCCAGAAACAGACCCACCAGCAGGACACACAGAGACACTGAGAAATTTGTTCACGCCTGGCTCAGCTCAGGTCGCTGCAACTCAGCCATCACAGAGCATCACTGTGGAGCCAGCTTTACCACGGAAAGTAAATTTGGCACTAATAGGAAATACCTGACAGTTTGGAGCTCAGAAGCTTAACCGGTTCTGAAGGATCGTGCTTTATGAGAAGCAAGCACTAAGACACAGGAGGAATAATTCAATGAACTGGAATCTTCGGTTTCAATTTTCTCAGAAAATATTGCATTTTGTCTTTGGCTCGCAAACAGTTTGAACAAGTGGCCTTTACAAAGTGTAATTTAGTAAACAAAAAATGTTACCTTGTGAATTAAAGCTACTTTAAATAGAATCTATTGTGACCACAATTCATAGTAACATGGCAAGCACTTACAGAACATCTTTTCAAGGGAAGAATTATATTACTTGTGTGTTCAAGTATAGAGCCATAAACCATATGAGACCCTATTTATTTCAAATTTCCCATGATGCCATTTACTCCAGCTTTTAACCTTTTATGTGACATTGAGCTATTTTACAATCATAAAATAGTAGAAAAAACGACCTGTTAATTTGAAAGGGACACATTACAACATCTCTCCCTGGCACTATAATATTTTAATTTCTTTTTTCAAGGCAAACCAGTTGGAAAGTGACCATCTGCTAGTCTGTTCGTATTATTCAAGCAAAGTAATGTGCAAAATGTCCTCCTTTCCCAGCAAGAGTAGGACCATTAACTGAGAGGAATTTAGGATATCATCATGCTAGTTTAACAGATTGATTTCCCACAAAATAAAATCTCCATTTCTTTAATTACTGTTAAATACACTAACTAGAAAGATAATGATACAAAACTGATGCACGTTATGTGACATCTAGAGCAACACACAAAACCTGAGCCTTTCCAAGAAAGAAGGGAGCATTATTAAGTTTCTTATGTGACTTGTCTGTTTTCTCCTTTGAGAGTGTTTAGCCATATGCAAACTTGTTTCTATATAAACAGGAACAGTTCTATTTCACACTTCAAAATGTACAGTGTGCTTCAGACACTGGGTAAGTTTTCAACACCACTTAACATTCTGAATATTTCAAAACAGTTGGTAACAGCAAAGAAAGAGAAAACTCAACAAAACCTCCATGCTGATAAACAGAGAACTTCGGGGATGAGCAGAGATCTGTGAAGTTACAATCTTGGCTGGCACCTGTAGATGATACTACAGCACATACACTTAGAACAGCAAGTTTGTATGAACAAATTAAATTCACCTCCCATTCATGTTAGCACTTTAAGGGGTGTTTGTCAGTACAACTTCACATGCATGCAAGTCACTGCACTTTTGAAAGCTGGACCCTAGGAAGTGAATTTAAAGCATGCTGTTTGCGAAGGTTAGCAAATACATTGTGCAGATCTTAATCGTCCCTCACCCACATTATTCATCTCTGCACCCTCTCCATGCAGCTAGTGAAAATGTAAATTAGACTAAAAAATAAAGTAACTCTACTTTAAATTGTTAAATTCTTAATTACCCATATCTTGAATTTTAAAAGATAGCACATGTCAAATGCCATTATCAAAAAGTATGCTACAGTTGCCTTAAACTTGCAGTATTTTGCTTTAAAAGAATTTTGTCTTCTTCCAATTCCTGGTCTCCCTCTCCCTGTCAAAAAATAATCAAGTACTTCAAGAACTCACACCAGCATTAAAATACTCGATAAATATACGTGACTATTTTTCTGCCTTTTTTTCTCCTTTAAAAAAAAAAGAAAAAAATATCTTTTTGACCAGCCATTAATAATCTGGTAATCATATTGATTCGTCCATAAATGTGTAAGCCTTACTGCTTTCCTTATTTTTATTTATAAATTTCATAATGGCAGTAAGGCACTTTACAGTGTATTTCTGGGGGAATACTGCCCTTCAGGGACTGTTAAAGTCACTCTGCCTTCAGCCTTTATCACCCTGCATGAGGTACAATAAACACTGAGCAATGTGCTGCCTATTGTGTCCCTTGTTATAAAGTTCATGTCCTGCAATTCTCCTGTCCTTTCTACTTGAATTTCCTTTCTTCCCAAGCCTTTTTCTGGCCTGCTCCAAATAAGTCTAACCGATTCAGAACGATTTCAGGTGACAGACCAGTGTTGAGCACTATGGGCCCAGCTTAGGCCTGGTTCACACGGCTTAAACCCCTGCCCAGCGCAATGCCAGAGCAGGGAGGCATCAAGCTGGACTCATCTGTCACCCTCTGCGTTCTGGCCCTTTTTGCCTCAGAACTCGCACTATTGCACAAGAAACCCAACCTAGTGCAACAGCAGATTAAGTGGTGATCAGGGAGTACTGATCTGTCACAATCTGGATTCCGGCCCCTTTTGCCTAAAAACCTAGGACGATTGCACAAGAAAACTCCTTTCCACTTCGTCAGCAATGAGTTTTCCAAATAAATACACTTTACCATGACTCAAGTAAGCAAGTGGTTCTCTCTACTCACAATTTGCTCTGAATACCAGGTAGGCCTTTAAGAGAAAGGCAAGGGTAGTGGTACAACATTTAAATTGCTTCTTTAGCAAAATGTCAGATAGCTCAATGCTGTTTTGGAAGGAACAGAGAAGAGCCAAAACAACAAACCACAGGAATGAGGCTGAAGACTGGGCTCCCCCAGCATACTTACATGTCACTGAGGAATTCAGAAGTGACATAACCAGAATTACTTTTGTTCTTGCACTGGATCAATCAGGCATGAGGGGATGACCAGATTACACTAGAAACTTATCTTGCCATGAAGATGTAGTAGTTAATTCTCTATGGGGTTCTAATTCTCATCCAAAAAGCGGCATGCACGCATTAATATGTATTCATTTGCTGGCATGCAAATGTTGTTTTTTTTTTTTAAAAAAAAAAGAAAGAAAGAAATTCATCAATAGCTGATCAACTGAAAAATGTGTGCAATTTCGAAGGCTTTTGAAAGCATACATGTCTGACTTGACCTTATGACCATTTTCTCCTTCAGGCAAACCCATATTATAAGCAGAACAACACGAGAGGATGAACATTGTTGGGGAGCTGCTCACTGTGCCTGTCATACCCCGTTAATGCAACTTTGATTTGCCTTTGTTCTGACAGTAGCAAACAGCTGCTTGTAAATGAGCTGCAGTCCCTGGGCTGCCTCCCATTATTCCACACTTTTGTCTGACAAGGTCACTTGCTGTGGGGATTTTGGGGAGAAGGAGTGTGCAGCCTATAGAATTAGAGTTAAACCACAGGCAACCCAGCTTGAATGCTCTTATTTTTTTTTCTTTTCATAGCACCAACAAAGCAAGAATAACAAAGAGAAAATCTTTTGCTTTGTGAGCAAAGTCAAACTTTTCTTTTTCCCAGTGTTGGTTTCATAATCCTAAAACTATCTTATAAAAAGCAAATCATGTTTCCGTAAATCCCCTTTCATTCAAATCTGTACAGAATTTATATAAAAGATGGATTTAATTACAAAACGGGATTAACAAACACAGATTAATATTGTTTTGTTCTGCCACTACTACCATTCACGGGGAGACAATACAAAACGAGCTAACAGCAACTGCGACAAACACTGCAGAAACGCTGAGAAACAATCCAACAGATTTATGCTGGTTTCCGCACGAAACTGATTTGTTTTTGAGACGAAACAAGGCAGACTCATCTTGCTGAAATAAAGGCATCTCAGAAGCAAATTATTACTACACTAGCTCTCTGTGCAAGGACTAGCAGACGCTTCTTTGACTTGGAAGTTTTATAGTGTTGAATTAAAATGTAAAAACTCTATGCAAAAACAATAGCATGGTATCCAGTGTTATCAGATCACTCCCAAAATTTCAGTTTTCATTATGACCTGAGCTGCCAAGGACAGTGAAATCTGCCATTGAGGGAAGCCTGCTCCTTTGCACCATTTGTTGCGCTCGAAGTCACAGGAATAAACAAGGAATAAATGGCAAATACTCAAAGCAGTGGCAGATACTATGGGAGAGAGGGGCAGTTTCTAACACAGATGAAATCACAGCGGAACACTTTCAAAAGTACCACTGAAGAGAAAGGAGGTGCTAGTTTTAAAAAATGCCTTCCTGCCGCCTTGAGGAGGGACCCACAGAACAATGAATGGAAATGAAAATGAGCCCTCCAGCCTCCCCCGCCACCGCTGTCCTATTCCAAAGGGACAGTCCTGATTGTCCGCCTTTTATCTCTGTGGCCCAAAAAATAACCAAGCTCTTCCTGCTCTTAATCGCTCATTTCCTAGTCTTTTTTGTTAGGCTAGTGGAAGATAAAATGCATTTATCATAAAAGCCTGTGCACCCACGTAAGAAGAAAAAAAAAATGCATTCTGTAATGTTAGATTTACTTTCCGACCTTCATGGTTTTCCTGAACAGAAAGGCCAAGCAGACCCTGCACAGGCTCTCAAACCTCTGAACAAACTCGGGAGCTGCCACTGGCAGCTGCAGGCCAGTCAGCTCGCGAGCTTCTCTCCTCACTCGCTTAATTCAGTTTAAATCTCACTCTTCACTATAAATCCTTCAACAGTCACCCTATGTGCAGATTAAGCTAAGTTACAGTTGAAAGTTGTTCCTTACTGTCAAACAGCACTTAAAGTATCTGCTTAGTGCTCTATGTTAAATATTCCAACTGAATTACACATGAATTATCCATTGCTAACAAGTAGTCAGAAATACCAACAACTTAATCTAATGATATTACATAATGATGATGCTCACTTTCCAAGAAAACAGCTTGAAAACACTCTGGTACTTCCCTGCGAAAGTGCAGGACACAAGGTTGTTAGCCTCATTTGTATTCAAAGGCAAGCAAATCACTAAAACTCATTTACATCCTTCCATCTTTCTTAGTGCATGTCAACAGCAGGTGGTCTATCGATACTACCTTTGAAATAAGTAGGTGGTTTAAATTGCCTTCAAATTTCAGTAAAAACCCTGAATTATAAAATAGACCTTGAGTCTTAACTTTCCTGTTTTCTTTGTGTGGGCTGTAATAGAACATGAATAAGTACAGCACTTACTTTGTTCATATTTTAATCTACATTAAAAAGTTTTACACATAAATCCAGCCGCCTCAATCTTGAGTGTTAGCAACGACAGTTGCAGTACGACCATCTCAGCAACATGAGCTACAGAAGTTTATTTGCAAAGATTTGAGAGAACTCTAACAGATTATAAAAGACTGATATGAATGATTTTAGAAAAACATACATTTATAGAGTAAGCAGATAAAGATCAAACTCTTGAAACACACAGTGCTTGCGTTGAAATTTCGCCACTGCTAGCCCATTGGAAACTACTACTCTGAAAAGATTAGAGTCATTGCACACTTCCAAGGGTGTAATGTCTCCTATTTTTCTTTGTGGCCCTGTGACTATTCCTAACATCCAGTCTAAAAACCCGAACGCCTGGTGTCTAGCAGGACCAATTTCTGATGAAGTGAAAGCAAACATGGCCAGAGACAGGAATCCAGGATCCCGCCAACTGCATGCGACATCACAAGTGTGTTTATACAAAACCAGAAGAGATTAAAGAAACTAAGGCAGGCATTCGGTTGCTTTTCTTCTCTGATATTTGCTTTCAGATTTTGACAACTCCCTCAGAATTTCTATGAAATTTAGTGTCCACCAAAATTAATACTTTGATGTCTGGCTTTAAACTTATATTAATAAGAAAAAGCTCTCTTTTGAAATCAAACACAGAGGTCAGTAATAACTCTTCAGACCATACAGCTTATCCTAATGCAGCTCCCACGTTTTGAGAGCGGGCAGGGAAGCGCAGGACACGGGCATGGTACTGCACCAACTTCACCTTGAAAGACTAAGTTAGTCACCACAACCCTTCCCAGCTTCGCCTGTGTGTTTACTCTGGTGTCTAGCCTTGGTAAAGAGCTAGTAAAAAATGACATACTGGAGCCTTGTTTGCATATTTGAATGAAGTTTGGTCATAAATATACATATTTGTTTTAAGGTTGATGCTTTTCTATGTAAAAAGAGGTCACTTTGCTGAAGGTGTCCCCTATCCTGCTAAGTACAAGGGAACATGCACTTCACATTGAGTGAAAGATTGTGTTTAAAGACCAGGGCAGTCATTAAGCTGTATTTACTGTCTAGACAGGAATAGCTCCACCTAACCATTCCCAAAGGTTGTTAGCATTTCTAAAAATTAAGCAGCAGCAGGAAAAGGTTAAGATCAACTTACTAATTAAGTTATGTTCATAGAAATCTGGAGCAGGGAAGGGAACGTAAATTTGAAAGAAAACCCCCAGTCTGAGTGCCAGTTTCAAATACAGATCTTCTCCATGAAGGGGCACAGGATTGAATGTCGGCAGCAAAGGCTGATCCCCAGCCATGGGGCTGCACAAGAATGCTATCAGTTTGGTACAGATAACAGAGAAAGACAAACCTCGTGCAGTTCCTCTAAACTACAAGGCACAAGCAGTGTTTTAATTTTATTTCTGTACTCCCAATCTTGCTGTCTGCTTTTAAACAGAGTAAAAACATGCTCTGGTCATTTTTGTTGTTCAGTTTTTGGTGCAGAAAGGTGAATTGAAGATAACTGCCAAACAATGAGGCATTCCTAACGCCAGGATGTTAATTTTGTGATAAAAACAGGGATTTGGGTCACTTACACTGTGCTTAGCGAATTTCCCAGGGGTACTTGACAGGAGAACAGAAAACTCCTCCATTAAGCTGCCCGGGCAGTAACCTAAGCCAGAGATCCTCCTGGTGACAAGCATTAGTCAGAAATTCCTCAGCAAGCGCCGAGACAGGGCTGTCTGCGAGATCCCTTTCCAGAAAGGACAGACAGAAGCTCCTTTTTTCTATCAGTTTCTCAGGGAAGTCTTTAGAATAGTTCAGGAAGGTCTTTGGGTGCCATTGGCATACACTGCTCCTATATATAATAAATGTCATTTGCGCTTGTTCACACTAGAATAGAATCTGTTGGTTCAATAATTATTAAATCCTAAGGCAAGGAGTAAATACAGGAGGAAGGAATGGATGGCATGTAGAGCCATCGCTATTCATACCTCTGGACACAGACTGGGTCCATTTAAATCAAAGTGTTTTGAGTCACTTAAATATTAAATGGCTGTTTAATTCAAATTAAATTATTTAAATTGTCAGAAAGAATCTTATGCTTAGGATATACGTAGCAATTTACATCTTTTTTATTAATTTTCATAAAGAGAGGATGGATCAGTTATTGGTCATCAGACATATTAATAAACAAAGATTTTACACAGATTCTATGCTTCCATTTGCTAATCTAGAGACACAGCTCAAAGATTTTAATTCAGATTTATCTTTTTTTTATTATGCTAGACAAGGCTAACAAGTTTTTTATTATTATGTGAATATCAAATTCTTATGATTTGTGTTTGATCTGTTCAGGGAAAAACATCAGCCTGGAATTCAACTAAACATGCATCACCTCAAATCTTGTGGATTACTGCCATTTAAACTAAACTCTGCTCTTAAGTATCCCAAACAGAAGTATTGAAAAAGCACTATATATATATATAGCCCCAACAAAAGGGAACTGCTTAGTTTTGGCAGCCAGTTCAGCCCAGGTTCGAACTTGCCGCAGCACCACCACGTCCCTCCAAGGGAACCTCAGGATTTCCGAGCCGCACCATGGGGCATCTGCCTTCTGCTCCTCAGCTCTCCGCTCCCCCTTGGCTTGTTTGCCTTCCTCCCTTCCTTCCCTCCCATGCACCGGGGAATTCCAACATGCAGCACTGACTCCTGACATCACTATTGCTACGCAGACTAATGACTTCTTTCTTTCTCCAGCTTCCCTGTGGGCAGCGGCTGATAATAAACTCAGTATATGGCACTTCCACTCTTACCCGGGAGTAATAATAAGCCCTGCAGTTCCACCTCGTCTCTGCCCATCTCTCTGGGATGGTAGGTTAACGGGGAGGCCTACATTTCTTCTCCACCTCCCTCAGCTAGAAGGTTAATAAACCATTCAGCATTTGCGTTTTGTGGAAATGACATGTGTGGATTAATTAGCATTTCCTAGGTAACACACTAATACCATTGTGAGTTCTCAGCACCAGGTTGCTTCAGAGCCCTATTATAAAATTTTAACCCAAGGGCAGCTGAGGATTCGTTCATTTTAGCAGAATGAACAAATAATTTTGGCTATGACTACAGATCTAACTTGGCCTAGAATTTAGCACTTACAGACTACCGCTTTTCCATCAGAAGCATGACCAGGAGCTAAGTGACCTAGTTACAAGCTTTTTTTCTCCGAGTCCACCGGCAGCATGTCTTTATGCTTTGAGACAATTTCTACTTGATCAGAGTTGCAGGATACATTTCCAGCATCAGCACCAGGCTACTCCATCTCTGCATCTTGCAGGGTTTCCTTGAGCCTCCTCAAGCAGCTTAGTGCCAGCTACTTCTAGGGAAGTGTGTCCAACACTGTACTGGGCCTTATGGTTGGTTAAATTACATTTACTAATCAAAAGTGTTATATATTACAAAGTCTTTGAAATATGCAAAAGAATTAGAAGAGTTTTTTTTTTTCTTTCCTATATCCGTTATTTTAAGTAAATCATAAGACACATGCCTACTATTAAGTAAGCACAAAATCGGATGCCTGATCTCCAAAGCTTCCACCAATGCTGCAAACACTAATTTTAAGACATTTCCAAAGTTACTTACTGATTAAAGCCAGTATCAAAAAAAGCCAAAGATCAGCAAAATATATGCACACAAACACACGTGTATACGTATATGTGCCTAAATGTATGTGGGGGTGCTCATTAAAGAAAAAAGACCCCCCAAAAATACACTGAATAAATCTTAAATATTGTGCAACTCTATTTCCTGGCATCACATGGCTTCAGAGCAAGATCAAACTAGAGAGGAAGCTGGGCCTGTTCAGCCTGGAGAAGAGAAGGCTGAGAGGGGGGATCTGATCAGTGTCTCTAAGTGCCTCAAGGGAGGCAGTGAGGAGGATGGTGCTGGCCTCTCTTCAGTGGTGGCCACTGACAGAACTAGAGGTAATGGCCACAAACTGAAGCACCAAAAGTTCCACAGAAACTTAAGGAAAAATTTCTTACCAGTGAGGATGACAGAGCACTGGAACAGGCTGCCCAGAGAGGTTGTGGAGTCTCCTTCTCTGGAGATCTTCAAAACCCGCTTGGACGCAGTCCTGTGCCACGTGCTCTAGGTGACCCTGCGTGTGCAGGGGGGTTGGACTAGATGATCTCTAGAGGTCCCTTCCAACCCTAAGCATTCTATGAAAATTTAAAATAAAAGCACAAAAAATATTAAAAAAACTACCACCCCTCCAAGGCATAGACTCTGCTCTCTAAAACTACAGATTCTTTGGAAGAAATTATTTCTTAACTGTAACATAAACATTTATAGAAGCAGCCTTATTCCTCATCTGGTGTTAATCAGAAACTTCTCCTCAAGTCTCAAAGCAACAGCATACAATTTTTGCATTTCCAGCACAAAAAAAAACAAGGGAAATGTCACTAGGGATGGGAAAAAGGAAACCTTGATGAGCTGGCTCCAAGTGACTAAATACTTCAAACCTAAATTTGAGTTACTTTGGCAGGTTTGGGAACATCTCCGCTGCTGGCGCACCATGGAGGACTATGGAGCAGCGAGACCCCACCAGGCCATGTTGCACATTCATGCAAAGCCCTCTGCTTTTCAGCTCTGAACTTCAGTTTCCAAATCAGTTTGACCATTATATTTGACTGTTTTACAGTTCAGCAAGATCAAGTGCAGATTATCTTATAAAATATTACGTTGCATTTCTTCGAGGTTCACTGAGGACAATAAAGCGCAGCGTAAGGGCAGTGCGGGGCACACTCGGGTTTTAGGCCACAGCGTGCTCAGGCAGCTGCTGATCTGCTGTGCAAACCAGAACTGCGGAGTCATGACCTAGGTGCATCTTGCACATCTGTGCAGACGTGCAAGACGAGGCCAGGCCATCTCTGGTGGGATGAGGACCATGCCACACACTGCGACGCAGCGTAGGATGGAGGCAGTTGTCCTGGGAGCTGACTGACCACATAAGGAATCAGTATTTTTCATATTATTATTAAAAAGTTTATACTGGAATGTTTTTATATTGCATTATATGGTACAAACATCTAAAACTGAACCATGCACATACACACGCATACCTATACTCAAGCCCCACCAATTTTGTTTCATGCAGCAAGCACCACTGGCCTAATAAAGACTAATTCCCAAACTCTGTGCCATGCTCACTCTGGCTGGATGCAATTAATTCAATATTCAGCATACAGAATTGCTTTAGGAAAAGAGAACAAAATACTCCTAGCAAAGAATAACCCAATGAACACGTTCACATGAAATCTGTATTTGAAAATCATATTGGAGTCTCCATAAAGGAAGCTGCTGCATCCCTAATGCACATGTAGTGCCATGGGCCACAGTGGAAGGCAGCAGTTCAACATGGCATGGACCGATGCTGCCACCTCTAAGAAAATGCTGCTCTTTGAAATGCTCCAGACTTCTCTGTGCCAGCTTAGCCCTCCTGCAATATGTGCACAGCACGGTCTAGAATCATGTACCAAAAAGCTAACGAGGGAAGCAACACGCGGCTTGGAGGGTGGCACGGCTGTTCTTCCTCCCTGTGCTGCCATGAGGATGGCCCTGGAGGCTAACTGGGTGTTTGCACTTATCTCCTCCCTGCCGCGGCAAGAGCACTGCAGCCAGAGTCGCTCGAGGGTGCCGGGCCGCCGGGCTCATGGCTCTGCAGCTCCTCTCAGGCCAAGAAAGCCTCTTATAAAGCTACAGCAATGGCTCAGAATCTGTAAGCTTCCACTGCATGGGATACTAAATCAAGGCAGTAGAGGGTTAAAGGGTGATTTGATGTGTAAATACAAGACAGACACCCCATGGAAGCTGTCTTGAACACAGCAAGCGAAGGCAAGCAGAATACATACTAGAAACAAACGGCATATTTTTAGGACCACTGTCCTTTGGAACCGAGAAGGGATTTTCTGACCATCTTTGAAATTCAAAGTCCCCTAGGGCAATACGCTCCGACACACGCACGACCAAATACTCAGCTTCCTTCAGAACCCGAGATGGCTGCCCTCCCCAAAGCACGAGCTTGAGAGGGCAGGGAAGCTTTTCTGGCAAAAATTAGTGGATTAATCATCTTTCAAGGGAATGGGACCATTGTTTTTAGGATTTCAGTTTATTTGCCAACAGCTACAGCATTTTCTCACTTCTTAGAGTGATGCGTTACCAGATGACCCATTCTGACACGCTCAGGATATCCGTGTGCAGCAGACCAAATCCCGGGGTGCTGCTTTTGCTCTTGGGATGATACCACATGCATCCCAACACACCAGTGCTACATTACCCTTTTGGTTGCATGATGTACCTTCTAGTTAATAACCCAATTAATCATGAAGATGTACTTGAAAAAGAAGTTGAAATCTTGTCTGGATAATGAAGCAGAGATTACAGGATGCCTAACAAGAAATTATGCTATACAAGCACAAATTGAACATGTTCATTATAGTGGTACAATAAACTTATCATTAAAACATTAAAAAAACTCATTAATTGACAAAATCTTAATTATCATCTTACCAATTAACAACTTCAGGTAAAAATGGATGTGAATAGACACCGGGGCCTGAGTAATCTAATAGGGTCAAATTGAATGGTATTGAGAATCCACATAAATTAGTTCTTTTATTTATAGTTATTAGTGCTACAAAAATGTTCAAAAACGGCATCTCCTTTACACAGAGATTGGATTTAAGGAGTTGGCAACTAAGGTTTTTTTTTCCTAACTGAAGATAGGAAACATTTTAATCCTACTGACCTATAAGCATAGAGCCTAAAATTCCACTTCTTGTGTCTCTTCAGAGTATCATCATAAACTAAAGAACTTTCAAGCCTAGCCAGGTGCCGGCTGGACAATTTTCTCCCACTAAAAGGTGATACACCTGCCTCTTCCACACTAGGAAGGTCTTTTTGACCTTCCTTGAGTGGTTTTGCAATCTGCATTTACTTCTAACCCAACTGGTAATTCTTTGTTGATTCTTATTGCTACTTATTTTATTAATTTTTTTAAAATCATTGGTTAAATTCAAAATAGACTAGCCTCAGTATTCAGTTTGTTGAAGTTGTCTGCACACAGAATAAAGCTGTCTAGTTATTCCTGGAAACTGGCAGTATAATCATTAAAATGAGACAAAATGGAAGACCAGCTTTTTTTTTTTTATGATTTTTTTTTGTCTCTCATAACTGCTCATTTCCAAGACCCTTCCTTGGCAGCAAGTTGTAACACCTTGGAATAAAACAGCGAGCAGTAACACACACCTACCATACCAATATCCTGCCTTACAAGCCTGATTCACACTTCCAAAACTGCCGTGAGGCTGATAAAAAAAGTAAGTTTAAGTACCTTTTCCAAATGATCAGATGCAAATCTACCCTAGCTCTTGCTGAGGACACTGTGCTACCAAGTAACTAAAAGACAAAAGCTCAGTTTCTTCCATGTTCTTGTCCAATAAAGGAGCCTTAAAAGAAGTGACAGGAAAGCTTTGGAGCAGGCAGCAGTATAGCTGGTTGTGCTTCTTAATTTCATTTCAAATTTGTTTGAAATCCTAAAACCATACAAAATCAACTCTGCAAGTCTAACAAAAGGGCAGATCCTGAACCTGCTTAAATGTGTCCTAAATTCTGTGCTCACATGCAGTCTCACAAAGGCTAGTAGGGTCTACTTTCATGGATAAGCACATCCTAAAGAGATTACAACATCTTAGGCAAAAGGCTATAGAGTTACAATGTGGATTATGTTACAAAATTTGGTAAGGCTGTAGTATCTTATATCAGCAGATTCACCAGTTTAGTACAGCAGATAAATTACTAGAACTACGCAAGAAACCAAGAAACCGAATAGGCTCTTATGCTAGTATGATGCGTTAATCTTTTTTATTTTTCTCTTCCAAAATAAATTTAATTCCCTTCAATTCAGGAAAATCACAGACTTTTTTGGTTGCTGAACTTCTTTGCCTGGAAGACATTTAAGTAACTGAGTAGGAAAATTCAGTCATAACAGAGCTCCTTCCTTCTAATTATCAGCAATTATCCTCCTATCCCACTGACAGAATTACGGCCAGCCTACTTGTCATATATGAAGACCAAAGAAAAATATTTTAAGGGAAACACTGACAGTTATCAGTGCTCCAGGTGACTACACATCCAAAGGAACAAAGTCATCTATTTATTTGTTGCCATTCTGTTTTTACAAAGGTCTCAATTTTTGCCTCTGCATTTCAGTTGCTTACAAAAGAAACTTTACTATTAAAATAAAATAACCTATGTTTGATTGGCCAGAAAGCTCATTATTCATACTCAGGCAAGCAGAGAAAAGGAGGTAACTCTTTTAGGCACTCACTTTTATTAAATCTTAATAACAAAAATAATATTTCTAGGATATTTGTACACTACAGGGTAATATGAAACAAGCCAAACTATAATAATGAAGAATAACCAATTTACGTATTTATAAAAATATGTCTCTTTATGGGAACTGTTCAAACATAACCTAAGAAAGAAGCAACTTAATTCAGCCTCTGGGAACTTTTGCTAGACTCATTGTTTTATATATTAGATCATAAAACACAATTGATATTTTTAGGAAAACTGTTTAAATTAGATAAGAAAAAGCTGCTTCAGCAGTAACTTCATGTTCGTCGACCAATATGCAAAACTGTCAATTACATACATATTTCACATTTAGAAAAAGCAGTCTATCACAGAAGCAAAAGTGCACTACTAGAAACAGTAAAAGTAGCACAATTAGCACCGTAAAAGCATGCTGTTTACCTGTAAGATTATAAAGCTGTAAATGTATTTTAAGACAAAGTGAAATTTGGCAAAAGTCTGATACCATTTTTAGACTGCTAGGAGAACATATGGTAAAAGATATTTTACCAGTCAATGTGGCCTCAGGTGGTAGGAAGACTGAGCCGCAATGAAGCCTAATGGTAAAACAGCACAGAAGAATTTGGAATCCAAAGATTTCCTTTTACCTGCAATAAACTATTGTTCAGTTCATTCAATAATGGAATATTCTGCTTGGGTCAATGATGGCAGCTCAGGCAAACAAAAGAAGTCTTTATGCTCCATCTAGACGTTGCAAGGTGCTTATTCAATTTCTTCTGCATCAGGGGCAGTGTTCCTTACCTAATATGTATACATTTGGTGAGTGTTATTCAGCCTTTGTTGCTTCTGACCCTCACTTGGCATTTAATTCCCAGTCCACCAGGGTATTCATGCTTGATGGCACTGATGCACACACTGAATGCTTTATTTATTTAATGGTACAGGGAATGAAGCTATAAACTGTATTAGACAATATCCTGTTTAAAGATGCCAATGGCTGGTGTCACAGCATTACTGACCCACATCAGCAGTAGTGAATATGTCATTGGAATTTAGAGGACAGTATATAATGATTACAGATCAACACTGCAATAAGGAAAGAATAAGGTGTCAATTCAAAATCCCATTTAACATTTTTCAGGAATATCATTATAGCCCTGAATATGCTAGACATGTTTTTATGTTCTCTGCTTTTCAAAAATACACATTAATCTTTGCTGCTAGTTGTGAGAAACCTTCCTCCAAATATTGCAGTCCCTAGTAAAAACTGCTGATACTATGGTGAAATTTAAGATATATCCCAGAGCAGCTGTGCAGAATTATTTTAAAGCATAGTGCTCTGTGTATAAAGTGGGAGAGAGCTGCTTGTAAACAACTGACATACAATTTGGTAACTAGTGAAGAAAAATACTCACCTTCTACTCATTTGAACAACTTTGTCATTTATACCAATATAAATAATTTCAGCTGCATCCGCAAGGTCTTTCTGCTAGTTAAGGTAAGGCTTTCATAAGAGCAAAACTTATGACTATAATTCATATATTCTCCCCAAAAGTCTTTTATCTGAAACCAACCAAACAATGCTTGACCAAAAAGCTTTGGAAATGACCAACACAGCCAGGACATATTCAAAATTCCCTATCTGAACATACTAACTAGAGGGAAATATCACACAAATGCTAACAAGCAACAGCAGCAAGAGATGTTTTAGAGGAACTTAAATTATTCTGGAAGCCTGGGACCTAAGATCCATAACAGCCTATATCATCCGTTGTTTTTAATTATGTCTTTTAAAAAAGGTCCCCTGCTGTGTTTCTGAAATACTAAATGGCCTCCACAGCTACATGGCATAATTCATTCTAATTCATGATTACAAGATGGTATTTTCAGACTATTCCCTCTTTCCCAACAAATACTTAAAAGGTTAAAAAAAAAATTTCTCTTAATTCCTATTTAAGACAGTCATTTGAGGAACAGATTTTGAAAGACAATAAATGTCAAGTCATAGCACATAGCATTTACATTAGGGTTTTACAAAACTCTTATTTAGGAGTAATTAAAATATTTTTACATGCTCCATATAATATTTCTTTAATACTTCTTCTTAGAAGAAAAAAATCAGATTGTTATAATTTTACTTTTATGCAGAAAGGAGCATATTGAGCAAAATTTGCTTCTATTTTTCTGCATAGGATATGTAATGTTAAGGTGATAAGCACGCAAGTTAAATATGAAAGATTCTACCCAGTACAATGGATATGTACTTTTATCTTCCAGTTCTAGAAGCTAATACACATTTGTCTTATAAGTTGAGATTTTAACTGTTATTTTTAAGAGGGCTATGCTTTCCTACTATTACAAAACCTACCAGAGGAAGCACTTAAAGCAAATACAAACACCACTGCGGGAACATTCCCATATGCACAAATAGTCTTTTTCTTTCTTTCTTCTCTTTTTATTCCTAAAATACTAATGATATATATATATATTTTTAAGAGAATGCTGCCATTAAGAATTATGTCATTTACGCAGGAGAATTCCCGTTGTTATCTCATGGAGGGAAGCAGAAGAGCAAGGCAATGCAAAGGCAAAGGCAATAACAACGCTTGGGGTCCTAGCGACTGAGCCTGAGCCCGAGAGCGAGCGCGGAGGCTTCATGAATTTGCAACTAGCCCCCATGTGCCAAGCACTGCGTTTCCCTCTGTAAGCTCTTTTGTGGCACATGTAAGCAAAAGTCAGGCTAACCCTGAAAGCAGCAGTATCTGATTTTCTGGACAGTTTCTCTGATAGGATGTAGCTTGGGCTCTGTTTATCAGGAATAATACTTGACAGCTGCATCCCCCAAGCGCATGCTCTGATACTACGTCCCAAGATGGGGGAAGCGTGTATAACAAAATGAAACTTAAAGCAAGACAGCCAAGACAGCCTAAATCCCTGTTACACAGAGTCCTTTCTTGATTGAAAGGCATGAGAACAGTCTCTTGGCTACTTACAGAGAAACCAGCAGGCCTATGGGGGAATTTGATGTAATTTTTAGCCTTTCTTTCTTCCCCCCCCCCCCGTTTTTTTTTTTTTTTTGAAAAAACAACAAAAAAAACATTGATTTTGAACAGTGCATTATAGAGGGATGACAGAATCAATAGAATTTAAGATGCTCTTGTAATCTGGGTTTAACATCAGTTACACCTCTAATCAAAGATGTGGAACCCTTTGTGGCATTCTGACATCTACATCTATCATGCAGATACGACTTTTATTGAGTGAATTAACAACTTTAGTCAAATAATTAAAATCCACCTGCCCTAAATGTCAGAGCAAAAGTAGTTTAACACTTCATCATTCTTGTAAAAGTGTAATTTTAATCTGCATATTATGCCAGCTGTTTTGTGGGCTTACAATAAAAGTAATCAAGCAGTGCAACAGCAAAAGAAATAGTACAATGGAAGAAGAAATAATGTTACAGTAGCCTACCACATGTTGAAATTAGCACCGATTTTACTCCATGGAAATTAAATCCACCTATAAAAACTGATAATACCTCAAAACTATAAACAGGGGAATACTTATAAAATCAAATCCAACCTGGGTTCTATTTTTCTCCTTAAATAAAAAGGGTCATAAAAATCTCTCATTTCCTCCCCAAAGCAAGAGAAAAATATCATGGGCTCTATCCTTCAATTTGTCTTTGAATATCCTGTTGCACTGGGAAAATTTGATTCTCCAACTACAATCTGGGTTTAAAATGACTGAGTCTGTATTTCCAAATGGCAGGAACAAGCATCACCCCCCCACACACACACACACAAAACCCCAAAACAAATCAAAAAAGGCAACCCCAAGAAACAACAGTTAATTTTTCATCTTTGCAGCTCCTCCCTTGTTTTGGTGAGGCTGGGATCAGCCCTGCTGCGCGTAGCTCATCAGGGTTCAGACCATGCTTTTTTTTTTTAGGGAAACAGGTCCCCGGGTGCAGGAGGAAAGTAGGACTTAGTTTTCTAAGCAGCTATGCTGGCTTATTTTAATTGCAACTGAGTATAACCTTAATTGTCTATTACTCTCAGTGGTAGGAGGATTTGTTAATTTAATTAATAGTTGAAATATAGAAAAAGCAACAAGTATGACTAATTCTCCATAACTGCCACTTATTTGCCTTTTCCTTCTAATATTATCAGCACAGGCGTGCAAGGTAATTTACACTAGCAGAGATGACCTTTTCAAAACGAAGGAGAAAGTGTGAGACAGGTTTTGGAAAGATGATGCCAGCACTGCAGTCATTTTATGTTAAAGGCTCTGCTTATATGCGTAATTCATACTGCTGAAGTCAGAATAATTTGAGAGCTTAGTTTTCAACAGCCTGTACAAATGGTGTGTTTTGTTTCAGGAAACGTCTCCTTCACTGAAGTACTGGTAACATGTATATGATTATGTCAAAATAAAAGTGACAATTTTAAAAGGCTTTGAAGCCTTGGTTTTAAAAATATGTACACCTCAGTGATTGTTTTCTTTTACTACTTTGATGTCAATTATTTTCAGTTTTACTGATACGTATTGCTGTTTCACCCAGGTTCTTTCCTAACTAATTGCTCAAATGGTGTTAACGAGAGAAACTCACCTTGCAAAGAGATGGAAAAAAAAAAAAAACTTCATAGTAATCTCTAAGAATTTTGTTTTGCTTTTGTCACTTTTTTGAAATACAGAGCAAGTGTTACGACATGTGTACCACAACAGTAGGGGCCCTATGTCAAAATACTTTAAGGGTTCAAGCACAGTCCAGATGCACAATACGGTGTTAAATTTGTTTCAGTGGGGTCTTAAATAGGCAAAGATGACATGAGGAAAAAAAAAATGTATCTATGGAAGACGTTAAAATGATAAGAAAAAAACACCCGATCTTAAATACTTCTACCCTTTGCAGAAAGGTGGTGACACACTTCTCACCTTTGCAAAATGAAAGGAATCATGAGACAGTTTAATTCTTTCATATTTCGACAATGCTAGCTATGCTTAGAGACTGCAGTTAAAATTTCTTGCCCGAAACTTCATTCCTGTGACTCAGATCCAAGTCCCAACAAGCACCTAGGCTGATAGTTCTGAGATAACTCACAGATCAAGTTTCTAGGCTAAATTAACATGTCCCTCTACTACGCACTTAAGGCTGAGAAAGGTGAACTGAATTTCGTTACGAAAATCTGGAAAGTGCTGTTTCAATTGGCAGGGAAATAGAGGAGCAGAGTGGGAGGAAGAGACGTCCAGCTGAAAAACTTTACAGTTGTAATTCCAAGCCTTTCTGAAAATCCACACTCCTACTGGATGAAGGGAGAAAAGTCACAAGCACAGGCATTAAAGAATGTGCTCTCATCTTGACTGGCCACTTAACCAACATTATCTTGAATGACTTGATACTTGTGGAAGATTAAAATTTACCCCAAAGGGATACACTGCAAGAAAGGGATTAACAAGAAGTAACTTCTAAAAACTTTTTTTTTTCCCCTCCTTGTGGACAAGCCAGAAATAAAGAACAACAGCTGAAGGGGAAATTAGAAAGAAAATGAAACTCCTTAAGATGATAAGGAGTTGAGAGGGTTTAGATCTCTCATGAGATTATTGTGGCTAACAACCCAATAGCTATTCAAGGAGATGCAAGATACGTGCTCCCATTTTTAACTCCTTACAGGATCAGCAATTCTGATGCCGACCAGATACAAGCCAGAAAACAGATTCCAGGCAGGCATTTTGCTTGTTGTGCTAATTTTCTTGTTTTTGCTCTTTCTTTAAAAGCATTCTGTGGTCACGACCAAGTGATTTTCTGCACTGATCCTATTTGAGCACACCCCTGTGCGGCGAGAAACCGGCGGTGGCAACTGCCGGCTTTTCTCACCATCTCCCGAAGAGGCTCAGTTTCACAGAGAAGTAACTAGGAAGTCTGATACTGTGTTTGTTTTCTCGTTATTATAGAGGCCCCTGTGAGGAAATACATAGAGCTCGTTAGGAAGGTCTCTCCTGGGCACAATTACTCAGACTGAAAGGTCTCTGCCTTTCCTGCCTATGAAGCCTTTTCCCCCTCACTGCTGTGACTTGCTGCCACCAGCCTCTCACCACAGGCCACGGGCGCAGGGAGCCTCTTCCCTTCCCTTTCTTTCCCTTCCTGTTCCTTCCTTAGCACTCCAGAGCACTGCTCCCTAAGCCAACTCCAGCAACCACGAGGAGACTTCTGCTCCTCAGACATCCCCAACTCTCCCTTGGAAGGGTTGTTGGCTACCATTTAAAAAAAAAAAAAAAAAAAAAAAAACACAAGTGCTGCTTGGTCCGCTTCTTGATTACAAGATTGGGAACAGTTATGAAAGAAAGGAAGGAAAAAAAAAAAAAAAAAAAGTAACATTTTAGAATCTGCTTCCCAAGGAAATCCACCCTGGCTCTTCCGCTATCTTGGCTCATAGTTAGGTATTCAAGTTCCTCCCCCCGCCGCAGTCCAAGTTGCTGCTGAGCGACTTGGAGCTAAGTTTCTTCTGCTCTTGGTTCAAGATGGAGTCAGTGCCCCTAGGGCAGCTCTCAGGGCTCCTTCTTAGCTCCCTCCCTGCAAAGGGCGATTTCTGGGTCTCCTACCACGCATCTCTTATTTCTACCTCAAGAGTAGCCCTTCCAGCTATGGCTGCCAAAATTCATATCCTCTCCCCCCTCCCCCCCACAGGCACACACTTTCTGCAGTAAAAATTATTAAAAAAACAAAGGAAAAGGAAAAGGAAAATATAAGCAATAGGACACCACTCTCCTTGCGATGGGGAATTAGTTTTTTTTGAAACTGAGATTCAAGCTTTACTATAATGTATAATTCCATATTATATCTTTGGAAGCATTCAGTCTATACACAGCTTGCTTATTACACAGCACCTATATTTTAGTCTTTTATGTGGGCCCCATGCAACATATAATACAGCTAACATCCAGAATGCCTTTTCCAAATTACTGCTGTTATTGCTTTGTATCAGTTTAGGAGTTTAGTCAACACAAAATGCAGTTCCTTCCAACTGAATCGTTACCAAAAACACCCAACTTGCCAGGGCTGTATGTGCCATGGGATTGCAGCAATTCAAATTCTTTGTTCAGATTCAGATCCATTAAACTCCAATAAAAGAAAATACACTAATGTGAATCATGAAAGAACACAGTTTATGTTTCTTAAATTATAGCATTTTTTTCAAACTATTTAAAATATTTCCTACACCACTCCCCTCCAATTGGATCTACTACCTTGTGGGTAGATCTGCGTTCTTCAGGATACATGAAAAATGGTATGCCTTAGCATTAGGAGCTATGGATAATCAAATCACAAGAATATACTTGTGGATAATAACTACGCTTAGAATTAGAAATGGAACTGAACTGCTCCCTAATGTGTTTAAATACTTTTTTTTTTCATGCTGACGCATGCCTTTAAAATAATAGAGAAAATTAAATGTTGACAACAGAAAGTATCATTATGATGAAAATAATAATGGAATTATTTTTTTCTATAGCTCAACCTTTATCTCTTTCTGTATCTATATATTCTTCAAAAATAGTGAGTATAATCTTAATGCTAAAAAGTTGGTCCAGAAGAAATGCACATTCTATAAAAATAAACAAAATAAATCTATCTTGTAAATAATTACTATATTGTAATTACACAGCATTGTTCCCACAGTACTACATTTATACTATCTCTAATTTTGAATTATAGGATATAGGAATGGCATTTATTGTATAAGATACATTTTGAGACTTTATCAGAACAACTTTTTCAGCATTTTTAGGGATTACATTTCAGTACAGTATTATAATAAATTTCACTCTTAAAATCACTTAAGGTTTTTCCCAGTGAAAAAAAATCATGAAGAAATTTTCAATTTGCCTTTTTAAAGGCACATTTTTCTACTACATGATTTGAAAAGGGAATGAGAAAACAGGATTTTGTGAAAGTCTCCAGTTTTCTCAGAGTTCAGTTCGGTTCTGCATGATCAAACCCTGTTGAGCTCATAAATCTTACAGTAAAACTTATGAAACGGCTACGACAAATCTCAGAAAGGCAAGAATTGGCTGATCTGACTTCTCACTCAAGCTATTAGAGGATGAAAAGATCAGTTTCCCAGATGTCTATTCATGCCTGGACTGGGGAGCCTATTATAATGAAAATCAGAGTTAAAAGGTCTGGAGCCTTACTTGGCCTGAAGGTATTCTCTGAAAATCCTGTTTTTCCTGGTCTAGGAGTCACCTGAAGAAGTGACCCCTTTAACAAGGTAAAGGAATTCCTCAGAGGCCCCGGATAAATTCCTGGCTGGGAGATGCTATATGGTCTTTGCCATTTATCCATTTCCCTTGGTTTAAAAACTTCACACAGAAATAAGAGCTAAGAAAAAAAAAAGCTACTGTTGTCTATGACTAGGCATCTAGATTTTAGGCACCTACCATGCAGATAAAATGCCTAATGGCATCTATACACTTTTGATAACCTCCCCAAACCTAAAGCATATACAAAGTATGAAGCTGTTGCCTGTGCCTCTAAGCAGCCTTAAAAATCAGTCTTAAAAAATCAGCCTCTTGGGACATACAACTGAAGACTTCACAGAAACTAGGCCAAAGGCAGATGAAGAAAGCAGTTCCAAAATAAATTTAATCCAGCCTGAAACTGCATGGAGAAAGGGGCAGACATTCCCCGCTGATGCCCCGCTCAACACGGCAGGGGAAGCAGCCTGGGTCATGGGGCAGGAGCCTGTGGAGCACCAGTGCGGCTGCCATATTCCAAACAAACCCCTGTCTTCAGGAGTTAGCTGAATAATATTTTATGTCCAAGCTCAGACAAAGACTTAAATCTGAGGGAACTGCCCGAGAAAGCTCTTTAGAAAGTTAGCTGTCCAGAGCTTGCTAAACTGCTGCCTACAAGCTCAGTGGCAGAAAACAATAGAGATTAAGCACGGGGAGAAAGTTTAAATTAATTTGAGGGAGCTTGATCCAATTATTCTGAACATTTATTTCGTTTTAGGTTGGCACTACCAGAAACATGTATTGCCAATAGTTTAGCTTCACAAACTAACCTATTCCATTAAAACTAGATCTAACTCATTAGATCAAAACCTATACATTGATTTTTTAAGGCAGTCTAATTTGTACTGGGTAACTGCATGCTCAAGTATTATTCAAGACTCAATCCCCTAAAGACTGCATATCCAGTTTTCCCACATCTCAGATACAGAAAGGAGACTTCTTTTTTCTTACTATCCTTTCAGTAGTTGCTGAGGTTTTAGTCAGAAATGTTCACACTTATGAATATGTATTTTATGCAACAGATGCCAGAGGAAATGACTTGACAGAATGTGAATTAATTTATTTTTTAAATAAAGTTTCTTTTAACACCCTCGTAGTTTGAGAGGAAAAGGCTCCTGAATCCTCATCAGGGTTCCAGCATTTGCTCCCTTTATAATTTTGGGCAAGTAACTTGACCTTTTGGCCCGCGATTTATTCATCTATAAAATGAAAAAAACATTAACATAGCAGCCCTAGAAGTCAACTGTTCCCAAAGTGTTCTCAAGACTTAAGTGCTACGGAGAGTTAACGCTGTGCTTTGCTTTAGTGCATGCTTTTCCTAAGCATTTGTACTAGTGACTTTTTTTCTTCTGAATTTTTCTAGGATAGTTACATATTTTTTTTTTTCCTAATGAAGAAGTTTACTTACAACCAGTTTGCTAATACAAGACCAAGCTTTTGAAGGCAGTTCTCCTTCAAGGGACAATTCTTAGCAAGTGCTGTATTTTCTAAAGATTTTTAAAGCACCTAATTCTCAACAACTGAAATGGAATTTATCACCTAGCATATTTGGAAAACTACCCCTAGTGCCAGGCTTTCATCGTGCATTATTTAGAGTTATTAATTAGTTTGATGAATTTCACTTCTATACAGAGTGGTATGTACATGGCTTTTTTTGTTGTTGAAACACATCATCATCATTTTTTCCTCAATAGAATCTATATATATATATATTTATATATATAACAGAAGAAATGAATGAAAGGAAGACAGATATGGGTGTGTTTTCATAGAACCATATGCGAATTAATCTTGGAAACAGGCTCGAGGACTGAAACTGTCAAATATCTTTCAGATCAATTCATTTTTTTAAATAGATAAATTATCATAAGAATGTTATAGACATAGTCATCTGAACTAAACACTAGCACATCAAGACATGTCACGTCTTTCCCAGTCTAGTTAAAAATTCTTATTAATTTGCTGGGTTCTGTAATTATTAACTACATAGTAAAATATTCACTAACTCTTCCTAACCTGTTTTAAAACGTGCATCATTAGTGCACATTTTTTCATCAAGATTCTGAATTCTGATCCAAGTTTATGACTTCAAAGGAAAGGGACTGTCACATCAGCTTTGTTTTGTTTTGTGTCTCTTTGCTAATGAGTTGCTTTATGCTCCTGAATGCCAGGAAATATTAACTTGGAAATGGGAGGCAAGAACAAAAGGAGCCATGGAAGCGCACCTACTAATAAAATTTTCGTGGGTACACACATATAACTGACATGCTCAAGTGAATGTCACAAATTTTAGACTACAGAGAATGCCTGAGAAAGAAAACTAACCCTTATGAGAAGAGGATTAAAATGCATGGGGAAATCAGAGAAATGGATGCCACAGTCACACAAAGTAAGGGACATATATATTCTATAAATGGAATTAAAGAAACCTAAACAGGCAATTAAGTGACATCAATATTTCTGAAGATTTTGAGATGTGTTTGAATAAATAACAGGTACAGGGAAGCATAATTTAGCTGTCTGGATTACTGGATTATGAATTAAAAGGTTCCTTTTAATGTTCCATACTCAAAGAACAGTTTAATAGTCATATTTAAGTGTAAGATTGTAATATGAATTCTTAAGGAATGAAAAAAATTATCTATTCTCTTAGTGATTAAGTCTAGCCCAAAAAAGAGCATGTAAGGCAAATGCTTCAGCAAGCCTGCCTTTTTGTACAAATGACAGATCAAAGTGGCATTGCTAAAGTTATGTAATCCTGTTAAACTGGCTCCTGACAAAGGAGCACTGAAAGACAATTCAGAAAGTGTGTAGTGTTTAAGAAAGGGGCACTATTTAATCTAACTTGGACTTTTTCACAGAACTCTTCCTGGTATGTGCATACTTTGCTTTCTCCTGAAGTCACAGGTCAGGACAATTTTATCTGTATCTGTTATTATATACATATATATATGCATATATATGTGTATATATATGCACACACACCCCTCCATATAAATATAGTAATATACATACACACACTTTGTACTGAAGCTTTACTTTAAATAGCAGGCTTTCACTTTTCACACTGGAAAAAACAATAAAGATAGAAAACTCGTCAGTTCTTCATTGAAGACAAAGAAAAAAAGAGAGAAAAACAAAACAAAAGAGAAAGAAACAGATAAATGGAGATGTGTTTTCTTACAAGTTCTGCACCCTGTCCTGTCACCACATGACCACCTGCAATCCTGCACTGCCCAGGCAGGTGTTCAAGAACACCTGGCTAAGCCCTTTGCCCAAGGACTCGGTACTGCAGATAAGGGATAATTAGCAAATGAAGCTACTCCGAGCTCTCCTCCTTCAGCATTAAGTCCAGAGCTGCAGCAGCAAGCTGGCACCTGGTAAAGGGAAACACTAGATGTGATCATTTCAATTTACACATTCAGCACAACAGCCCATATGCTTGTCAATGTGAAAGTGTCAGTGATAGCAGAGATACCCTAAGAAGATGCTCTGCTGAAATGCTGACATGAGAGTTTTATGTATGAAACAGACCCTCTCCTCTGGACCATCTGTAACTTCCTCCATTTGTCACAGGGCACATGTTAGCCATAAAAAAATTGTTAAAAAAAAAAAAAAAAGAATCCTGACTTTAAAGAGAAAATTGTAAGTCTTTGAACACCCATAAAGAGAGAATATATACCCAAGTATCACTCATGTGAACATACTATTTGCTCAGCAAGAAGAAAAATCTGCTGAGCAGGAGAAGTTTGCTGCAATTGGATGTAACAAAATTTATAACTGTACCATAAAATTAAAGAAAAGTATCTGGCACTATGATTTTTATGACTATATAAAGTTAACCAAAATGCTGCAGAATATGAAAGTATCCTTGACTCCAAGGCATATATTTCTGTGCCAGAGCTCTGTACACATCCTAAACTTAACGGGTATTTTTCCAATGATGTCATAATGCGAAAATCCTTAAGTATAACAAAAGTAGGAAGTCTGCGAGAGAAGTGATGGGTTTGCTGATTTAGGGGGAGGACCAATTAAAGATAAGGAAGACAATGCAGTGAAGATAAGTATTTCCTCTCACAGCCAATGTTTGGGAGATAGTGAGTAATGCAAAGGATCAGAAAGAGGAGGATGGAGAGCACAGAGGGAGAGAAACAGGATGACAAAGTTTACAAGGCAGTGCTGCCATTCACTGTACTCAAAACGATCTGGAAATGAGCTGAAAAGAGAGCAATGGGTAAGTCTGCTGACACAGAAGTGTAGTTAGAAAGCCAAGCCTAAACAAGACAAAAGGAGCTTTACTGTCACTGTAATGTGTTCAAAGGCCTAGAGAGGTAACTTAGGATATAAAGAGAAGTATTTAACTGAGAAAGAAGGCTAGAAAAAAAATCAAGGCACAATGATGCAACTTTCAGTCTCTTTAAAAGGGCACACAATCTTAAAATTATTGTCTGATAATTCAAATCCCTAAAATGTTTTTAGAAGAACGGGCTTAATTGGGAACTCAGTATTTCGGAAAAGTCTTAAGGGCAGGAATTCAATGTAGCTCTCCCGGGTCTACCCAACGGCACCCAGCGCCTCCACCTGCACAGGGCCTGGTCACCCACGTGCAGCTCAGCCAGGACAGCGGGTGCCACCGTCACCTTCCGCAGCCCTGCAGGGACGGGCACCCACCGCCCGCCCCGGGCTGCGAGGGCAGCGCTGCTTCCACAAACCTCCCACCGTAATTGAATCGTCACACGCTCACTTTGGAAAAATGAGCGCCTGGCACACGGAAGCTGTGCACATCTCCACATGCTCCAGAGACTCTCCTAAATAACTTGTCAGCAGTGCTAAGTGAAAGTTTGCAGTGCTAATACGTTAACACCAGACACACGAGCAAAACGCGCATTTTCCATGGAAAACCAAAATTTGGAGAGATGCGCGTGAACTGATTTTGTTAAATCTTTTTACAAAAAGTATTTATTTGGTATCCAGTTTAGAAATTTCTGTTCCACCAACAAGGTGTGTTCTGACCACATGCTTCATATGCCCCCCCCCCTTTTTTTAAAAAAAAAAAAAAACGTAAAAGTCTTACTTTGACCTCATTAGAGCTACTTAAGGTTCAAGCTCCAAGTAAAACAGACAGAAAGAAACTGGAGGGCTTCTCTAAAAACCGATGAAAATAAGGTCTAGATATATTCAAATGGCTTGGGCAAATCTGACAGCTCTAAAAACAGACTGATCAGTTAGGGTTGCAGAAATGCTACTGCGCTGTCTGTTCTCCTGAGTCAGCAGGATAACCATTCTTGTAACCTTCAAAGCTCTGGCTGTTGATGCCAAAAATGGGAGTGTGAAAAGCCCAGGGAAAAAAATAGGCATTCAACGCCCAGGGATGTTACTTTGTCATCATCAAAAGCAGGCATCTAACTATGCTGCAGATCTAATTGAGGAGACGGGACTTTATTTACAAATATACAGAGAATAAAATTTCATCGGAAAAGATATTGAAGAACTGTTATGAAAAGATTTTCTTTTTTTAAATACCTTAATTTCAGTTTAAACTATGCAGGTAATTTGTTCAAAAATTAATTCCCAATGAAGAGTGTATATTTGTGTGGTAATACAGATGGAAATTGATTCCAGATACTCTTCTTTCCAATACCTCCTTCATCTCCAATTCCCCCAGGTTGTCTAAAGATGTGGCATAATTGAGGATTATTTTCACGGAACAGTAATTTTAAACATATGGGATATCCAAGATGAGAGCCATGAATTTAAGAATACCATCATGCCTAAAACATGAATATCATGCAGTAAACATCGTGCATGTGTTTTACTTATTTAAATGGTTAATTGGTCTACAGATATATATTATTAACCTTTTCAATTATTAAATTTTTAGATAACAGGGTTCTGGGAAAAGTCACACCATGAAGACCAATCCATGGTACCATAAAAATGCCAATTACCTCTTTAGAGATAGATCTGTTATAATACTCATGATAATCACTTACTTGTAAGCTATTCACTATTGCAATTCAAATAATAAAATATACATTATTAAGATATAAACAAGTTGCATAAAATTTCTTCTCTGATGAGGAAAAACTCCAGTAATGTACTTCCCTCATGTTATTTCTTCAGTGTGTCATTGGAAACAATTCATTGGGCCTTATCAGACAAGAGTTTCAATTTTCTATCATTCCATTTTAACCTGCCTAATCAGTTGAACAAAAGTACTTTATGTAAAATGATTCCTTTAGTTGCCTTAGCTACAAATCCCTCCAGTACTGTATAATTGAAATCTACTCACGTAAGTTAGCAATAATTAGGACCCCAAATTAAGCCAAACACAAAGTTAATTCAAATAGTCAGCTGCTGTCATTTAAGTGGTTAGAGTTTTATTGTTGCTTAACATCTTTGAATGCTTTTAAACACACTTTTTTCTTCCATCACTATCTGATCCATTACACTAAATCAAAATAGGATCAAAAGCATAAATTTTGACCAAGTGATGATCAATTGCACCTTGACCAAAGCCTTTTCTCAGTAAAGTTTTTCCTTATTACTCTGAGTGCATCTTTTTTTAAAATTTAAATCAGCCAATTAAAAAAAAAATGGAATTAAAAAGAAGGGAAGCAGTGTAGGATTTGTGGGAAGTTAAGCATCACTGAATACATCATAAATGGCATTAATACAGTAACAGCAGCAAACTTTTAAAAGCAAAAATTCAGCAAGTTTCTCTTCATGCTGTAACAAAAACCTGTTGTAAATGGAAGGCAACACAGAAATGCTGTTAGATATGGACACATAACAGATTCATGAGCTAGAAAATAACGCATCAAATAGATTAGGTTGCCTGTTATAGCGGTAACTGTTGCCAGGAGTGAGCCAAAATTCTGCCAATTTAACAGGGCAAAATTTGAAATAATATATAGCAAATCGTTACATTGTTTTATATAACAAATAATTGTTATATTAATAGATTAAAATGCTAATGGTCAATAAAAACAGTTATCTATATGCATTTCTCAACAGCTCTTCTGTCAAGCACTTAAGTTGACATTGCAGAGCATAACACCATATATTATAAATCTTTCAAGACAGCTTACATATGGATAACTTCCAGAATTGGGTACCCTGAATGTTTTTTTTTTTTTTTTAAATGGTTTTTAAGCAAATGCACACACACTTAAGTCTTAAAGACTACAAACCAAAAACCATGCAAGGTACAAAATTATTGATTACTGAGCAAGACCAGTAACAAACTAAAACATTGCTGGACTACACCAACTAAACCAACACTTCACACACAATAAACTATGCTGATTTTTTTTTTCCAGCTGGTACATTAATAATGAAATGATGCTTTGTGGACTCTATCCATCTTTATGGATAATGATCAACGCTGCAAACCACCCATTTGCCCTCTAGTACTTTCCATGCTTCACTCTTCATGCATACCAACTTCATCTGTTGCAAATTAAATGATGCAAAAGTGTAAGCAGCAAACTGGCCCTTTTTGTTTAGTGAAAGCATATTTATATTGAAGCCACTAAAGAGTATAATCAGTTCTAAATGGCCACAAAACCACGTTTTTCCAATGGCCTTACAATGGGCCACGTTAACAACAACGCAGAGTAAACTAACTTTATTCTTAAAGTAAAATTTTATAACGAAAATAAATATATATATTAAAGGCAATCTGCAAGTCTAAATTAGAGAAAAGAATTGGGACAGCTCAGTGGGGAGAAAGGGGAGATAATAACATGAAACTCTAGGAAGGAAGGTTAAGTTGCACGCCCGGTCCAGCAGGACCAGCGGCTGCCAAGCAGACTGAAGCTGGCTAGGAAAAGGATTACAACAGGGCTGACACAAAATAGGGCAGAAGGCTTGAGGAAAAAAAAAAAAAAAAAAAAAAAAAAAACCACCACCCACCCACTAACTTTCTCTTTGTGTTTTCAGTTGGAAACACAGCAGACCAAGAGTCTCTGGGCAGGGTGTCAAGTTCCTACCGGGTTCCTTAAATGAGTTACTGAACTGAAATAGGAAAATTCCTCAGACAGCACCTTGCATTAATGGGGCTTTTGGCTGGGATGGAAGAAACCTCCCCAGCTCCCGAGGGAGACACGAACCACCCTGGCGAGGGGACGACAAACGCGAGCTCGGCTGCTCGTCAAGATCCGCCACAAACCTCGCTCGCGCTGTAACCAACAGCCCAAGTCGCGGGGTCTCTGCGGGCTGCTCACACGTAGGTGTTGCTCAGGCAACAGATGACAAAAATTCCACTCGCTTCCCAACCAGGCTGCCCCACACATGTTTTACTCACGGAGAAAACAAGTGATTATTATACCAGCATAAATCAAGACAGGAAGGAGAAGGAAATATTCGCAGCCTTCTGGGCTAGTTCGAGCTCGCGGGAAAGGAACAGGGACTCTCCCTGCCATGGCAAACACATGCAGGGACATTTAACCAGCCGTCTCAGCGTCACCAGGGCACAGATGAATTCATCCCTGCAGCTGAGCAAAGGACCCACCAACTGTGCTAACATTTATACAACTCTATTTTTCCAGACCATGAAATGAAGCCAAGTGTTGCTTTAGGAAAAGAAAGGGTAGCTCTATGAATGAAGTTTTAGAACTCGGAAGTTAGTAAAATAAAAAGTTGCCGTGTCATTTTACCAACATAAATACTATGTAAGATATTAAGCACAAGAAAATTATTCAAAAATTTTACTATATGCATGTTTTCCCTCCCTGCCTCCTTTCCTTGTTTTTGTTTATTTGGAGAGAACATAATACAATAAACTCTGAAAGAGTATTATCAAAGTACAAAGTCATATAATAATAAAAAAATCACAGAAGGAGCAACAATCAGTATTTGTCCAGCAAACTAGCACTAATGAGTAAATATGATGCTAATTAGCTACTGTGGAAGGCTGATTTTTAAGTGCCTCTTGTATTAAGGTTGCTTTACAGTCATGTACAACTGCACAGCAGCATGGTGGGAGCTCCTGTATTTATGAAGATAGCATGGACAGTCAGCAAGCCAGACACCTCCATGTGCCCACAAGCTTTACCTTCCTGTTCCTTGCACCGCATTGCCTGGAAACCCACCATAAACACACAAGTGACACATACAAGAAACCTGCATTTTGCACAGGTTCATGGTGGTGATACATTTGTCTTGAATGCACTTACTGTTATTAAGATATCTACCCTTTAGACAGACAAATAGCCTAAAATTGTTTCTCTTTACAGTTTACTCACATAGTTATACCAGGAACATCAATGGATCTACTTTCAAGAATAAAATCCCTTATATGCTTGCAGGACATGGCAAAGCATATTAAATGTAAAATTATTCTGCTTTAATTATTATTTTATAGTCTGATCATTAATGGCAACAAATGTATTAAGAAACCACTGCTGAGGCATTCACTGATATCAGATGCTTCAGGCACTTATATTGCCATTTTCTACTAAGACATGAAAGTATTATATAACAAAGTTGATGTTGTTAAAAACTGCATAAAATACCTTATTATTAAGGAAAAAAAGCATGCTTCTACTTAACAGAAAACAGAAATCAAAATGAGTAAAAATAAAAATAATTTTAATAAAAATAAATAATACATTTCCTGTATTTAGTAATAGAGCACTAATGAAGCTTTTTAAAGGATATCTATGGCCAAACTCTGCTATGTCTTCCTGGAAAGGTACCTTAGAGTAATAAACTAATCTAAAATACATCCAGATTTGTGTTTAATAAAAGAAAAGCCCCTTAGGCAACTGTGTCAGCTCAGGTTAGTTTAAAGTTAATTCAATTCAATCTCCTTACAGTGGTCAGCTCTGCAACTTGCCCACCGACACTGAACAGGGATGTCACAGCAAGAGACGGGAGACGGAAGTAAAAGCTTGGAGGGCTCTGAAAATGCAACATCTGCCCCTTTGCAGCAGCACAGCTCTTCTACCACGTTTATGATTTATACATCTGAACAGAGAGGTTCAGAGGATGCAGAAATCTCTGCTTCACCAAGAGGAACATTTTTAAGCAAACGACTAAGACAACAGCATACGAGAATTCTAATACTGTTATTCATCTTCAAGCAATTACACATGTATACTTAAAAAAAAATACATATTTACATTTGTTCAAATTCTAAGACTCTTACCCTAACCTTCCCTAGAAGGTTCTCACAGTAATTTTATTACAGTATTTTAAATTGCTCTTTACATGTCTGGATCATAAGACTCCTCCTTCCCTTTGCTGTTTCTCCTACATTTTCAAATAGCAATTTCTTTTTGTTTTCAGAAAATACAATCTTGTAGCACAGAATCCTGCAGCTCTTATTGCTCAGTGAATACGCGAAAGGATACTCACTACCAGCATGTTAAAAAAAAATCTGGCTTTCCAGACAGTCTGTCACTCTCTATTAGCTGGAAATGCACTTGAAAAGTTTAACAGATATTTTTCCTTAAGATGAAATTTGATGTCATTGTTTAGATCAGTCTCCTTTTAAAAAGATATTTTGGGCCTATAGGCCCCTCAGAAAAGGCCCAAATTAGAGGTGGCCCAAATAAGTACACACCAGCATATTCCAGTGAAAGATGTCATAGTATTCCAGGAAAAAACAGGACTCCAAGCAACAACTGCTTTCTATGGAAATCTAACTTCTTTCACTTATTTTTGTCTGCATAATCTGAGTTATGCATGTAAGAGAACCATTTGGAAAAGAAATCATAGGATATATTGGAATTAGGCTGCAGAAATGCAGGTGATTTCCGAGCGGGAGGGCCCAGCTCGCTCGGCTGCCCCGATTACGCTCCCGGATGGCGTGTGACCTCCGTCAAACCAAGAAGTTGCTACCAACTGCAGCGTCTCATACAGCTTCCACTGTGATAAATTCCCCAGCTAGAAATTAAATTAACGTTCCTATTTGCTCTTGCATGACTCTGTAATGGCTTTCACCCCTCGCAGAACTTAAATCCACTAATTAACAGAAGTTGATCTCTTCTCAAGTCCAACAGACAAGATTTTTGAATTTTTACACCAGGCAAAGTCCTGCTAATGCCTCCTCATAAATGTGTATGAAAACTGGCTTGCTTTGATAGTTTGTTGACTGCCTGTGACATGTGCCGGGATGCTCAAGCTCCAAGGAGCTTTATAGGAGTGTAAAGGCTTAAATACGCTAGAAATACTGAATACTTCTGAAGTGGCTTGATTTTTTTTGATGCTTAGAAAAAGACAATTAAACATATAACAAAAGCAAGATGCTTCCTCCTATGGACAAAGTGTAGATAGTGATTCATATAAGATTAATTAAAATTATATTAAGCCTTGATTAAATAAAATGTAACCGAAGGACACATTTTTGAGGCTTCTCAAACACTCGTGCTTCTAAAGAACACAAGAGAATAAAAAACAAAATGCATTTAGAGCTAGAAGAGGTGGATGTTGTATGGAGGATACAGAACATCAAAATATCACAATTGTAGAGAACAATCTTAATCAGAATGTTTAGCTCAGATTTTTTTCATATGCATATGAGTGTATCTGTCTTAACTTGTTTAAAGGGAAAGCAATAGTATGTATAATAAGCTTTTAATTCCACTTTGCTATGGAAACAAGGCATGTATGATCCCACACTCCCACTTTCTGCATTCTCTCAAATAATTTTTAACTTGTTGGATGATTTCACCTAATCAAAAGGAGTGCAGAGAAGAAGATAGATGTGGTATCAAAAGCAATTCTCTTCAGATGTTATTAGGAAATTGCTAAGAGGAGGGACTCGGCAAGTGCTCTGAACAGGACAACATGTAGACCCGTGTGCAGGGCCACACAAAGGGCCAAGCCACAGGCCCGATCCCTCTCATCGGGCAGCAGCTGTGGGCAGCAGCAGCACTTGGGGGCTTTTCCAAGCCTCTCCTCAACCATACTGACCTGCTGGGGATCACTGTAGCAGACAAACAGCCTAACTCGGTGCCTTTTTCCTCCCGGCCACCAACAGGCACCCCTCCAGCCTCCCTGTGCCTGAGGGTTGAGATGCTTCAGAAGCAGCTGCACTAGGGCTGCCCCATCCACAAAGGGAGACTTTCCATAACCAAAGACATGATTCCTATCCGGACAGGTGACAGCAAAATGAAATTAAAGCTTTTCCAAAATTGTGTCTGCTTGCTAATCCCCTGGTGAGTTAAGCTACTGTGATGGTAATGAAGTCTTTATCTTGATTAGAAAACGTTTCGTTATTTGGACTAATGAACTACTGAACTACTCGTCCCCACCTATTTGTTTCCTAACTGCACAGAACAGTGTTTAGCCAGGCTTCATCTTCCCCACCAACACCCTGTATACGCACCTAAGGCTGCTATAACAAACCTATGATCCAAGTAAGAGAACTAGGGTTTTTCTTATTTCTAGCAAAAGTCGGATGCTCTTATTCTAACCTTTGTTCACGTTCATACTTCCAGGCATGAAGTGCTACTAAAGCACGTTACACTTGGCATCTCTTATTAGTGAGGCAGAAGGCAATGTAATCTTGTGAGAAGGTGTAATAATGTGGTATTCATTTTGCTTCTGTGGCTGGAAGCCAACTCTATATTAATATTCATTTCCAGTATACAGAGCCACAATATTTCATTTATTTTAAGAATTTACAATTAATTTGGTATGATTCTGTTATCTGCTCCCAATTTCCTTCCCTGTTTCTTTTAGCTGAAAAAGCAACTCCTGTATAGACTTAAAAATAAATAAATAAATAAATTCACAATTGAAGCATCAGAAGATTGCTACTGGCTACTAACAGCAGGAAAAATAGGGACAGAACAAAATGAACTTGAAATATTACAAATGACAATGAAAATTAGCTTTCTGCAAATGGCAAAAATTCAATCTGCAGAAGTTCTCAGCTGACTTCTTCCTTTCCAAACTCAGCAAATAGTCTTTGCAACCTCTGGTTTGCTACAGTAACCAAAACAGAGAAAATAACAGTTTTTCACCTGCTTCACCTGTTTTCTACCACTGCATACTACTAAACTGCAAGTACCGTGGTGAAACCCGGTAAAACCTACCAGCTAGAGGGATTTTAAGCAATAACATAGAAAATCCTTTATTATTTCAAAGCTTCAGAAAATCCATAAAGGGGAAAGCCCATTTCCTACACCTTTGCTTTCATCTAGTGCAATCACTTTTGCAACATAATAACTTATGTATAAAAACAGAGTTAACTATGTAAAATGTGCAAGTCCAGTAAATATCATTTATCGTCCCTAGCTACAGAAAGAGCTGAAAAACATTTCATCTCCCTGCTGTTGGGAGTTAGTTCCATACAAAAATGAAATTCTACTTAAAGACCATAGACATGACAAGTCAAGGGAGCCACCACTACAGCATCTAAAAAAATCAAAAATCACCATCTAACAAGACTGTAGGGGATCTGTAGTGTTCCTTGGGAAGGAAATCTACTTATACTATCCTTGCAAACAGCTTTGAAGGGGATGTGTGTGGGGGGGAATTGTGAAAGCTCTTTATGTGAAACAAGACTTCCCAACGTTCACAAACCTTCAAGGAAGGCTCCTAGCACGCACGCCCCCACGTACACAAGCGAGTAACATATTTATTTCAGCACAGCTTGTCTGTCAGTTCAAAACACACCCAAGTTACCTAGAATAGATACTTAGAGAATTATACCATGAACGTGCAGGTCTTACACAATATTTAAATCTTTAAATTCTGGTCAGAAATTCAGCCTTTTGGAGGGGGAAGGGGGACTAGATTTTTTTGTTTGCATGGGCTTGGGGAAAGGAGGGAGGAAGGAAACCAGTATATTTCCTGAATTATCTCTAAACCTTAGAACCCAAAGAATTTCTATAGTGTAAGGTATGCATCCATTTTAAAAGACAGCAAGGTAACATTACAAAAGCACCACACCAAGAAGCATATATACTACATACCAATTACTGAATAATGTAAGAAGTCATGGCAGTCCTATTTTATTGCCAAACCAGTCATTTCACCTGAAATCTAGTCAACTAAAATGATTACACCCAGAAATGGCCTCAAGTTCTCTATAAATATTTCTAATTAAAAATTAATAAACCATGTCCTGATCATTCCTTCATGCTTCTGTCTCACAATATGAGTTAGAAAGACCACAAGAACAGCTGGGGAACAACTAACTGAATACAGTGCTATTTATAGAGAAAAAGCAGATAAAGAATAGATAATAATTATTTTTGAAAGGTTTCTTTCTTCTTAATTTCTTTAATTTAAGGGATATTTAAAATACTTTATTTAATAGAAGCGAATTATTTTTGCCTTTTTTTTTTTTTTTTATAGAGCAATTTTTTTGGAGTAGGTGCTATTCTTGTATGCAGAGTTTTATTTCCTGAAATTTAGTGTGTACTGTTCCGATCTTAATGAAGTGTTTGCAGTACTATTTTCAGCCAGCCAAATAAGAAATGCAAAACAGATATTTCAACTGCACTTTTTAGTTATTTTATGTCACATTTGACACAGCTATACATTTCTTACGAATGGCTGCACATTGAAAGTGAAAGAAATAAATAGGAAGAGTCCAGAAATATGCTACCTATGGCTAAAAGGTATCAATATAGTTACTCCAGTTGCCGGAATACTGCATTTCAGTTCGAATGTGACATGCAGCATCAAATATATTTTCTTTTTTATTTATTTATTTTTTACTAAAAAGAATTAGAAGCTTGTAATTAAAATCTAGAATGATAGATTCTTCTGGTTTGACACCCTAAAACTTAATCATGGAACACACCTTTTTAAATTAATTGCGCGGATCACACATTTCATCTCTGAAAGTTGAAGTTAAAATATATATATATATACACACACACACACACACATCTTACCTTCTGTACACTGCAGGAAGCCGATAGTGAGCAGAAACCAAAAACTTTGCATTCTGCAACCAGAAGACACCATTATTGATCCCTGTAAGAGTTTTCTTTGTATTCCTTAATGAATCCAGTTATAAAAGCTCAGCATCATCGAAACCAGTGGTCTGCATTATTCATCTTCATACCTGGAGAAACAGAGGATTTGGGAAAGAAAAGAAATAACAATGTCCATCAGTAGCCGAACACCAATAATTTGAAATACCAAATTTCATTTGATAAGAGGACAGAAAATTTTAATTAAACAAATGACAGTGCACCTGCATTATGGCTAGGAATTTGGCAGGTATGTGAGATTCAATCTCTCAGGGTCAACGACTGTTAAACAGGATGCCAAATAGCGATACATGCTAAAGTTGAAACCACAAATGTGACTGAAGTACATGCACTAAGACCCATGCAGACACGCAAGAACAGTTCCAATGAGTTTAAGAAAGACGGGCTTGCAGACAGCGAGGTTTTATGCTAGCTTTTCCCACTCCTCAAAGTGTGTGCTGCAGTAAAATTAAATCTAGGACACGCGGGTGCGTCCTCGCAGCTGACACGAGGCAGAGGCGGAGCGGAGCCGCGCGCGGGGGACGCAGCCGCTCGTGCCACCGCCTGCGGGCTTCTTCCTCCGACCCTCTTCCTCCTCCAACCCTCCGCTCAGGCAAGAAGCGGCAACAGCAGCTTTGACAACCAAAGTGGCTCTTGCTGAGGAAGCCCTGTCTGTGTGACTGCACAGGCCGGGTGTTTCTCCACAATAAACCCCTTCTGAGGAAGGGAGATAAGCGCAACAAATGATGCTCGACGACGGCCCTTGGCTCCTGACAAGATCTGTCTCTGACTGACAAATATTAACTGCTCCTGCAAACTATGTACCAACAAAAGACTTATTAAAGCTATCATTTGCATTTAAGGAATAAAATTACAGCGATAGAGTTTACAGTGACAGCGGAGAGCTCCCGTCAGCTCCTGCCTCGCGCTCTCCCGGCCAGCCGCGTACCTGCCCGCGGGCTCTCCCCGAGCCCTGCGCGAGCTGCAGCAGGTTTCACCTCCGACTGCTAAAGCTCGAGAAGTCAGAGGAAAACGAATGTCAGGATAAGCAAGTTTTAAGTACACAGATGGCTCTATGTACTGCAGAAACGTGCAGCAGCTTCAGAAGAACGGCTCTGAGAACGTGATGCAGCGACGGAGCAGAAGAGCTGTGTTCTGCCTTACGTCTACCTGCTGTTCTCAACCGCCACGAAAGGGACGTGCAGATGAATTTGAAACAGTTGAAATTAACATTATTTTATAAACATATAGGAGTAACTACGCTGCAAGAGAGAGACTGGAAAGATATTTATAGAATATAGGATATTCTATATATAAATCTTGCTGTCATTCTGAGAGGTTCACTTGTGAGTCTTATGAGTACTGTAGCATGTTTAGGACTTGAAATATATAATATATATATATCATTTTGCCAAACATAATTGGAAACAACAAAAAGCATAGTGTCACAGGCAACAAAATTCTACATGTATGCTTTTTTGAGAAGTAGAAAAAATAACTCCTTTTATGCTAATCGATGTTAATATTAGTCAACAGTAAGTTTGTTTCCTGAGCACATGGACAACATCCAGACTGACAGGCATCTTTCATTGACAAAACAGAGACTGGAATTAACAAAAAAATTTACAAAACTGGCTCTCTGGCTCCAAATGAGGGTAAGATGACTGCGGCAGAAAGGGACATAACTACTCAAGTAGGCAGCTTCATTTGGCTCTCCTTTAAGGGCAGTGATGCCACTTCACCGCAGGCATCCTTCTTCGCGATGCAAACTCGCTTGCAATTTCACTTAGAGGAAAACGAAAGAGCCCCCACATCTAAGGCCAACGGAGTTTATTTGTACATTAGAAACAACCTCTTTTCCTCCAATTTGCAGCTGCACACAGCTGCTGTTCGGCCAGGGTGCTCTCATCCCCGCGCACGGCGCTCGCGGGGCACCGGGAGGCAGCCAGCGCGGGCACAGCCCCAGCTGCCTGGGGCAAGGGACGTGCCCGCGGTTTGGCGGCAGGCACTGCTGCTGCTGCAGGGCTGCCCAGCAGCAGGCACCGGGAGATGCCTGCATTGGATCCCTAGATCATTGACAATGGGCTGGGTATGTTTTGCAACTGGAAAAAAAAGTCTAAAAATCTACAAAGAATTCACTGCATGCAGCAGAAATTACAGTTGCTAAAAAGCTCCTGCTGAGTAAAGAAGCAAAAATTGTCACCATGATAGCTAAAAAGAAACCCCTAGAGATAGTTCCGCTAAAAGCTTGGGGAAAGCCTGGGTTCATCTTTCACCTGTAGCACCCAAAGGGAAAAAATCATAAAACTATTCCACAGACACTACGGACTAATCAGCATAATTTCAGTAAGCAATCAGAATAATCCAGGAGAATAGATGAGGAACAATAATGGCTAAAAGTAAAATTAAGGCAGCCTTCTGATTGTTCCCAGTCTGTCCCGAGGATTTTGGCTTCCTGAGACTCAGATTTTGTGACTCTATTTCCATAACATATTGCTGCATAGCTGCACACCCAGATTTTCAGACATCTTGCTTCACCTTCAAGTTCACAGTAACCTTTAGCAACCGTAATCTTGTTGCTTGTTTTTTTGGGGACAGGGAGGAGTTTTAGAAAAAAATAAAAAAATACATACACACAGAGAGAGGAAGAGAGAGATTGAGAGTGAACGTGCGTGAGAACGCACACATTTCTTGGGATAGCTAACATCTCTCTAGGAAAAAAACTACCAAACTTGCAACATTTTTCCCCCTTAATAAAGTAAGGCTTGCTGATCTTGTGAACTGTCTTACTTTATCCATTCTAATGACAAAACACAGTTTCTGAAAGATTATTGATGTTTTTGATACCAAAACCAGAAACTATTCAATTAATGATAAATGCAAAATGTACTTAGGTTAAATATAAGTACTTTGTGCAATATATTGTTTTCTCTATATTGCCGCAGCCTACAGACGTAGGATTCAATGCAGCCTACTGCAAATTAATTAGATTAATAAAAATAACATAACAACGTTCTACTGTGTTATGAGTAACACATGTTTTTTTTAAAAAAAAACGTGTTTGAAAATTGATGCAATAGGTTTGGGGTTTAATTGTTTTCTCCCCAACAGCACAAATTAAGAGCTTTTCAGCGAAGAACTATTCAAGCAACCTCCACACTTCATGTACCTCCAAATAAAAGAGCACGACAGCTCTGAACCAACTGCTCACTAGCATAACAAGATTAACCCCGAGACGTTGTCCAGACCTGGGCTGGAGCCAGGGAACCCTTTGGCTGTAGACATGAGACGTTGCCATCTCTCCTGCCTTCCCCACCATGCAGCTGCATCAGAGATACGGAGACAGTCGTTGCAATCTCGCAACGACGACAAAATCCCAATCCAAACAGCAGTGCCGGCTAAAGCCATATTAAGTTACTTCTCTGTAAACAGAAAAAGGAGATGATGGCAAGAGACTGCCCTGCACAAATGCTTTATTTCCCCTCAGACCTCAGTAAACCTTTCCACAGCGTCCCATGGTGCTTAGGCTGTAGGTGGGACAGGGAGAACCTCCCTGGAGCCCAGAGGGGCTGCTTGAATTTCAGAGTGCAGTAAAAGCTGCCCAGAAAACTCCCGTTGTAACTTAAACTCCTGCCTCTGAGCCATGCTGTGGTCTCCAGCAGAGAAAAAGCTGCTGGAAACCAGGCGCTTCACCTGGCTAAGCCTCTGTGCTCACGTGCTGCTAAAGGGACAAGATCGGCCGATACGACGGCTGCTCCCGTGGCTGAACAACCTGCTCAACCCTCCCAGGGTTTTGTTTTCGACAGCCAAACCAGGGCCCTGAGAGCTTCATAACATCAGAAGTAGCATGTCCAAGGTCCAAGAGCCATCTCTTCCCTCAGAGCCCATCCAGCTTTTCAGTCAATTAAAAACAAGCAGAAAGCACAGGTTTTCTTTTTTTTTTTTTTTTCCCCCTTCCTTCCTTTTTTTCCCAACCCCCCCCCCCCCTTTTTTTTTTTTTTTTTTTTTTTTTAAATCTGGGCAAGAATGTTTGTCGCTTTCTAAAAGTCTTCCTCCTACTAATGCTGATGTATTTTACAACACAGCACTTATTTCCCAAATCATCCTAGAAACAGCAGAAAGCACTTGCAACCTTAGCTAGACTTTAACATCTCTATTACACAAATAAAAGCAACGCCAGCTTCACAGGCCGGAGCAGTGCGGCACAGAGATGTAAAGAATATTGGTCGTAATTGCATACCCAGTACGCTCTGATGGAGCTAGCAGAACCCTGGCAATCTTCCTTATAAATCCTACATGACCTGCCTTGCCATACATGCAGCACCCCCACTGCCTTTCATAACCCGGTTTATGAAACTAAGTAATTCTGTAATATATCTGAGATGCTCTGCAGAGGAAAGGAGGGGGAAGAGTCGGCAAGGGTGAGCAGATACATATTCATACAATATAAAAGGCTACTTAGTCTCCAGAGAAATCATGTGTCCACGTGCCTTCCCATCATGAGCCTTTCCCAGTAAAAAAAAAATAAAAATAAAAAGGAGACAGCTACACTTCCTATGATCAATAAACATACAAAATTCAATTAATGCAGCATGAATAGTAAAAGCTTCTAATCCGCACCGGTAAAATCTCAGAATGAGACTTAGTATCATCTATGATCTGAGATACACAGATCTACATGTCTGCAATGAGAGCACCAGGTCTAGTTTTCAACATTTACTTTTATCTTTAGATGCAACCAGTGAGTTATTTCTAAATCCTGAATGATTATTCACAAATTGATTAACATTAATAATCTTCCATTAGTGCTACAGCACCAGCCTGTATAAAGTCTTCAGAGTTATAAGACCTTACCGAAAAACTGAAGACGAGCAAGACAGCTGCTGTTTAGCAGGCATCTTTCAACTACTTCTGGTAAACAATCAATGCCTAATCTGTCTCAATTAAACAAGTTGCCCACTGCAAGAAGAAAGGAAAGGCTAAATCTGCTCTATCTAAAACTGGTTAACAAAGACTTACGTTCCATTAAAAGCAATCCAATACTAAAAGCATACCCCAGAGTATTATCTTCAATTCTGCATTCAACAGTCCCCATTAATTAACATCTTGAACATTGGATTACTAACCCAAATCACCTCTTTCCAAATGGTGCAGAAGGACTGGAGTAGCCGGGAAGTAAGTAACACAATAAGATGATGACGTGACCAAGGTCATCCAATCTTGCTGCCCAATAAAAGTGTGATTTCTATGCATTCATCTGCTTTCTGCTCTGAAGTGACACATCAATGCTTTAGCAAGCTTGAAACAGCATGGGATACATGCGTACCTAAATTTTGAATAATCACAAAAATGTGCCCCCCTGCTCTGGATTCCTGCTCATCAGTCGGGTGGATTATTCAAAACGCAAGGGCTACCTAGCGAAGACATGACATTAAACAGCGTAGCGACACTGTTTTAACAGCGTAGCATTACAATTTAGTCCATGAGCACACAGCAGCTCAGTGGTCTATCTCAATCATTCACAGAGAAAATAAATAGGCTATCACAGAAAAAGATGGAGATTTTCATCCCTCGCGCGCGCTGCGATGCAGCTCGGCCTCCTCCAGCTCCGCGCCCGACGGGCCAGCTCAGCCCCTTCTCGTTAGCACAGGGTAGAGCTGGGACGCTCTGGGGAGCTCTCATTCAGTAAGTCCAGAGCAAACCCCTGCTCACAAGAATAAGGACAGGCATGCTCCTTCTGCCAAGCCTGAATTCCTCCCTATTGCCTTTGCTAAATGCTCCAAAAAGGAAACTCCTTGCTCTTGAATGAAGGAGGGGTTGGTAGGGGTGTCACTCCTTACTCTTCACACATTTCCTCCTTTTCACTGAGCTTGACAGTTCCACCACAAACGGGTACAACAACTCTAAGAGCGAAGGCAAAACCTTCCTAGTGCTTCTGCCCTCTGTGCTGCCAAACCCCTCAGTCTCTTAATGATAAATCCCTGGTACCCAAAGCGTGAAGAAGGGGCAGCGACGCCGCAAGGCGATTGCAGGCGCTAGCAGCCCCTTGCTGGGTGCGTTGCGCGTGCCGAGCGTGCCGCAAGCTGAGGCCGGCTGCCGCACTCTGCACCACCCGGCAGGCAAACAGCTCTCGTTCCCAAGCCTACCTGGGAAAGGTTTTATGAACATCAAAAATAAACAAGTAATGAATAGCTATAAAACGCACACACACGCGCAACCACACGACAAAGTGAAAGAAGCAATCTCAGAGCTGAAGAAAATTCAAGAGCTTTTCAGGCTTCTCACAAAAAAGAAATCCTCAAAATAATCTATTTATATTAATAGGTATCATTGCTTTTCCCCTTGAAAAGCCACAAGACAAGCACCGACCAAAGACACTGCAGTCTTGCACGACAGCAAACTCTCTGCTGACAGCCTTGACAGGGCTTTGCAGAGGCCCGTGTTTCTCAAAGCTCTTATGCCACTTAGTGGATTTCTTCCCCCCACCCTTTGCCCCCAAATCCAGTGTTTTTCACAGCAGAGAGTTCGTTTGAAGTGGCAGTAGGCTGAGAAACAAAACAAGCAGAGAGAAAAGTCCTCAGGCAAGCCCAGACCCCCAGGCAGGGCTATCGTGTGGCGTTTTCTCTGGCCAACTGCGCGGATTTTAATGCGCCCGATAAGCTTTACGACCTTTCGCCACTCGGCGTAATTCACGACGGGGCTGTGACAGCACTCGCTTCAAATCATCGCCCTTTCTATCCGTTATATTTAGCATCAGGCTCTGCACAAATGAACCTCCTCCAGGTCTGAGAATAAGCTTGCATGGGCAGCAAAGTCCATTTTGATTATTTTTAAAATTTCTACAGAAAGCCACCAAAGTTACCAGAAAATTAAAAAAAAAAAAAAAAAGACCCAAGAATACTTCCAGTTTAATCAGAGAAAGCCTGCACATATGTATACACATGATGAACTAGGCATAATTTGCAGCATACCCTACACTTAAGGAGGAATATTCTTCTCATGTTAATATCTGCGAGATCCTGGTCTGATCATAGTGCCGTGAAATATGAAACAAAATCAATGGTGGCACAGAAGATGTAATCTCTGCTGTGTTTGGCTCGCTGCACTGAATCCTTTGACTCATAAATCACTGTTACTAGCCACCCAGTGAATCAATATTCAGATTCCCCCTTGGTCTATACATACGACCACTAAATGAAATAATAATGACCAAAATCTGTCATAGATTAGGTTATCAATATTACCAAAAGGATTTCTTGGGAGCAATGAGGTAATCTAGGGTAAAATATATCAGATGATCTTGCAAAGAAATGTGAAAAAGCTGTGACTAAATATAGAGACAGAAAGAGAAAGGAATTTTCAAATTCCCTTTCCTCCATTGTACCCTCAAGCATTAGAATTTACTACAGCAACACAATAAACCATGTTTTAATGCAGACCATTTTAATAACATACACTTTTAATTATATTCTGAAACCTATTGTACTTTGACATTTTTCTTTTTCTTATTTCAAATAAGCTCTCCTTAAGTTATTGCTGTTTTTTTTTCTTTTTTTCCCCTTGAGCATGATCAGCATTACTAACAGGTCCTACCGAGAGGGGAAATGCTCTAACCTACGCAAATCACTGAAGGTAGCTGATCACCTCTTTGCCGAGGAACACTGTGCACTCACATTCCCATATTCACCCCATATTCAGTCATGCCATAGTGGAGTCATAGCGTTATCAAAATTTCTAATTATGAGAGCACAAGAGGGAAAGAAATGGTGGAAACACTTAGCCTTGAATAGAACAACCAATCCAGACAGGTCTTCCAGCTACCTTTGGAGTCCACAGAGGACTCTACAGGCAGCAACTTCCCTGAATTTAAACAACCTTTCAGACTTCTGCCTGTGTATTTACTGGGGGAAATGGAGCACGCATTGACAGAAGACATCTTTCAGGTTCACCAATTCATATTCCAGTAGCTTAAAACTAAATATATATATTTGTATGTGTGTGTGTATATATATGTGTATATATATATATATTAAATCAAACTTTCCTCACAACTGACTTTTCTCACATACACAGTTGGAAGAGTCAGAAGCTATACACGATATTACTGTATAGACAGCCTTAACTCTTCCTTGTGCATACAAACAAACCTATAACCTAATGACATACCTATTTCTCACATATATACTGCTAAGGTGCAAAACACATGCAGTAGATGTGGCAAATAAATCCTCAGTATCTTCTCCCATGGGGCCAGATTCTGCCAAGAAAAGCAGAATCCATTTCCATTACCCAAAGGTCAGCTCTACAAAGACCTGAGTTGCTTATGTATCTAATGGCACAATCATAGCCAAAAATATTTTCCAAACACTTTTTATGTTACATTTAAACTCTACTAATTACGATGTCAATTTGATTTTAAAAATATTCTTGTAGAAAGGCCAAGTCAAAAAACTACAATGCGTAATTTTTGAGATGTTACAAGCAGAGAGAGCTAAAAACTCTAAATAGTAAACTCCAAATAGTAATTCAGCAGAAAGACTCCCATTACTTGAATGCACCACTTTTCAAAATGTCACCTCTCAGCACCTCACATCGCATTTTCTCTTCCCAGTGAGGCGGGAGAAACAAGGCAAGTATTTTTGGGAAGACAAAAGGCCTTTCCTTACTCCATGAAAGAGGAAGGCAAAGCGATACCTTCTCACTGTTGAACAAAATGGAAGATGAAGTCTTAAGCACTGCCACAGCAGTAAAAATTAATTTATAAATTACATTCATTTAATAAATTAAGATAAGGTGGGGGGGGTGGAAGGAAAATGATCTCTAAATAATACAGTAACTGAAGATATCACATTTTCCATACACTTTATTTTTTTTTAATCCACACAGAATAATACTTGAATTGTTGCAATGTTAGTTTTCATCTATACTTCCCACGTAAAAAACAAGTTATACTATCAGTTTGAGATCTTTTTAATTCTGACACATTTATTTGCAACAATATATCCTCCGTAGTTCTGTGGTTTCATACAACAGAGCCAGGCCTCTACAACACGCATTTAAAATTTCTTTTTAAATAATGTAACTTTTAGTAGCTCAATTCCACTGACTCCCTACTTCGGAAAAAAACATCCTTTGTTTAGTTTCCTTTTGCATGCTTTATTTAGCCTTTCCACCATGATTACAAATACCTATGGCTTTCATTTTGTATTCTTTTAAGAAAAAATAGAGAGAACTGTTCTTATAAAGATGGATTTATTACTCTCCGTATTTTCTGTTGCAGTTCAGGATCCACACTGCACCAAAAAGGAGTCTACATTTGTCTATCAACAATATTTATAAGTGAACCAAGCGGAAAGATTACAAAATTTTAATAAGAACATTATATTATGGTAGCAATAATCTAGGTGTTTTACCGGGAAGTGAAGTGGATTACCGTAAATGAAATTTTAAATGTCCTTTCCAGTTTATAGATAACACAAAATGACTCTTTTCATGTCTCCAGCGATAAGGATACAAGTGCCACACATTTAAATAGTGCCTTCACCCTATCCAACCCTGCTCATGAATTAATAATTCAGTGACATTAATACAAGAAGATAAATGATAAAGAGGTTACAGCACAAGGGCCAACAGTACACATATACTTCTTTTAGAACAGCTAATACCTCTCTGCCAATTACAGTTAGAACTTTTTAACAGTTTTCAATGGCATTTTTACAATCTAAATAGCAGCTTATGCACACACAATTTCACACAACTCAAGCTTAATAAATCTCCTGCTGCTACCAAACAATCATTCTAGGGGATTAAAGTGCAACATCTGCTAACATTAATAAGCATTTTACATAGCAATATGTATAAAAGCAGTTGCTATCGGTCTTCTGAAAAAGCTTCTCAACTGCTTTGGCATAAATTATACCTTCATCATGCAACTGATAACTTTAGATTATGGCAATAATAAAGTAGCTACATTGCTGTACAGAGGCGGGGGAAAGAAAAACAAAACTATATTAACTTAAATCATCATTTGTGGTAGAACAATTTTTAAAATGCTTAAATAAACAAAATGCATGTATGTAAAGAATCTTAGGTAAGAACCTGGTGAAGTCCCACAATTTAAATATTAAAACTGAATATGCCAATCTGTTTCCAAGAGTGCATTTCTCTGCTAATACTTGTTATAACTTTTTAATAAGTGTTGGACCTTTTTATTCCTGTATTTATACCAAAGCAGAAACTACTGTGAAAGAGTGCGTGCCTTGCTAAGGCACAAGATGAGAACCAAAGGTTATATTTAATTTAGATTCCAGAATATATTTTTAGGCCAAATTTGGCAAATAACCGCGCTTTGGAATCAAGAGAGGCAACATCAGCTTGAGCCAAGAACACAGTTGGCAAATGCGGCACAAACTTGTACGCACAGCCCTGCCAAGGAAACTCAACCCCTGCAGCTCAGCTGGGGACACACGAGTCCCCGAGCCCGCCAACCGCGCGTCATTGCAGAGCGAACAAAACCAGGAGTCACATTCCAGCTGGTATCATCATTTTATAGCCCAGTACTTTTCAAAAAGCTCAAAAAATAAATGATTGGTAAAGTGTTTCACGTTCTTGCCTCATAAGCCTGTGGATTTTTTCGGCAACTGAAAAGAAATAGCGGTCAAGTTTGCAAGAACAGGTATTACAACACTTACTAGACCTTTGCAGAACATCTCCAAGGTAATACTGCTGTGTGGATAAATCAACAAGCTCATTTGTTTCTTTCATGCAAAATTAATTTTTATTAAAAATATCCAGAGAGAAAAAATGGATAAAATAACTAAGCAGGTAATATTGAACATGCTTTTCTTTTTTTTCTTTTTTTTTTCTCCTTTGGCTTAATTAGGAATTAATCTCTCCAGATTTATTCATGATGAATTACTTAAACAGGATTGTTTTAACATTATTTTTTAAGTCAAAACATTGCTTTAAAAATGAGTATTATTGTATTCTCCTGACATTGCCTTCATTTCTATTTGACATATTATAAAAGAGCTGGAAAAAAATATCAAAGAAATAAGATAATAAAAGATTCCCGCAATGCTGGTGTTCAACAACTAACACTCAGGTCAAACCGATTGACTCTATCAGATTTTAAGCTACCTGTGGCTAAAGCCACTTTAGCCAAGGGTGGGGGGGGCGGGAAAGAGACAGAAAACAAAAATCTTAAAATGTAAATACAGTTAGCATCAACCTTTTTCTCCAATTACTCGTGGTTGCTTTAGGCTGAAGTCTGCACCTACAATTCCCATCTGTATTTCACAAATAAGAAATCACAATCCCTTTGTGCTTCCTCGAGCGATATAACCAAAACGTCGCAGTGTCACAGTTTGTTTTCTGGTGATTTTTTGTTTGTTTGCTTGCTTTCTAATATGGTTTGAATTTAAAATTATCATTGCAAAATAAAAAGTTATTGTGCGTGCTGTCCATAAAAATACAATATAAAGCTGTGAAATTTTTACTCATCTCTTAAGGAGCAGTAAAACATCCTGGTCCATGACTTGCTTTTGAGGCTATTCTTCTGCACCTTGCATTCGTATCTCTCCCATCACACACACACACACATTACACACATATATCCATACACTCGCTGCTATGTGCCAGCCCTACATACGATTGAAAATTTCCTGCTGCTGCAGTAGTCTCATGGTCATTTGGAATCCAGGTCACAATGTTAAACAGCTACTCAGATTAACATTTGCAATTAAATCTATTTTAACACAGGAATCAAACATTGTGGAGAGGAAATCTAGGCAACTCTTTTGCTCAAAGATGACTGAATATTAAATATGAAATTTAACAGGTTTTAATCTTAGCAGTTTGTAAACAGCGTAATAGACACGTCTGCCCTAATTCAGTAGGATGCCATCCTCACATAATACTTATCAGCCCGAGCACAAAAAACCCTCTTCTGGCATTTCACTAAATCTCCAGGCCCCACAGCAAGAATGGGCAAATTTAGATTTTATTAATACCTTAAATCAAACTCAGCTTTATGTACGGCAATTTACAAATCATCTTCTCTTGTGATAGCAAAGAACAGAGCAGCAACTTATTCACATTCTTACAGACACTTGGAACGGAAGATGGTCTCACCTTTTGCTTTGAGCTGCTACTGGCGAGAGAAAAAAAAAAATGTCTTTGAAATCCAGCAAACTTATTTTCACAAAAGCAGTTTTAAGCCTCCAGCCAGCACAGCACCAGAGCAGAGCGGCTGAGCACTCAGGGGACAGGAATGACACTTAAGGGAAGTGGCTCCCGCTCAGGAAAACGGCTGCCGCTTCACCCGCTTCCCATGGATCAATCGAAGAAACTCTGCATTTAATCTAACGCACTGGATATCACAATTCACCCAAAAATGCAAACTGCAAACGTGAACAACACGTCAACCAGCCACCTTCCTTTGACTGGTGCTCTATGTACTGCAATGTTTGCAGCTGCTAAGGGCAAGAAAACCCGTGCACCAGGCTGAGCAGCCCGCAGCCCCACACCGCAACCATGAGCTCAGAAACGCCTGGGCAGGCCGAGTTCCCCACGTGGACACCTACTCACTGGCAAGGAGCCAAGGTGGCACCACGGTGGAGCTGGAGACAGCATTGCCCAGCCAGCTCCAAGGCGCAGCAGGCAAGGACGCAGCACGGCAAAGCCACGGACAACGCGGAGAGAGAGCTGGTAAACCCAGTACAGAAACCTGGAATGTAATTTTGTCTCCTCCAAGGGGAGGGTCACTCTGCAAAGTCAGAGTCAGTCACCACATTCCTGCAACCCAACACACAAGACCTGCCTTCTCCAAGCTACACTGGCCACAACTTTGTAATCCAGATGAAAAGTCCACCAATGCACAGCAGAAGTCACACACTTGCTTGAGGGGAGGGGGGAAAAAAAAAAAAAAAAAAAGGTGTAATAAACGTATGGAAAAGAGAAGGATGGTATTGGCACCACACATTACTAAAGACCCACACAAACACGCAGCAAGATGCATGTGCAGCAGTGCAATTATGCAGAAATCCTGGCTGCTCAGCAAGCAGTCGCATCCATAAATGGCTGATGATGTTAGAGTGCCAAAGCCCATCTCTTGCAGATCCTGGGTAATTTTTATTTATTTATTTAAGAATCAAGTCCATACGAGGTCATGATAGTAATAAACGCGTGGTTATTTATGGGTCACTACTGGAGGAGCCGAGATGCTATTCCTGGAAAAACAGAAAGAAGGACGAAGGAGGACTAGCACATAAGCAAGTTCAAATAAAGTTTAGAAAGGCCCATCCCTTCCCAGATGCAAGAAGGAACAGAGCCGTGCATGACAAAACACTTCACCTGACATTGTCTATATTAACAAAACACTAGTTCCTCCATTTTATTTTAATATGACTTCAGTCCAAATGAGATTTGATCTTTTTGATCTAAAAATAGTACTTCTACAGATAGCCTAAAAATAAAGGCATCTAAACCAAGATTAAATACGGTGCCCGTACATGGCAGCTTTCAACAGGCACGGCATAACCTCCCCACAGCCAGATATTCCACCACAATAATTTCTAGCAAACATACTCAAAAGTGATTTCATTTTTACTGTGCTATTTTAGGATGTTTATGCATGCTAACTCCTCCCACACACACAGTATTGTTATTTACTAACTAGAATATCTATATATTTATTCTAGCTCGCTGAGAACGGAACAAAGCACTAACCAAAGGTTCCTTTGCTGTCAGCAACCTTAACATCTGCTATCCTGGACAAGAATCTCTTACCCTTACCTACCTCACAATCTCTTCACAGGAAGACTGGCACCTTATATTTTTAAATGAAAAAGCAGTGTATTAATAGTAACTGAGACAGAGCGGGTACCAGCATTCCTATACAACCATGGGCAGACAAGTCATAGGCTATTGTTCAACTCCGGCTATTGCTGCATTCATTTTATAAAAATATTTATAAGAGTCTCTACAAATGACTTAGGAAAACTAAGAATAAATACATATATATACACGTCTTTTTCCCTCTCTCCAAACAGTGAAGTATATTTACTAAATGTTGCATTTCTCTCTGGGAAGATATTTGTCTTGCAATGACCATCAACAATTCAAGCTTCCAAACAGCAGGTATTGTGCTTATTTTAATACCCATAAAACATCAACTTCTTAAAAGTCTGGGCTTATACAAAAAATTCTACACTTTCTGTTTTGAGATATAATTACAATTTTTTTTTTTAATGTTGCTCTTCTTCATTTCCCGGGATATCACTCATTAAAATGAGGTTGACAAGGCTGTGGCAGGGCAGGAAAAATAACACTGTCCTTTCAAAGGACCAAAACATCAATAAATCAAGGTGATTGGGAACTGCTATTCAACAGGACGATTAATTTTTTAAGAAGGTAGAGCGGAACGTACCAAGCGCTGCAGAACAGAGTAAGCGCTGGGTAAAGCTGACTGTCAACGAGCCCGTCTGAGAACAGCTTATTAAAAAAACAAAATGAACTAGCAAGCGAAAATTAAAGATGCAAAATACAATTACCCACTCAGGTGGCTCCGATCCCTGCACATCTGTGAAACCGAGCGGCTGAAATGGACACAGCTCCTCTAGCTGGAGATGCTCCCGCAAACTTCCCGGCATTTCCGGGCATCGCTGCCCAGCGAGCCTGGCCCAAGGCGAGGCGGAGCGGCCATTCCCCGGAAGACAGGTAAGGAAGTCACCGTTTCCCACAAAGCACAGGAAAAACCTTTCTGTTCATTAGTCCTCTTATGGTTTCCAGGGAGCTGCATTTCCATTAAGTCGTTATGAAGGTTCCCACATGAAAATGCAACTCTGACATAATTACATTCTTTCAAGTTACTTTTCCTCCCACTTGCTCCGTATCTCAGGTAATAGGAAAATATTGACAAAAATAAGAGGGAAGGGGGTCATAACATAGCCATGGCCTGAAACAACAACCCACAAAACCACCAATCACTTTATAACCTCCTCCTTACAAAAAAAAAAAAAAAAAAAAAACCACACACACACTCTTAGTTTCTACTGGACAGACTGAGATCTCTATGAGCTAAAACACTCTTTAATTTATAGCCTAAGGGTTCTTCCATGTTTAAAAGGAAGCATGTAAAGAAATACAATGTCTTTCTCAACGTGTCTGTTCTTTGAAATGTCTTCATTAAAATGGAGATTTTGACTTTTTGGACTGTGAATAACAGAAAAAGGATGAACTCCCATCCCAAGGATCTTCATCTGCAGACAGTTCACACAAAACTCCAGTGTTTCTTCTCACACTGATTCTTTTTTTTAATATTGCAGACAACTTTTTGAGTGGAAAGGGCAGATGGGAAGACCTCCAGTTCATGCCCATTAGCTAAATCAGTACTAATTACACCTTTGTTTCATTATGAAGCAGCTGAAAGAATCCAGCCATGAATTCACGTCTGCAGTATAAAAGGAATCATGTTTCCCCATATGCAAGGAGCTGCCATGATAGCAACAACCACTTAATACAGGATGCTAATAAATAAATACCAGACAATGGCACTAGAAAGATCCAAATCACAAGTCTACAAAAAAAGCAGCACACTTCCTTCCCCACCCCGCACTCCCCTTTTGCATCAAAACATCTTGTATATGCCCATGTTCTGCATTTTTCTGCTAAATTGTGGTCAGAAGACCGCTTTCTCAATAGAGGGCAGACATGATGGGAAAGACGTGTGGTTGAGGAACCACCTCTTTACACTATGTGGGAACAAAAAATAAAATTCTAAGAAGTATATATTTGCTTAGCCCACAGCAGCTGGTAGTATTCTGGATGAGACTAAGTTGTCCTTTAGGTAGCTTAAGCTCCAGTTGTACCTAAATGTTTAGCAGATGCTGATAGTATCTCTCGACTGCACAAACTTCCTTACGATAGCACTGAAACCTCACTTTCTGTCCTCAAGCCAAATATACAACAAAACTTCCTAATATTCTATTTTTTTCCTCCGTAAATCCTTACAGATTAGTTTTAATGGTTTGTTATTGTTGCAGTTTTATTTATTGGTTATATTTTTCAATACAAACATAAATGATTTATTGTCTGTCTACCTTCCAGCAGCCCTACTATAAAATTTTCATTTATTTCAGACGTTTCTTCAGTTACCATAGATAGAGCAGTTACCATTGATAGAGATTATATTTTTAATATATAGAACTACACTGAACAAAAAGATATTCTCTAGATAGAAATATTCAATTTCATATATCCAGTAAAAAAATGTACCTCTGAAAAATAGGCAAGAACTATAAAATTTATTGTTTTCCCAATCTTGGCCAACTAACACATCCAAAAAACAAATATTGAAGATGGATTTAAAAAAAAAAAAGGAAAAAAAGAAAAAGAAAAAAAAGGAAAAAAGTTAAATTTAATTAAAACATGCCAAACCGCTAAAAGATAAGGCAATATAAACTAGTTTATTTCACTGTAAGGCATTATCATCTATATAAACTCCGCTTGTCTATACATTCACAAGCTGTTTGAAAACTGCTTCCTAAGCAATGCTACTGTCGAAATACTGCTGCAACTATCACTACAATCGGAAATAACAACCTTAGCCATAATGACCTGAAAATACCCTGATGTACAGTAGAGGTACTTGAATTCTGTACAGGTGAACGAATTATAACACCCAATTTCATAGCCAGGGTATTTCAAAGGCTAGATTGTTTTAAGGCGCTCTGGCAAAATTTTCTGTCACAAGCCAAGAACTGCTGATTAGTTGCATGACATTTGCCAAACACAAAAGCTTCACAATGTCATAAGATTGCTGCTCCAGAGATATAAATAGAGAGAAAAAAAAAAAAAAAAAAAGAGAAAAAAGAGAAAAAAAGAGAGAGAAGGAGGAAAAAAGACAGACTTACCCCTTTTCAGGGTTAGCCGTCCACACTCAGTTAAGTATGACTTAGTGTGGCTTCATTTATAACGCACACTACAAGTAAGATGACTACAGCATGGATTTGTGCTTTGATTTACTGTCTTGCAAACAGAGGAGCACTAATTTTGAGAAGCCATTCATTTTGGATTTCTACAAAAAAGTTCATCTTTTATGCTTACATATGAATATTTCAAAAATGTTTCAGGAGAGCAGGTAAGGATGACAATTTAATCAGAACACTTCTGCACATATTTTTCTTTTTGCAAATACATAAAGATTGTCTTTTAAACAAATATATCATTGAAACAGTTTCCTAACCTGCAACACAAATTGACTGCAACCTATTATAATTATTTTTAATTTCTTAAATTACTTTTAAAAAAATCTTTAAAGACTCAAACTGGCTTTAATTTTTACAGAATAAAATTTAAAATGGCTAAAAATTCAAAGCACTTGCTGCTTCTTTGTACATATAAGCCAAGGACTGTCCTCCACAATGCAGTCACAGTTCATGCTCTTGAATTGGTTGGAGCTCCACATTCACGAGGGCAAGAGGGGGGTACATTCATCCTTTTATGTTTTCCTTTTACATACAAACAAAAGAGACAATCGCTTTCCACAGATCAAAATGAATGAAATGTGAAGGCAAGCTAAGAACCTACTGGCATTTTTCTAAAGCAAAAAGTGTTATTCTTCAGGTCATAATTCTTATTTTGAATACAAGATCAAATAAGACAAAAGCTCCACAACCTTGCTCTAGTTGTACAAAAAGATGACGCTCTAGACATAAAAATGCAATAAAAAAATTCAGACCTTACCTGACTACTACAAAAATTTTGAACATTTTGAACGCTAAGTTTAAAACATTTGCGAGTGCCCACTTATCTTCCAATAATCCACTGGAAGACATTTATGACTGTGCAACATTGCTTTCAATCAACGTATTTTTTAAAAAGCAGAATATTTTATGACCAAAAAAAAAGCATTTTTCCTTTGGTTTCTTGTAATCAATAACAATTTAAAACAGATGGATACAGGCTCTTTCTACATAAGGTTCTATACACAAAATTAATCCCAAACATTTAGGAAGTGCTATGTCTCACAATTTTATCTAATACTATACGTGCATGTGCAGAATATGTGGAACATATTGGAAGGTTCTTCCACAATGAGAACTGCTATCTATACATTTTCTAAATTTGGAAAGACCTAATTATTTCATCACTGTGTTTCAGTACATCAGGGAAAGAAAGATATTTTGGTTATTTAATTACTCATTGTTCCAAAATGTATTGAATTATACTCCAGGCTACTGTCTTAATCTGTGGATATTTAGTCACCCTTAGCCATTGAGACCGCTGTTATAGTTAATGCAGTTATTCATAAATGACTGTATTACCTAATGTATTTTGTTCAATAAATCCACATAAGTATCTTTTATTGATTAAGGCTAATTAGCTTTAATAAGACTGGCCGGTACTTTTTTTTTTTTTTTTTTTTTTTTTTGAAAAAAACAGATGGGAATTTTGAAGAATTAAGGAACAGCTTGAATGTCACTTATGCGAAAACTGTACGAATATGACATTGTCATTTTGTTACTTGAATTCATTTTTAAAGGACATAAATTACTTAACATAATAAAGTGATAGTCCTAATGAAACAGAGACCGTGTATAGCTAAAACAAAGTTACGTGATTTAATTCAAGTAGGCTCTTCCAATCCCTCAGAGTTAAAGTTAGAGATAACGCCTTGATTTCCACATTGTACAGAAATCTCCACTGAGTTGAATTTCTGAATAATCCTCACCTCACTGCAGGGGGAACCCACACACTGTAAAGAAAGATTATGTTCGCTGCCTCTTCGTAATTCCTCAACAGGATTAAATTAAGAAACCCCCTCTTTCTTCATCATAACTAATTTTTCAATATTCCCACACACACACACACACACAAAAAAAAAAAAGATGATACAACTTTTCAACTCCCAACACCTATCAAAGTCTCTATAAAGGACATAATTTATGTATTTTCTGTAAGTCTTACCATTATAATCCTATTGGAGTGTAATTGCTGTGGCTAATATTCTTACCCTGTTATGAAAATGCTCAACATAAACGTGGCACTGAGTTGTTAAGATAATACACGATCATGCTGTGAGAGGGTAATACCTATACAATAGCCCTTGCCAATACCATAAATCTCTTTATTAGACAACAACCTATTACAGGAGATCTACTTAACTGTTTCCCTACTTAGAGGGCCATTTGGTGTTACAATAACAAGCTGACTTTTCACATTAGAAAGGATTAGCCAGTATAAATAATAAATCGGCACCAATGTGGTGCTGTTTTAGACACCTAAATCTTTCCTGGTGGTTAAAACAGGAATCTGAACTAAAACTCTGAGACCGTGTTAGGCTGAACATGTATGTTAAATTTAGGTCTCTGTAACAAACTAACAGAAAAATCAAATCTAAACTGGTATCTGTGGTGGATTTATTATAACAAAATGTTATTGAGATCTGTTACGATTTTATCAAATGTGCACGCAAAATGCTTTATTTCCTAACAATATCAGAGCAAGTTACCTCTAAACTTAAAACAAACCTATTGCCACCACTTAACAGAGTCCAATCGTGAAGAATATATTTAAACAGTATTTCCTACGCTTCTTGCTTAGGAAGCTTACTATATTATAAATGACGTATTTTTTAAACTTAAAAGGTCTTAACTTTTAACATACACTTTCACCATATAGAGAATTGAAATATAAATGATCGAATATGAAATACACTAGATCATTCAGTGTAGTGGATTAAAGAAACATCTCTATTTGAAATAAGTATTTTGGGTTCTTCAATGTAGTACTTAAATTTTAAGCTAGAAATAAACTTATTTCTGATATTCTCAATTCCTTCTTGGTTAGTATATTCCTTAAAAGGTTAAGGCAGAAATCCTTAACACCAATTGTCTATTTAAGTACTGCTCTACAAATCCATCAGTTATATTAGGATGAAACCATTCATCTTTTTACATCTCAGAATACAAAACAAAAAGCAAAATTAACAGTTAACATTGCATCTGCAATCAGCTTGATTATAAAGCATAATCCTGCTGCGGTAAATAGAGAGGACTTACCTACTGCTTTTTGGCAAGCACACTACACAGCACGAGATGCACTGGAGACCTTAAAGTCCTGTGTTGTCTCTCTCATGCTGACAGGACATTTTTAGAATCACAGAAGACAGTCGATGCAAGTAAAATTTGCTTCTCATTATGCCAAATATCAACACTGTTCTCTTGTATCTTGACATCTCTTTTTTTTTTGCTCATTTCTTTTTAAGCTTACAATAAAAAAAGGCATATCTTGTGGGGCGAGGTAGAGAAAAAAAAAAGCTTCTAAAATATCAACTTTTGCTTACTGATTTTGTAGGTTCTTTTGCCCATTGTAAATGCCCAGGGTTATTTACTGTTTCTCATGAACAATCTTTTTAAAAGCTTTTTTACTGAGCCCTTTTCCTCTGCACAAATATAGCAGAATACCCAGTGAAATGAAATTGTACTTACTGGAAACAATTCAGCCCTGAATGCCTTGATTACTTTGATTATTGGATATACAAGCTCCCTCTGCAGGTAATAAGAAGAGTTAGCAGAAAATATGTGAAAAATGTGGGTAACAGCCAGCATAGGAACCCAAATAATTGGTCTCATTTTAAAGAAATTCCCCAGGAAATGCTTCTGCAACGTTATCTGATGCAAACAGTTAACACAGAAAACGACACTTTTTTTTCTTCCCTCCCTCCACTCCCCAGCTACACATGTCTATTCCTGTCCCTCAGGAAAGGTAAACATTTAGCTTTAGTCTTTCTTATGTCAAAATACACTGATTTCTTTTCAAAGTCATGTAAATGCTTTTAGGAAAGGAGAGAAGAAGAAGAAAAAAAAAAAAAAAAGAATTTCTCTGCTTACTCCGACCCAAACAGGAATGAAAGACCACCCCAAACAGGAAAACAAACGCATCCTATCTGATGCATCTCCCTAACCCCAAAATAAACAAGCAGCAGCGTGTCCCTCATACTACTTATCGCAGCGACATTACACTCAGTGCCACTCTCTGATACGATTACACGTTCTCTCCACCAAAGTTTAAAAAAAAAAACTGATGTGCTTAAATCAAATAACAAAAAATGTTTAAATCAAATAATAAGTCTCTAGCAATTTATATTAAATTATGAATTTAATTAAATTATGAAGCAACAATGTAGTTTTCATTCAAGTGGAGGTATTTTTTTTTCCAGAAGGAATTATCCTTACCTTGAAATGTCTTAAGTTTATTCATCACAGCGTACATAATAGGAACTTTCTAGATAAATATCCCTTCAACACAAATGGAAAAAAGGTTCAATGAAGAAAGCTATAAATATTAAGCAGACTAAAATTACGTCTTCCTCCTATCTAACCTCTAGCACAGTCTTTGAAAACCGGGACGACGTTTTTAATAGTAATTTCTCTTCTATCAGAAAGAGACTGAAAGCCCTTTTTTTGTTGTTGTTTTTCTTATAGGGGCAAAACTCACTTTATGCAAGTATTTGATTGTGCAGGAAAGCCATAAAATAAAGAATTTATACACTAAGTGGCTTTGGTTTTCACCAGAAAAAATAAACTAAAATATAACCTTGGAAGTTTTCATGAGCAGCTTAAAAAGAGAGAAAGAAAAAAAGAAAAAAAAAGAAGTCTCAGATGACATCCTAGCTAAGGTTACAGCCATTACGCGGGACAAATGTAGGGCAAGTTTGAGGTATTCACTTGAAGATGACAACTGCTGCACGCAGAGCTCTTCCTCACTGCGGAGCCCCTTTGGCAGTGGCATCCACAAGCAGGAACTTTCCGATCTATGAGAAACCTCCTCCGAGGAGGTAAAGGAGGAAGCAGCAGAGAAAGCAGGAATATGATGAAGATCTTTTCAAGCTCTGGTTAAAATATTGCCTGAAGGACAGGAGGATTTTTTTCTTGCTGTGTCAGTGCCCAATTCCTCCTGCACCCCCCATCCTTTAACCCCTGCCCTCCCTCAGGCAACTTCCAGGCTCCTGGCATTTCCCTCCACCCCTGCCCGGCCAGGAATAGTCCAGGATGACAGAGGCACCGCTCTCCTTTAAGCGGTTTATACCGATTTGCACAAGAATCTTCTCCCTGTTTGACAGCCTGCATTTAAGAAACACCTCTTTTACTGCAGCCTAGACACCGTGCCCTTTACTGCTTAAAGGCCAAATTTACCAACAAAATAGTTACGAACCAATCTTCTGGAGAACACGCAGTTTGTTCACCCAAAGACGCATGGTGACTCATACTGTGAAACCAAAGCTTCCCAAGACAGTCACTTCAAGGAGAAAAAAAAAAAAGTCCAAATTAAAATTTCTAAGCATGAACAAATGAGTGGCTGGATCAGATTAAAGGAATTAGGCCTACCATAAAAATCAGAATCAGAAATTTGAGAAAACAGATTTTGTTCTTAAGGAAACCTTTCTTAAATGGCCACTTAAATTAGCACTGACACTGACTCTTGCTATGCAGCTGTTTTCAAATGCGATTCATACCGGTGTCAACTGTTACGCCATAAAAAATGACAAATAAAATAATGGTAAGAAAAAAAAAATCAAAATAAAATCTCTCTGGCATGTGGTCTCTCTCCAGCACTGCAGCACTAATTTGAGAGTAGAGATCTCTATTTACACCGGATCCCATCAACAGGAAAGCAAGTATTATAGTCCGAAACAAGGTCAGTCATCCCCTCCCCAGCTGCCAGAAACAACTTTAACGGTAATCAGTGCTAGATTATTCTGTCATCCTGATACAGAGCAATAATCGGTTTGAGGTGTTGACTGATATGAAAATACCAACAGAGGGCACAAAGAAAAGACACAACCCATCTAAACCAGCACATGGGATTTTGTCTTGTCCGGAAGCAACTAAACGAACAGAAATTGCAGTTTTTAAAAGCACAATTCTGCATCGGTAGATTGTTCTGCTGCTACCTTACTGACATCATCTGTTTCTTCTAATAGCTGCAAACATAAGCGCAATTGTACTTTAAAAAGGTGCACCTCTCAAAAACATGCACTTGGAATATTAAGTTGTTCTCTACACTACCCAAAAAAGGCAAAAAAAAAAAAAAAATGCGAACTTTCCTTATCCATAGATGATCTTCACTATGAAAGAGCACATCCAACACCTATTCTATGTATTGATGCATGCCTAATTTAAGAAAGGACAATTGGAAAACACTTATTTGTACAGTATCAGAAACTGGGATCTGAACAGCAGCCTTTTATTTTCATCAAGCATTCGTAGCTCATTAAGGCCAAGAAAGACATCGCTAAAATATAAATGCAGTATAAAAAGCTCTTATAGACTGATCAGTGTCAAGTCAACCCACATTATATCTTAACAGCTATTCCACTCCTTCCCTCGCACTGCCACTCGGCCTACAGGAAGAAGCATCTTTCGAAGCCTTGTAGAAGGCTGTTAAAATGAGACGTTATTTCAGAGATATTTAGTACTTCAAGGGACGAAACAGCCCTACATTCTGTTGTATTTGTATGATAAAAATGGAGCAGGATAGATTTCCTATGGCAAAAAAAAGCATTACTTTAAAAAGAAAATAGTCTTAACATTGTATCTACTTAAGAGGCCTCAGTAGCTTCTGAGCTCTAATGAGATTTTCTCTGAAACTACTTTCACTACTGAAACAGACATTGATACCTAAATCTTTTTGTGCAAGTGTTAGTGTTTATAATGTACTCCTAAAAGATTAAGGTTAGGAAAAAAAATAATAATAATCACACACCCAAGACAGGTCCTATTTTTCTCAGGCCATGATCACTTGTCAAGCCATGATTAATGCTGTGCTCTGTAGAGGGAGACATTACATCTAGGCTACAACAGACCTGCATTTTACCCTAAGGCAGAAGTCTGATTTAAACATCTCTATTTAAAGTGACATTTGTCCTCTCTTTTCAACCAGTTTCCTCTGAAATTCCAGTAAACTGACTTTGTGACCTACAAATGGTCCATTGATTCTAACTTGCCGTGTAGCCTGTCCTTGTAGCAAAGTTAGTTTTGGTGGCTGAATGAAGCAAGATGTTATGCATTCAAGAAAAATACAGGAGCAGAGTCCATTAGGTGCTCTATTAAATGCTTGGTTGGATAACAGCTACTAGAATTTACTGATAGAAGGATTACAGTTTACACAGAAGAGCTAGAGATAAATAGTGAGGTCAGTATGAAAAAAGAAAAAAGGAAAAAAAAAAGAAAATATTTCTATACTGAGAAGCAACAATGCCTTTCATATTCTGAGGTGATGAGCTTTTTTTTTTTTTTTAATCACAGCCAAGAACATGGACATCGTCAGGGCCACCCTGAAAAGTAATTACATTTTATCTCTTGCCTTTCACTCTACAGTGTCTGCTAAGGTATTTACATTTGTCTGCTACAAGAACAACAAGCAAGTCAGGAGGGGGAAAAAATAGTTGTGATCGCTTATCTCAAGTAAATGCTATTTCTCCAGTGAATGGTATTATTCCATCTATTTTATAAAGTTATTGTTAGATACTTTGATTTATCTGTAACTGCTGTTGTAGGAATAAGAACAGACACGCTTATACCTCATAAAGAAATAGCCAAATAGCAGACCTGGGCATGTAGAACAGTCAATATTCTTCTTACTGCACTTGAAACATGGCAACTTTCAATAATATTAAGCAATTCAGACACTGCTGGCAAGTTCCTGCTAACTAAGATAATCTCATTTCTGGTGCTTTTCAAGGTGAATTGATTTTTTCCCCTTTCTCTTAGCTGCTTTGGTAATTGAACAAATTTATACAGGTGTGATGGGACCTTCTTTACCAGCAGATGACGCATAAAATAGTCCACAGATATGAAGTACTTCATAAAAATCAAATTTTATTGTAATTAAGCAAACTGTATTTAAGCTTGTTTTATGCCAGAATAACAATCAATAGCATTTTGCTGGAGGCTGCTCTCTACCTGCAGGTGTTAAGCATTGGGTTTGCTTCAGTCAGACTGCAGCGCTTTGATTATTATGCCTTTCTAAATAATTTGGGTAAATAGCAGGCTAGCCTAAGTAGAATCATTGCCACACCATCTTATGAAAAATCAAAAGGTCGGAAATTGTGACATGGGCAGATTATATATCCTTCTACAACCCATAAAATACTCACTTTATATAGTGAGTGGTGATGCTACAATTCCAGATTTGGATGAGGACAATTTTTATTTTATTTTTTTAAGGAATACATTTCTGACTTTAAGCTACCATTCTGTATCTAGAAAATGCTACAAGAGCTTAACATTCATTATATAAATGTATCTCTATACCTAAATCACTCACAGTAAGCAAGCCTAAGCTGTATAAACACATCTCCTACATTACTGGTTGAAAAACCAGGAACTCCAAAGAAAAATTTATCTACTGAATAGGGCTTTAAGCCTCTCATCTTTCACCTTCTTCAGGAAGAAGGCATTAAAGAAGACTATCATATTTATTAAATAAAAATGAAGCCTTTTTAAAATATACGTTCATAGTCACATTGTATCACAAGTCACCAAGTATTCCAACAGAGCCACCTACTACATTTATTTTAAGAACTGTTGGAAACTAAATGCATCTATCTTTGAAAACTATTTAAATATTAAACATGACTGTTACGAAAATTAACAAAGGCCTTAAAATAGCTTTTTGTTTTTCCAGTTTCCTTGACATCCAATTACAATCGTGACCATTTACATCTTTTGCTTGTTTCAAACTGAGGCTTTAAACAAAATAAATAAAGACAGCTTTTAAGTATTAAAGCTGCACATAAATACTTTAAAAAGTTGAATTTCTTGCCGTTCAAAACCAGTTTTGTACCATTGATGCCGTGTTTGTGGTGGCCAAAAGGTGCTGGAAGAGTTCTGTCACAAACACGGCATCAATGGTACAAAACGTGTTGGAAGAGTTCTGCACAGCAACACGCCCGACGACAAATTTCACCAACCTCTGCTCCCAAGTATGTTGCTTTATAACTGATTGCTTGTCTATCTAGGCATGAATATATTTTCAGTTATACACCCGACGTGGGTTAGCTTCTTCTTTTGCAATTCACCTGGCAAAATCATTAATCCCTTCTTCAGGTTCGTGTATTAGCATTCATCTACATATATTCCTCAAAGGAAACGCAGACAGGACATACAGCAATCTTTAACATACATGTATCTTCAAGTGAATATATATATATATTCCCAGGAAAAAACTGTACTAAAATACATGTATTTGTATATGCATGTCAACATCTACAGAGGATATAGGATGAACAAGGGTTTGGAAATAAAATTCTTAGGTCAAATTCCACAAGAGAGCGGGTGGGGGGAAGCTTTTTGGCTTTTTCTTTTTCTTTTTTTTCCTTCTTCTTCCTCTCCTCTCTCTCCCCTAGGTATCAGGCAACTCTTTTTGGAGGTGTATTATTATTATCTGTATGAATTTATGATATACCATATAAAAATACAGTGAAAACAACTTTGGTAAATATTTTGTCTGATTGGAGACTTACCTTTCTAATACAGAAGAGAACACTACATAATTTTTTTTAAAAAAAGCTTAACATTAATCAAAACATCACTTGTACATTTTCAGTAGTCATCATTTAATATCTGTTACTAACCATAAAAACTACACACTCCTAAGACTATACTACCTTGTTTATTTAAAATTTAATAGGATGCTTCCCTACTAGAGATTAGAAATCCTCTTTGTAACCCCCTTTCCTGACTTTAAGCATTAAAAGGAATAAGAGGTAAATAAAACATGGAGAAAGCTTCTGGAGTGATCAAATAAGGCTTTAACTAAGCAAACTTCGTGTTTTTTTAAAGCTCTCCTCCTGCTCATTTTAAGGAGGGAAACACCCAGAAGCCTGGTGTTAATGTCTCTGCTGATTGTGAAAATTGCAGCAATAAAAACCCCAACTGCTTGTCTTAAATTAAGACTTGCAAGACTACATGTGAGATCCGTATCTTTACATTAGTTTTTATACCATTTGGAAGTTTGGTTGTCTGCTTTGATGTTGGTCTATTAATGAGCAGGGGAGCCAAAAGCCAGGAAAAATGTTTACTGGAAATTCTCAAGTCAAAACCTGAAGTAATTGGTTTGTTCTACCCCACATGATTCAATATCCTGATTCCCCCAACTACCAGCTCCCAGAGCTATCCGAGTGTCTACATTTTTTTGCTGTTGCCAACACACAGTAACCCACAGTGATTGAAAATGGCAGCTGAAGTGCTGCTGCAGTACATTAATTTCTCTCTAAGTGGTCCAATTTTATCATCTGAATGTTGAAAAACTCCTTTCCGCTACATTTTTTACCTTTAGAGATTTGTCGAATTTGGGGCTGCCATCATAAACTGAAGTGCGATATTTTCGAGACAATTTTTAGATTATTCCTAATAGCTCCAAAGGAAAATGCGCTTTCTTTATAGCGCTGTGCATTCAAAGCAGACTAGTTAACAGCAACTTAAGTGTGATAATGGCAATTACATCAATATGTTCCTTTTATACCACGAAAAGGTTCTGCCTCAGACAACTGAAGATGTAATGTAAATAAACAGCTGAAAATTACCTTTAAGTAATGACAGTTTTAGGACCACACATCTATCTGCAAAACCCTGAATGCTCATGTCCATTTAACAAAAAATCTGCATAAATTATTTAATTAACTGTAGGTTTTTTTCCTCGTAACTCCGTATATACTCAGTTTCTTTATTAAATGGATGCAAAAGCAAAGCCTAAGTGAAGACATCCAACACAAACATACATCATCCCCATGTTAAAATAAACAAACAGAGACAGAAACTATCAAATGGAGAACCCCCCAAAAAGCCAAAACCACCCACACCCCTACATATCAGCTACTTCAAAGCACTTTTTCAAAACGCCAAACATGCACTTGAGGCATTCAACTCAAAGGTTTGGGGCAAATTAAGTTTTTCTTTTTTTTGCCAGAGATAGCAACCAGATTACAGTCCCTAAGAAGCATCTGCTCCTTGGAAAAGGTCCCAACTTATTGACAGATAACTGGGTTTTGCTTGGCTTTTGGTTTGCTAGATTATGAATATTGATTTGCAAAGATAATAAAAGGGTAGGCCCCAACCACATCTCCTTTCAGACATAAGGAAACAGTAACAAATGAACAAAAAGGCTGTGCAAATATTTACAGTCATGTAAAACAACTTAAAACATGACTGGTATTTCGCACTACCAGCAGCCCAGTCACATTTATTTTAAATTACTTATTACAGGGCAATAGTAATTACAAATGAAGTTACCTCAGTAAACTCAATATAACTGATTAAATTGCAAAGACATACACGTTTTTGCCTTTTTTTTTTTTAGAAAGGATAAAAAGGAAAGGGAAGCATATGGCTGGTGGTCATCAAACTTCTTTTAAAACTCTCCATATAAATATCTATTATTCTAGCCTACTCGTCAAGGAGGAAAGTAGGTTTGTTTCAAGGGTTTAGAGATGAGAGCTTTTTATTGGAATATTTCATTTGTCTTCTGAAGTAATTAGAGGGTCTTTCCCACTCAGGCCCTTCATGCAGCCCTGTGTAGGCCCCAGTCCAAGCAGGACTCAGCCAAAAAGGTTTTCTAAGCCCTGCTAGCAGAGAGGGACCATCAGAAACCGCGCAAAAGCGGCTGTCATAAAAGGTCACTTTTTCTTTTTTTCCTCGGAACAAACCATTAATCAATAGAACACAACAGTGGCGAGGGCTCCGCGACGCGCAGCCCTAGCTTTTCACTCGCCTAATTGCAGAACAGCGAAAGTTCAGAAACGCAGCCCAAATCCACCTCCCCGAGCCCCCCCCTGCATCCCCGTGCCCTTTGGGCCGCCGCTTGGGAGCGGGCGGGAGCCGAGCCCAAGCGGCCCCATTGAGCTGCGCTTTGAAATGCTAATCCCGCTCCCCGGCCGGCGCTCACACTCGCCTCAATTCCAACAATTTGCGCAGAATGATGCGAAATGGCACCTCTCTTCGCAGCGAGCAACAAAAGGCGCTCGGGAGCGGCGGCGTGAGCAGCTCGACCCTCGCTCGCTCCCTCCGTCTGTCCCTCCGCGTGCCCGTCCCGCGGGCGCGCAGCGCTGCGCACCTGAGCGGCGGGCGCGCGCCCCGCGCCA